>CM076577.1:813343392-813943392 GCA_034641835.2 Pinus albicaulis
CGATACCATGTAGAAATTAGCTGAATAAATCACTTATTCAATGAAGATTAACCCGATCATACATCAATTTCGAATTGCATGCATAACACATAACCTTCTTCCACAATTAATTGTCACATGCGGAAAATAATATAGAAGCAATTGCACATCAAATCAATCACACATTAACTCAGTATGTATGGGGAAAGCCTATAGCTGAAAACCCCGCAGCTATTGTGTATATTATAATGGAGAAATCATGTAACAATCATAGTACAAAAACTCTTTACAAGCTCTCAGGCACTACCTCCCATGCTACACACTATCAAGCTAGATCTAGCAAATCACTTGCTCCAATCCTTAGCCACTTGATAGCCAACCTTGATTGCGTATTTTAATGCTAGGTGATGGCCTCCTTATATAGATAAAACACCAGCCTAAACTTTGCAATACTCATAGCTTACTCCACCTATCTATGTGTTGCAAATAGCAACAGTATAGTCACAACTGATAGCTAACTCTACCCTTTCATCTATCTCTTTCACTGGTCTTCACTGAACTGATCATGCACTGTAGTGAACTGAAGTATTCTTGAGTTGACTAATGAGTTAATAATTAATGAATTAAATAATATTTAATTCACTCCACTCATATCTAGTTGATTAGCTAGTTAACTAATCTCAACTAGTTCAACTAAAATAAATAGAACACAACTCCACTATTTGTCCCGTTAACTCCTCCAAAACTTCTGCCACTGAAGTCTAACTGAAGTAAACCATGCAAGATGCCATCAAACCCTAGGAACCACGTGATTCTTTGTGTCAGTTGCATGAGTCACCTCCATGACTCAAACTGAAGTGCGCCAAGAGAGTAAACTGCTGTTTATAGTCAAAATATTATTAAGGGTAAATAATATTTGACTTCCATATTTTTAGGAGATCAGTCTAAAAATAGCCTGGGTCCTAAAAAACAGGGTCTCATCTATTTTTACCGACATGTCGCATACATCAAGAATCTCCAAGTAGAATTCCCAAATTATGCTCCGTATGTCTAAAAATAGACATAGTCTAAAAATAGACTTTGCGCCAGAATTTGCCTGCGGGCCCACTTAGTGAAGGCGACTTCATTTCACTAAGCTCCATCATCTTACTGCATTCTCAACAAGCAGAGATTCGTGGCACTCAGTTCAGCAGAGGCCGAGTACATGGCAGCTAGCTTGGCTGCATGCGAGGCTATTTGGATGAGGAAGATCCTCGCAGGTTTGTTCGGGTTGCATTTGGAGCCTACAGTGATCTACTGTGATAACCAGAGTTGCATTAAACTCTCGGCTAATCCAGTATTTCATGATAGGTCCAAACACATCGACATCAGGTACCATCATATCAGAGATTGTGTTCAGCGGAGAATCATGATGCTTTCATATGTTCCCATGGAGGATCAGGATGCCGACATCCTGATGAAGGCGCTCACCAAGAGCAAGTTCGAATTCCACAGAGGCAGGATAGGGGTTGCAGATAATCCATATCTTGCTGAGAGGGAGTGTTGAGAATGTAGCAAGATGATGGAGCTTGGTGAAATGAAGTCGCCTTCACCAAGTGGGCCCGCAGGCGAATTCTGGCGCAAAGTCTATTTTTAGACTATGTCTATTTTTAGACATATGGAGCATGGTTCGGGGATTCCAGTTGAGATTCTTGGAGCATTGGTCATGTTGGTAAAAATATATGAGACTCTATTTTTTAGGTCGAAGAGGTCGAAGGCTATTTTTAGACTGCCTCTCCTAAAAATATGGAAGTCAAATATTATTTACCCTTAATAATATTTGGGCTCTAGGCTATCCGGTTACTCTCTTGGAAACACTTCGATTCGGCCTACCGAAGTGGCTCATGCGGCCCAGCAGAGGAATCACGTAGTTTTCCCAAGGATTTGATGGCATCATGCATGGTTCAGTTGGACTTCGGTGGTAGAAGTTTGGAGGGATGGGCAGAGATGAATTATTTTAGTTGAATTTGAGATTGAACCAATTTAACTAGCTAATCAATTAGTTATGAGTGGAGTGAATAAATATTATTTAATTCATTAATTAATAATTATTCCAACTCAGAACATCAGTTCACTCGGTGTATGTTATACATTCGATGGGCTGATGAAAGAAGATAGATGAAGAATTAATTAGCTATCGGTGTGATTCTCTTATTGCCTTTAGCCTACGAATAGGTGAGTAAACCTATGAGATTGCGCAGTTCGAGCTGGTGGTTTATCTATATAAAGAGGCAAATCTTACACCACTTATGAAAATATGCAATAGAGGAAAAGGCAATTGGCGGTGAGTTTTGAACTAGTAACTTGTTCAAAACTAAGCTAGATTGTGTGTAACTTTATGAGAAAGTACTGAGTACTTGTGAGGAGTATTGTACTGAGTTTGTTACATGATTTCTCCATTATAATATACACAATAGCTGCGGGGTTTTCAGCTATAAGCTTTCCCCATACATACTGTGTTAATGTGTATGATGATTTGATGTGTTATCGCTTGATTTATATTTCCGCATGTGTGATGATCTGAGTTAGTTGAGTGGAAGAGATTATGTGTTGTGTATGAAGTTCAAATAGTATGTGACCAGGATAGTCTCTGTGGATAATTAATCATTATTCAGTAAATTTCTACATAGTCAACTGCTCAAAGGCGCTAAAGGAACTCCGACGATCCTTAAAGAACCTTTCCCATATCAGCAGACCCAGATGGTCAATCAATCGACTCCATCTGCGTAATTTGGCTCTCAAGTTTTCATTATGAACGGTTCTGCACCCGTTTCCATCGCTACTCAATCGAAGGATTATGCTGGATCATGCTAGACAGCCAGGAAAGAGGTTGTTGATGGTCCTCCTCCCCCACCTGCCTCTAGTCCCCTTGAAATTGAGAAGCCCAATGCTGAACCCGTTATACGGCCACCTTCTAAAGGCGTTCTCCGGAAATCTTCTTACAATCCTAACGCCCGTGCTGCTCAACATTACAGTATTTTTGAGGATTTAGAATAGGCGCCTTCCACGATGTCCGTGTTAGAAGTGCTCCAAATTTGTCCATCTCAACAAAAAGCATTGTTATCCACGATCGGCGGGATCGATCCTACTGATTCTAACCTTCTCTCTTTCGATCTAGAGAATTTCGTCTCCCGACTTCCGCACTAGATTGCACTTGTTATACAAGTCGGTATCAATGGTCTCAGCATCCATAGAGCCATTGTGGATGAAGGTGCATCTACCTGCATCATGTCATCTACTTGCTGGAAGGATATTGGCTCTCCAGCCCTTAATTTGTCACCCAATGACCTTGAGGCATTCGATGGAAGAGAATCAAAACCCTTGGGTGTTCTCACTAGCTTACCGATCACAGTGCAAGGAAAGACAGTCAACGTTGAAGTAGAAGTTGTTGATGCCAAACTCAACTACAATCTTCTACTCAGTTGCAGTTGGACTCACACTATGTTGTGCATTCTGTCCACCCTCTTTCGACTTCTGAAGTTTCCACATGAGGGCAAAATTATTATTTTTGATCATTTGTCATTCTTTGCCTCATCTTCCGAGAACAAAGTACCATACATGGATCAGATTCCTAATCCCCCTGACAGCATAGGGCCGGGTCTTTTCAAGGATCTCGGTCTCATGGGTATTTTTCCCTTTCCACCACCAAATACCATTCAAGTCAATATGATCTCTCGGTCAGATGACCCTTGGATCGTCCCTTCACCTGAACAGGTTGATTCATTTGGAGATTCGATGCCGCTTAGTCCCATCAAGATCAATTTTTGCGAGCTTACAGTTGCATATGATTATCCCCCTCCTGAAGCTGCTCCTTTGAGCATAGCTCTTGACGTGTATTCTCAATCCCCCTGGATCGACAATGCAGATTCACCCGATCCTTTGAAAGAAGTGTTTCCATCCGACGAAGCTATCATGGAAACCATGTCTCTCGAGGATCTACCATGGAGCGATGGACATCATCGTTCCTCGTTTATGCCTTGCCTCAGGGCCATGTCTAACTGTCTTGAGCGCTTCACATCCCAGGTTCCTTCTCCGCCACTTCAGACGCCCATTTTGACTCATGAAGTGTTTGCGAAAGGTAACTTGGGGAATATTACTAAAAATATGCCTATCGACATTTCTGTTAAATCGGGGATCGTCGAGAACATCCATGTGGGAGTCACTTGCTCTTCCAAGGAAATCCAAGTGTACACTAGTCTCTTTCGCGAATTCCGCAATTTTTTTGCTTGGTATTACAAATAAATGCCTGGAATCGACCCTAGTATTGTGGTGCACGAGATTCCTACCTACCCAGGTGTGAAGCCTGTTCACCAGCGTCTTCGTCCCGTGCATCCTCGAAAAGCCGCCGCTATCAAAGCTGAAGTTGAAAAACTTCTTAAAGTGGGTTTCATTTATTCGATTCCTCTGATTGAATGGGTTTCTAATATAGTTCCTGTGGATAATAAATAGGGCGCCATTCATGTTTGTGTTGATTATTGTGATATCAATCGGGCTTGTCCTAAGGATAATTATCCCACCCCGTTTATCGATCAGATCATTGACGATTGTGCGGGAAGTGAAATTTTCTCCCTTATGGACGATTTTTTTGGCTATAACTAGATTAACATTCTCCCCATCGGATCAACACAAGACCTCTTTTATTTGTCCATGGGGAATGTTCGCATATAGGAAACTCCCGTTCGGCTTGAAGAATGCTGGGGCTACGTTCCAGCGTGCGATGTCCTATGCTTTTCATGATATTCGACATATTGTCCAACCATACCTGGATGACCTTCCGGCTCATTCAGCTACGCAGAAAGACCACCTGGAACATCTTCGTCAAATCTTTCTTCGTTGTAGATGCTACAATATTAGGCTCAACCCACATAAATGTGTCTTCTGCATCGACTCTGGTAGACTCTTAGGGTTTATCGTATCTAAAGATGGAATTCACCTTGACCCTCTTAAGGTTGAGGCTATTGTCAATCTCCCCTCCCCGTCCTCGTTACGTCAACTCCAGAGTCTCCAAGGGAAAGTCAATTTCCTACGTCGTTTCATCCCAAACTACGCCTAAGTAGCCAAAGGATTTACACGACTCTTAAAGCAGGACGTCCCTTTCTGTTGGGATGAGATTTCCCAGCATTATTTTGATAGACTTAAGAATTTTCTTGTCAACGCTCCTCTACTGCGTCCTCCAAATTACCATCGTGATTTCACCCTCTACCTAGCTGCTGCTTTTAGTACGATCGCCATGGTATTGGTCCAAGATGATGATGACAGTAACGAACATGTCATTTACTACTTGTCTCGGAACCTTCTCGACCCTGAAACACGTTACGTGCATGTCGAGAAGTTAGCGTTGGCTGCGGTCCATGCCATCCAATGTTTTCATCATTACATTATTTTATGCACGGCGACCGTGATTTCTGATTGTAACCCCATGACTTATATTATGTCACGGTAGTTTCTGGGGGGAAAATACTCGAAGTGGATTGTCATCCTCCAAGAGTTTGATTTGGAGTTCACTACGGCCAAATCGAAGAAATCACTTGTGTTCATTGATTTGATTTGTTCTCTCCCCACCGAATCTGCTCCTTCTTCCTCTGAAGATCATATTTCGGACGAAAATCTCTTCCTGATCAACACCATTGATCCGTGGTACGGTGATATCATCGTGTACCTCCAAACGTCTACCTTCAGGTCCGAGCTAACGAAAGATGCCCGATGCCACATTCGGCATCAATCACAACCTTATCGCATAGTTGGAGATACCCTTTATCGTGTCGGAGTCGATTCTGTACTTCGCCGATGTTTGACCCTCGAGGAAGCAGAGAAGGTTTTAAATGACTGCCACAGTGGCGCTATGGTGGTCACATGTCTAGTTATGCCACTGCACAGAAGATCCTTCGTGTTGGCTACTTATGGGCATCTATTTTTAAAGATTGCATTGTTGCAGTACGTAAATTCCATGCGTGCCAGATTTATCAATGCAAGATGCGCGCGCCGCCTGCTCCACTACACTCTGTCATTACCGTTGGCCCTTTTTCCAAATGGGGCATAGATTTTATGACGTGTAACCCTTGTTCGGCCAGGGGGCATGCCTATGTTATCGTTGCCGTTGATTATTTTACGAAATGGGCCGAAGCAATGCCTACACTGGCTGCAGACTGTAAGACAGTGGCATAGTTCATATTCAATCACATTATTGCTCGATTTGGTGTCCCTCAAGCCATTTTCACCGATCATGGTTCTCAATTTCGAGATTATATGATGGCAGAGCTGACGTCTAAGTTGAATCTGCGTCACGATAGCTCAATGCCTTACTATCCTCAAGATAATGGCCAAGTTGAAGCTGTAAACAAGGTCCTTGTTACAATAATTCAACGAACAATCAGGATCCACAAATCAAACTGGCATATCATGTTGTTCTCAGCTCTATGGGCTTACTGAACATCGGTCAAGAACGCAATCGGGTTTACGCCATTTCAATTGGTATATGGTCTGGAAGCCACACTTGTGATTGAATGTCAAATCCCTTCACTAAAATTAGTTGTAGAATTGCTGCCTGATACTTCAATTGAAGAAGAACGTCTCCTTTATTTAGAGAGATTGGACGAAACTCATCGCTTAGCTGCCTTGGTCATCGAAGCACAAAAGAAGCGAGTCAAAAACCATTTTGACCAATCAATTTCTCCTCGTTCTTTCATTGAAGGCCATATCGTTCTTCTATACGACCAAGCTCACGACAAGCTGGGGGCAGGAAAATTCCAACCCATGTGGCATGGGCCCTACATTGTCAAATGCGTGTTACAGAATGGGGCTTATGAGCTTATTGAATATGAAGGTTGTCCTTTATCGCAACCCAGAAATGGGTTGTATATGAAAAAATATTATACTTGAATTATTCACACGTGATATGTGTACATAGGTGATTGTTTTCATTTTGTGTGCATGCTTTGGTTTGATGTGATTTGTGAGCTTTTTCCTTCTTATTGGGTCTTGTTTGCTATGCATATGTCTATTTACCCTTACGTCGGTTTCGCGGATGGTGCTTTCCGCAGTACCAGGAACTTGTCTTCGGCAGCCTGGGTAATTTATGATCCTATCGATGAGTTGATTAACTTACAAGGTATTTGTCTCGGACCAACCACAAACAATGTCGCTGAATATAGTGCAGTTTTGGAACTATTAACTGAGGCAGTCAACCTCGACATACGCGCATTGCTTGTTAAATTGGATTCACAACTTGTTTTTCTTCAACTGAACGGTCATTATTCGGTTCGAAACCCATGAATTTTGAGATTGTATTTGCGTATTCGTTTACTTGAACGACATTTTTATTTTATTACTTATCAACACATACCAAGATGAATGAATACATTAACAGATGCAATAACTAACATTGTGCTAGATAGACATCTGTGCAATTTATAAAAAACATCATTATATGTATATAGACCCATGTAGAAAATATATGTATATATACATATACATACACACACACACACACACATATATATATATATATATATAGATATAGATATAGATATAGATATATATCGTTTTTTTACAAGCCATGTGCATCATAAAACCCACAAAAAATAATATATGTTTGTTTCGGTTACATCATGAGACAACATGTCTCTAAAAAATGTGCAGAAATAAAGCCTAAGTGCCTAGTCGGCGTGGTGCTCATGATAGCACGTCACCGCCCATACCAATTGCCTCAACAAGTGGTGGATACGGCTTGGCACTCCCACAGTGTGCCTCTGATAGGCTCGAGGTACGTCATCAAAACGGGCATAATCTGGGACCCCACGGGTGATTCCCTCCAGGTTCTGCACTAACTCCTCGTTAATACCCTCACCCTGAGGATCAAAGTCACGAGGAGTCTGCCTCGCTATTGGAGACATACAGGTGGGACGCTCTGGGCCAACATTTGCATCCATATAAGATTAACTGTCAGAACATGCATATATACCAAGAAATCATAAAAATCATAAAAATAAAAAATGAGTCTTACCGAGTTCTTCGTCCCAATCCTCTCCCTCCAAGAGTGGGAGGTCTGGGCTCTGGTAAAGTCAGTGCCGGCGTAGGGCCAATCCTCCATGACGATCAACTGTCGTTGGAGCCGGTTAAAAAAATCTGGCCTCCATGACATCTGTTGGCCACCCCCTGCTCTAGGCATCAGTGCCGCCCATCGGGCCATCCGTGGCTCTCTCAGTGGTGGCTCTGGGACTATAGCCTCCTAGTGCTGAAATATGGGTAATCGTTCCAAGAATAACGATACCAGAATCGACCCATACCCAAACTTCTTTAGTTTGGTCTTCTTGCATTTGGTGAGCTGTCGTTTGATGTTCATGGTCACAGCCTCGGCCCAGTTGAAGATGGTCGGGTTCATACACTCTGAAGCAAGAAATAATTGCGTCTTCATAGCCTCATTCGGTGCCTGCGATCCTGCGGCCCGCATGATAGTGTGTAGCGCTACTCTTAGTGCTAGATCAGGAACGGTCTGGATATCCACTTAACCGCTCCCTGTTCCTTTTCGTGCCCCTGGGCACACCCTGTTCATTACCATTGTCATGCTTTCCCTGGAAGGCCGGGTACCAGTCATAATAGGGATTGTACCCCTATGCGACAATCCAATGATGAAATATACATCAGATACTTCGAGCTCAAGCTCTTGGTCTCTAAGTACGAACTTCTCCTGATCTTCATCCCAAATGCTAATGAGATACTAAAGCAATTCAGGCTGAGCCCAGAGACACGGTGTCATAAAGAACTTTTTGAGCCCACAATTATTGAGGGCATTCATGCATTGTTCGTTTTCCATTGCTTGTTCATCCTCTTCACTATGTTCTCTCTCCTTCCACTCGATCACCATCTTTTCATGCTTTGTACCTACATGAAATGATCATAGGAAGATTAGAAATCCCCTTGGGTGTTTAAATTTGCAAACTATTGGCTGCATTTTCTTAAATTCAAAGCGGATTTTGGGTTGCGTGGTTGGCGCGACTGTTTGGCTAATATTTGCGCCACCTGGTGCAAACCTTATGTAAAACAGGGTCTGTTGGCATAGGTCTGTTCCCAAAACCCCCGCCAACCGCAGAGCCATATATTTTTCCAATCCTCCCCTAAGGGATCCCAAATGAAAACTAAATGCAATAAAATATAGCTTAAAAGATGGCCAATGGAAGCGGATCTTACCTGAAACAGACGAAATCCAGATTGGTCCACTGGATTGTCCACAATCGTCGCCTGAAGATCGCAAGAGAAATGGGTCACTGTTGCTCTGCAAAGAGGTAAAAGTGAAAAGTAAATATTTTTTACCATTTATGGTATTTTATAACTTTTCAAAGTCCTAAAATAGGTTTTAAAACATATTTGTCGATATATTTTCACATTATTTTCATGGAAGATGTTTTACACACATCTTTTTGTGCAGCGACAGGTTTTTCACGTGGTTATGACGAAGAGACGAGTTGTATTTTATACTTTTTCGGACTCGATAAAAACACGAAAAATTCACTACTGGAGTCACCTTTCAGCTCTTTTCTGACTCTCTAAAACTGAAAAGATCGCTGATTCACTTGTCGTTTTGAGCTTGTTAAAATGATTGCGAAATGATATCTACCCAGTATACGTTTACCCCTTTTTCATGCTGGGATAGATTATTTACGAAAAAGGAATACCCTAGCCTATCGCGACTAGGAGGTTCTCTCAGACACAGTTTTCTACCTTTTCAGATTTGAGGGACTATTTACGAAACGGGACTGCTGGAGTTTTATTTTACGCCTTCTTTTCAAACTCTCTAAATATGAAAAGATGCCGAGTTCTTCCTTTGTCAGACTCGTTAAAAACTGATGACATCGGACTCCATCGTCATGACGTTACTCGAGTTCCTCCTTCCTAGGGCTTGTAAAATGTACTTGTAGAAATTATATGCACTACGCATGCATATGTCCAAGATTATCCTTATCACACACTATTTTAACTTCATGCACAATACATAATCTATTCCACCATTGATCATCACATGCGGAAATTAAATCAATTGCAAACCACACATGAAACCATAAAAATTCACACACATTAACAGAATTGTACGAGAAATATTGAAGCTAAAAACCCCAACTATTTGTGTATAATATATGTCATAGAGATCATGTAAAAATCCTCATACAAATCTTATCACAAGCTCTTAGTACAATCCAATCGCTACACACTAATCAGGCCCAATCTTGCAAATCCATGCACCGATCTTTGCCAGCCTCTAGCCTGCCTCTACTGCGCAATCCCTGCTGAAGAATGGCTCTGGATGAAATTGAATTTCCCCAGCCTTTCTCACGCAATCCTTAAAGGCATCTCCACTAAATTTGTGGTGCAAACAATGCAACACTATAGTCACAACTGATAGTCACACTTGCTCTTTCACCTACCTCTCCATTGGTCTCCACTGAAACTGTTCATGCACTGTAGTTAACTGATGTATTCTTCAGTCGATTAATGAATTAATATTTAGTGAATTCATTATTAATTAATTCACACCACTCTCACTAATGTATCAATCAGTTGAACTCGATACAACTAGCTCAATTGAGTCTAACTGAGTTAAACTGAATACAACTCCATAACTACTTCTTCCAAATTTGTCATAACTCTACCACTTGAGTTCTAACTGAGTCCTCCATGCAATAGCTCCAGTAAACCCTCATGAATAGCGTAATTCCTTCTGTCAGATGTTGTGCCGCATCTATGCACTGAACTAAAGTGCTCCAAGAGAATAAGTTGTTGTTTAGAGTCTGATTATTATTAAGAGCTAATAATAATCGACATGCATCTATTTTTAGATAAGCACTCTACAAATAGACTTCGCCCAATATTCTAAAAATATAATTTCATATATTTTTCACATTTGACCAACCATCTACAAATGGCCTCTTGCTACATATATAATATGCTCACCATGTCTTAAAATAGACATACACCTAAAAATAGCCTGTGTGGGCCCCACCTAGTTTAGGTGATTATTTTCCAACTAGGATCAAGGATGATGTTTCAGGATGCCTCCTTCACTGTTTCTTGTTGCAAACTTCAACACTTCCTCTCAACAATAAAGGATTGTCTTTGCATGGGACATGCAACTCCATGCATTCACCCTGCAACCTTTGCAAGCGCCCTGCAACTCCATGCATCCGCTCTGCAACTCTTGCTGCAACACTTCCGAAACTGAAAGGCTCCAAAAAACTCAATCAGTATAATGCATCTGTCATAAAAGTCTTCGACTTCTGCTTAATTACTGCACATGTCTTCGGGAACCACTGTGCTGTTGAACTCTGCACCCATGCACTCTGCACTTGTTGTCAACTCTGAAATGCGCTCCAGTATCCGATACTGTCACTTTGATCTGCCTGCATCAATCCAATTGATCATGCTAATACTACTCTATGGGCACCTCATAGCTAGGTTAAATTCATTAGATCCACACCATCTCAATGAATCTTGCCCAGAAATCTCCTCTTGGGATTATTCATGCATGTCACCCCACCTCTCACCTGGTGGTATAGCTGCATGCACTCCCTCTGCCCATCTGGCATGAAATTTCTCTGCATGAGTGGTTTCTCCCACTCCATGATCCTCATCTTGTGGCTTCTCCACATCCCGAGGTTCAATATTACCTGCATGCAAATACAACTCCCTCTCAAGCTTCAAATGCATGTCTTTCTTGCACTTCCCAACAATTGGAAGCTCCGTAGAAATCCGTAGGTTCGAATCCCAACCTTCTTGACTTGTCCTATTTCTTTGTATCGAAGGAAAAATTTTCCTTCACTAAAGACAACATCATACCCTTTATCCTCTAACATTGCGACTGAGATTAAATTCTTCTTTAAACCTGGAACATGCACTGCATCTTGTAAAAGAATGATTTTACCTGACTCCCTCTGAAAGATAATGGTACCAATGCCGGTCACATTGTATCATCCATTGTCACCCAAATCAACATGTAACTGGAGATCTTTCTCCACCAAGTCACTGAAAATATTCACATCTCTCGTCATGTGAAAGGAAGCGCCACTATCAAAGTACCACCTCGATCCCAATGCACTAGACACCATGCATGCGATCAATAAGAAGTCTAGCTCAAATTGCAAGGCAAGAGCCTCACCAGCTGCAGCTTCTGCAGCCTGCTTGTTCTTCTTCTTTTGTGGACAATGTGTGGCGAAATGCCCATGCTTGTGACAATGAAAACACTTCACTTTGGACATGTCACGCTCTTTGCCATCCGCACCGGATTGAGAAGGATTTTTCTTCCCCTTTCCTTTCCTTGCTTTGGCAGCCAAAGCGCAATCCTCTTCATCATCATTATTTGATGAAGAGCCATCCCTGGTATTCCGCCTTATCTCCTCTTGCACAAGATCCGACCAAAGTCGCTCCCATCCTGGCAGTTTCTCCTGACCATTGACAGAGTCCTCGTAGCTATGCCGACTCTTCAGAAGCCCAAGGAGAGCCAATCTCACCAAGTATTCTTCATCCACACTAACTCCTACACTCCCAAGCTCATCCCTGCAGTGGAAAAACTTTGTCAAGTATATCGGAATAGTGTCATTCTTCTCCATTTTTATTTTCCTGAGCTTATCTTTAAGCGTCAACTTCCTATGGTCCCTTCTGCTTTGGAAAAATTCCGTCAAATCCTTCCACATCAAGAATGGAGTGGCTTTACCATGAAGGCTGGACACAATGTGATCCTTCACACCTTCCAAAAAAATCCTTCGACACCTTGCTACCTTCTTTTTCCATGCGTCAAGTGCGGCTGCATCGTTAGAACCTGGTTTAGGAATATCAACATCTATGAACTCCTTCAACCCATTATCCTCCAGAACCGCCTCCATCCTATCCTTCCATGCAATATAATTCGAGCTGCCCTCAAGGGCATACTCCAATCGCAATCCGTTGAAAGACATTTCAATGAATGCTCAACTTCGACACCAAGAAAACATTGTAGCAATTTCGAATTCCACTAACACAAAACTCAACTGTTTCAATAATTGCAATCTGCTCCAATGATCAACCCCTCTAATACCATGTAGAAATTATATGCACTATGCATGCATATGTCCAAGATTCTCCTGATCACACACTATTTTAAATTCATGCACAATACAGAATCTATTCCACCATTGATCATCACATGCGGAAATTAAATCAATTTCAAAGCACAAATGAAACCATAAAAATTAACACACATTAACACAGTTGTTTTAACGGAAAAGCTTGAAGCTAAAAACCCCAACTATCTGTATATAATATATGTCATAGAGATCATGTAACAATCCTCATACAAATATTATCACAAGCTCTCAGTACAATCCAATCGCTACACACTAATCTGGCCCGATCTTGCAAATCCATGCACCGATCTTTGCCAGACTCTAGCCTGCCTCTACTGCGCAATCCCTACTGAAGAATGGATCTGGATGAACTTGAATTGCCCCAGCCTTGCTCACACAATCCTTAAAGGCATCTCTACTAAATTTGTGGTGCAAACAATGCAACACTATAGTCACAACTGATAGTCACACTTGCTCTTTCACCTACCTCTCCACCGGTCTCCACTGAAACTGTCCATGCATTGCAGTTAACTGATGTATTCTTCAGTTGATTAATGAGTTAATATTTAATGAATTAATTATTAATTAATTCACACCACTCTCACTAGTGTATCAATCAGTTAGACCAGATACAACTAGCTCAACTAAGTCTAACTGAGTTAAACTGAATACAACTCCATAACTACTTCTTCCAACTGTGTCATAACTCTGCCACTTGAGTTCTAATTGATTCCTCCATGCAATAGCTCCAGTAAACCCTCAGGAATAGCGTAATTCCTTCTGTCAGCTGTTGTGCCACATCTGTGCACTGAACTGAAGTGCTCCAAGAGAATAAGTTTTTGTTTAGAGTCTGATTATTATTAAGAGCTAATAATAATCAACATGCATCTATTTTTAGATCAGCGCTCTATAAATAGACTTCGCCCAATATTCTAAAAATAGAATTTCATCTATTTTTCACATTTGACCAACCATCTACAAATAGCTTTCTACTACATACATAATATGCTCACCATGTCTAAAAATAGACATACACCTAAAAATAGCCTGTGTGGGCCCCACCTAGTTTAGGTGATTATTTTCCAACTAGGATCAAGGATGATGTTTCAGGATGCCTCCTTCACTGTTTCTTGTTGCAAACTTCAACATTACTAGGTTGGATTTGTCTGAAGGACAAACTTACATCGCAAGCACATGCTATCCCCTTCAAGCTTGTTTTCAAAAATAATTGGGGTACTCGCCATAAATGGTGGGGGAAAATGGAACCAAGATTGTAGTCGTGTTGGTAGTATGTTTCTCTTGAACATGGCACTTGTCTGCATTCGTGTTAGGTTGGGGACATCTCATCTCATTATTTGCTTGCCTCCATGGGTTTGGGAAATCTCTTTTGACCACTCATATACTCTTTGCCATGTCATCATGACCTTAGATCCCTTGATGTCAAATACTACCAAATCCAGTGTCGTGCCACCGATATGTTCAAGAGAAGTTTTCCTCTGTAGTTTTCAACCTCCCTCTGATTCTTTGTTGGTATTATTCACAAACATCATATTCCTCTGTCTCGTGTCGATGATGTGGGAAACATTATAGCCCACCCTCGATCAAGGTCACTTCCTATCGACTCCAGCTCATTATCCAGGAAGCTGGTCTAGAGACTCCCTTCAGGTACCGTGGAGCCTGCATGCCTCAATGGTAGGTTCTTCACACTCGACGTAAGGTCCACATCATTGGCCTTTGATCGATTGAATCTGTGGGTGTTGGACGTCAAATCATTGTTCACATACCGTGGATTGTACCTTTTGTACCTTGAGAGCCATTGTCATTATTGGTGGTTTCTATCGTGTCTGTTAACAGCTTTCATCATTGGCTGGTAATCAGACAATATTCTTACATGTTCGAATTCAACTCACATATTCGCATGCTCGAATTTGTACCGTGTTCGGGTCGAGATAGAGCGCAAGACCCTGGGTTTTGTCTGATGGAATCCAGGCTGCAATTTCTTTGTGGATTATTATGACTTATTGTATGACTCCTTTGATTGGATGGCTGTGACCATACTTGAGTCTATTTATTGATCCCTAATACTGGATGGCTGTGTCCATACCTCAGATCTCATTGTTTATATACTCCCTTATGGATGGCTACGCCCATGCCACATGTCATATATCAGATGTATCAGTTGTACTCGTACTTGCAGGTTTTCCAACAATAATGTTTTGGTCGAACGCGTTCTCATAAAGCATTTCACCCCTCTCTCTTTCTCGGACCTCATGCTTTAAGGGGCATCTGTTACACAACATTTTGTCACCGTCCCTACAATCCCTCGCCCCACATATTGGAGGGTATTTCCCATGACCTGTGAGCAGTGTCAAACTCTGCAAATACTTTCTTTGCATCCTTCTGCATAAGGACATGATTCTTCCTATTGAACATTTCGTCAGAAAGCACTCAAAAACCCATGTTTTGGCATTGGCGCGGGTACCCAGTTCATCCCTTGCGCCAATGGGGAAAATTTGTGCTAGAGGCCACACCAACTGGCGCTCTGTCCCTGTGTTAAGCCCGCACTAGCCTTTTTTGGAATGTTTTTTAACAAATTGGAGGCGGAAGTCTCCTTTAACCACCTCAGGAATGACTCATTGCAAGTGGTTAAACTCGATAAACCACAGATATCTTCCTTTAGGAAATGGTTGATGTAACATTCTAAGAGGATAGGACTCCCCCCACGATTATAGGGATCCTAACTTCTCCTTCTCCCTCTATATAAACAAGCCTTCTCCCTTTACACAAGCTAGCTGAAACATACCTGAACATATAGCCAAGAATCTGAACTTGGAGAAGAGACATTATAGCTGAGTAATCGTTATAGAGAAGGTCAAACCAAGGAGGATCCCATAGAGAGAGCCCTGTCTAAATTCCTGACGAGCTTTGTGAGACGTGCTCTACTGGAACCCTGCTGGAGGAGATCGCAACGTCGAAGCCTGGTTGTACTCTTCCTTCTTTAAATTAATATACTCGACTATGATATTGTTTCCATCTCCGTGTTATGTTTATTTAATGCATATGATTTAGTCTTCTTAGACTGACTGATAGTTAGGAATGCGAAATAGTATGTTGTGTATCGTCTTCGTTTCTTGTGTATGTGCAGGTATCCGTGCATGAGAACGAGTGACCTGTCAGATCAGGAGTGGGAGGCATCCATTCTTCCGGACGACACAACAGAGCATGACCTAAGGTAGATGATCTACCAAGTATTTGTCCATTCTTAACTAGGAATTGATGTCATAGCATGTCTTGTTTGTGGCTAGACCCACTCTAGGGCTAGTGGGATCGCCTCTATCCGCAGAGGGGATTTACCTCATCAACAGTATTAAAAACCAATCTTTTAATTCAAAAGCTTGCTAGCAATAGATGTACCTAGTTTTGATCACTTTATATAAGTGAATGCACGGATTTTAGGTGTTTTAACACTTTTCACATCCATGAAAATGTTGTAGTGGACCTATATTATCCTCATGTGCATCCTACAATGCAACCCAAGAACATTGGTTGGTGTAGTTGTATATTTCACCAACTTACTAAACCATTGAACACTTATATCACTTGCAACACATGGTATTGATTTAATTAGTGTTCCACTATGTGTACTTAATGTAATATTCAACCAATGGGCCTTATTATTCATGATCATTCCATAAGGGAAGGTACATTTTTGTTGTATGTGGATAGTATATATGTATCATCCAAACTTGTAAATATATTGGAACCAAAAGAAATAATCACAAATTTCAAATCATGGATGTGTTATAGACATAATAAAATGCATATCAACATAAAATTTCATATAATACCATATAAAGATTGTGCAGTGATGTCAATATTCCTTATTCCTCCTGGGGATCCCACCTACATATTTATAATATTAATCTCTTTTATAGGCATTTAGTATTTCTTAGGAAGAGGGATTGTTATGATGGTTTGTGAATTTTTTTTTTTGGGATAAGTGGCTCAACATTTGTCGACTCCACAAGGAGGGTTATATATACAAGCCATAACTCATGATTTTCTGGATTAGTTAGATAGAAATAGAGCTTTGAGTAGTGAGCAAGGTTAAATATGTCGTCATATGTTGAGGAAGCATGGGACATAAGAAGATGGGAAAAAACATAACATGTTATGTTTTTTAGCAGAAAAATTATGGGGAGATATCAAGTTTCAATAGCGTCATATTTTTGCAACCAATAAAGAATTATCAGTTTTCCCCGCTTTATAATAAATGTAGCTAGTAATAAGTTATTAGTACAAAATTTAGAGAGTTAGTTATTTTTTTCAATCTTATCAAAATGGTCTAGATATGAAATGGAAAACCACATCGTACTCAATATAGAGATATACAACATAAAAAGAGTAGTAAGAGTAATGAAAACAAAGAAATTATTTAATGCTGAAAGAAAATTAAAATAATAGGAACATAAAATCTTAAAAGAAAGACAAAGAATATGTACAAAGAATATTAATGAAAATATATGTCATCCCTTTTCATATAAATGGAGGGAAAGTTTCTTTCAGTACTTGTTGCATTTGAAGTATGTAGGTCATGACATAAACACACACTGATTATTTTTTATGATAAGCGTGAAATTAACAATGTGCCCTGAGTATTCGATAGGAAAGGTAACCTGAGAAGGGAATGATTTTGTTGGATCATTCATAGTTTCACTTTGTGGTGAGAAATAAACATGATTTGGTCCTTTGTCATTTATTTTTTAGGGATTATCATATTGAAAATTATTGGGACACTATTATGACCAAGCAAGGGCGTATCTAAATTCATGTAATAGATCCAAAAGAAAATTTCTCTTGTCATCTAGACATTGGAAAGTTACTCATAAGATATTAGGGTCACTTGGATTTCCAATATCATGTAGTATGGTTATAAATACTTTTCTTTTTGAGTACTCCTGAGATCTCTGTTTGTTACTAGATACATTGTTGGGGGAAAAAGAATTCTCGAGAGGAGAAATCCCTTTTGGGCATTTATTTATTTAATAGAAATAAACTCCTCCTTAGTATAAGGTTTCCCTTTGATGAATGAACAAATGCTCTCATAATCTGAGAATACTTGCTAGTATTCTTCATTTTTAGGAAAATGAGTTTGATATAGAACACAATCATGCCTCTCAATCATAAGCTACTGATGGGGAATAAATGCATACGCAACGAAGAAATACAAAAAAGCATTTAATTCTCTACGAATATGAGTGATATTAAAAGAGACTAATTCAAATATTTTATGCCAAGCAACTTTAATGTGTCTCTTGATTAATTTGTTTTAAGGAGAATAGACCCTTTTGATTAAGTTAACGATGAGTTGAGAATCACCAAAATAGATCAAATTCATAGAACTTAGTTTGAGGGCTTTCTCAATGCCTAAAAATAAGGCTTTGAATTCAGTGATGTTATTTCTACATTTGAAATCAACTCTGAATACAAACTGGTTTATTTTACTAAGAGGTGAGTACAACACAACATTGACACCATTTCCTTCATTGGAGGATACACCATTGAAGTGAATGTGTTAGAATTTATTGTCTTGGTTGATGGTGGAAGGAGGAGGAGATTCTTGTTCAGTAAAAAGAGAATAAACACCCAAATCTTCTTCAATATAATTAACATGGGGCTACAATTTTTTTTTAATACATTGTGAGAATTTTCCCTCCCTCAAGGCAATGATGTTCTTTCCATCTTTGGGAAGTGTCATGTGCATACCATCCAATGACAAGTATCCACTTGTTCTGGTTTTCCAGTATCTTTCAAGATTATTAGAATAATTTCTTATTGAAATATCCATAACTTGGATGTTATAGGTTCTCTGAATTTTAGGATGAGAACATAATACTTATTTACATATTTAATCCCACCTATGATTTCTTGTTGGGAATTATTATAAGCCACCATTTTCTTGGGTTTATATTTAGAACCCTGTACACCTAATTAATCCATAATTAATTTAGGCATGATAATGGGTCCTGACCCATTTTCAACCGAACAACAATGAGAAATTTTATCATATAATTTCATCAAGATGTAAAAAGGATTAATTTTAACAAATTTATGAGAAATATTTATTACAAATATCTTTTCTTTCAGAGGATCCTCTTCATGAAGGTTCTCGAGGAAGTTAATAGCAGAAACTATTTTCCCTTCTAGAAATATTTTCAAGTATTGTTGTTGTTTGAGAATTGTGGCCATATCGAACAATGTAGCATCAACATTGATGTTGGCCATCTACTTTAAAATATTAAATCAAGAATCCATCGAAGAGGAAGAGGTGGAATAATTTACATTGAGATGCGATTATGTGACATCTAATATTTTTTAGCTAATAACCTCATTGGATGGCTAATTTATGGCAGTACGAGCTCTGAAAGCGCTCCTTGGTTCAACAATCATGGATTTTTTTGTCATCTTCCCAATCCAAGGTTGCAACCATGGGATCAGTTCTTTTCTAAAAGATTCACTTCTGTGCACTCTTCTTAACCTTGTAGGTATTTTACTCATCGTAATATTCACAGAATTTGCACCATGAATGTGAAAGAAGGGAGTTAGGATTATATGCTTAGGAAGGGTTTCTAATAGGAGCTAAAGTATAAACATCAACATGTGGGTGCACCACAAATTTCTTCTCAAAAGAAATCAATAAATGATGTCTTGCATAAATTGGAGAATAGAAGATAGGTTAAATTGATTTACTAAATCTTCAAGTGGAAGACCAGTGCGACATAACTTCTCTTAGTATTCCAAGCATATCTGTAAGGTGGACCCTAGGTTATCGACATTATTCTCTTATAACCTATGAAATTAAGCAGTAGGCAAGGTACTATAATAGTGCATCACGGCCACTTGGTTTTCTAGCGTGATGGTCTCTTAGATTTGATTATATAATTTAGTGAAACAAAGTTTTAAAATATTTAATGGTTTCACCTTTGATATAGGAAACATTATTGTATTCACAAAGGAGATCCATAGGGATTTTAGTTTGGGGATAAGTGAATTTAAACCAATAACAAATATCTATCCAGGTGGAGAATGATTTGGGTGGGAGTTCAAAAAAATTTGCTGCTTCTTTTCCCTCTTGAAGAAGTTCATGAAAATTCACATGCATGTATAATTATCGTTGGCACTAATGTTGTGGAAAGCATTGGAAAATGCAGTTAAGTGCTTGTTAGCAATGATGGTACCATTGAATAAAAACTTAGGGAAATGATCTTTAAATTTCGACTGTGGAGTATTTGTTGGTGTCAAATCTAGAGGGGAATCCATATGCCAAGGAGTGGCATTCATGTCCTCAAATTGATACAACTTGTATTTTTTGGTTACTTTGGCTGGGTTTGTTGTAGATTGGAATCGATTAAATGAAGTGTAAAGACTACCAATTTGAATAGAAGATGACGCAATCGATGACGATGAAGTGGAAGAGGGAATAAATGGAGATGATTCCTACGTTCCTGACATGATTCTTTGAGAGTGGATAGTATTCCTAAAAGAATAAAAAAATTATTGATAAAATTGAAGTCGAGCTTGGGCGACAAGGATCACCTTTAGCCTTTGGAATTCATCTAAGGGTTTATATTTAGGGTTAAATCAACGAATTCTCCTAGAATCACAAGGCTCAGTGGTCATAAGATAGCTAATTACAATTCACACAATCTCTGACATGCCTTTCTATGGATTCTCTTCTCTCATGCAATTCAATATCTCGAGCTATAATTATTGATAAAATTGAAGTCGAGCTTGGGCGACAAGGATCACCTTTAGCCTTTGGAATTCATCTAAGGGTTTATATTTAGGGTTAAATCAACGAATTCTCCTAGAATCACAAGGCTCAGTGGTCATAAGATAGCTAATTACAATTCACACAATCTCTGACATGCCTTTCTATGGATTCTCTTCTCTCATGCAATTCAATATCTCGAGCTATAACAAGTCAAGCCGATTCTAATTTAGCAAGAATATGTGTGTTTTGAAGGATGAAATTGAGTAACGAATGTAAATTAAACCTTTAATCATTCAATTTATTTGGAAGATCTGGTTTCCCCCCATGATGGGTGATAATACATGCCACTTAGGTTGATTACGAGTATAATTCATGGATTTGATAGCCATCTATATTGCATGACTCCCACGGTCATTTGCAATGAACAAATTCATTATATTAATATGGGATTTTTCCTTTAGGTCAGTTCTTCTTACGAGCTATATCTCGTAACTTACAAAGCAATCGTGGTAGTTCATAATGGGAATTCATGGAGATGGTGTATGGGCTTCATCGTGGCCAACCCTCCCACCTTCCTCATTCTACTTATGATCCGAGAATGTTTACAATCAAGATTACTTCTTCGCTCTACAATGTCCAAGTCCTTCTATCACCATGGCCACATATCTGTTAATTTCACTTCATTCGTTGACGAATCCCTTCGTTGGTATACACTAGTCCACGTGACGGTGGAGAATCAGTGGGGTCATGGTCTTATGCACCTTTCCTCATTCTCCGAGAATATGGGGATCGTAGGAACTAACTTTGCCTCTTCGCTTCATTGTCATAATGTGTCTCTTACAGAGGATGCCCGACTTCATATCTGTGAGCAGAAAAATTTGATTGCTATCCCTCTCACGAGAAGCTCCCCAATGGTTAACAAATGGCACCTGCAGCGTAGGCCGGATATGGTCAGCACCCTGCAGACTTGGCTCCAACAGTGGCGGAAATGGAATTTCAATATGGTAAGCTTCGATTTGTGTATGAAGATAATTAAATGTTTCTCCTCTGTATCCAGTCCAAATTATGGTCCCCAGCAAAGTTACTATCTTCTCTGGCAGCGACATATCAAAATGGTGAATTGGGTGCAGTCAATTTAGACACCTACAGTCCCATTTCCAACACTTCTAAAAATTCTTGGCTCCAGGATCAAATTCTTCTTACTACGTGTCTGGCTTATCTGTTTCATGCTGCACTGCTTTTTGGGAGGATTTGAGGTGGTGGAATAGCAGAGTACCCAACCTCTGCTCATGTTAGCTTCATGCTTTGTGTGGTCAAGTCTCCTAGGGGTCCAGGGTATCCCCTCTCGGTGGCCTTGGCTCGCGATTTGTGCTTATTCTCAGAATGGTGGCTCGTGGATCTTAACAACTTCACGGTGGTCATGGTATGCAATTAATGGAACTACTCAAAATTGTAGCTTGTGGGTATCCTTTGGTTGGTTAGGGCCTTATGGCTTCTCCCTAGACCATGAATTAAGCTACTTCCTTGATCGATGGTTAGTGACTCTTAGCGGGTCCAAGGTTCGTGGTACCTCGATGCAAGATGGTTCATGGCTCGTTCCAAGTCACACTATGGATTTATGTAATGTAATCGCTTTGTTTAATCATGGACAATGTCTATCAATTCGGTCACATTCTAGCTAGCTCTACAAAAAAAAATCCAATAATTTTGTAACCTTTGGCACAATAGCTTTGGTACTAGCAAATATTTCATTATGCTAGATATGCTCATCAAAAGAAACATTTTTAATTTGAAAAACTTTTAATTTGTGCTATGGTTTCTCAACAGGGTGGTCCATAACACAAAGATAAACTTTCTGTAATATTTTGCATCAATAATATAAAGTTGTGTTTTAAACCAAAAAAAAAGAAAAAAGAATTGGAAGATATAGTTGACTAGGAGATTGAACGGTCATGTAAAAAGAACGATTGATATAAAAGGGATCTATGAATTGATTCCCCAATATAGTCGCCAAAAGTATGTCGACAAGTGGAGCTTTTATGATTCGCTAACGAGATCCTCAGATCTCACTAGGCTCGTGAGATAATGGTACTAGGCCTAGGGTTTAATGCCCAAATTTAAGATACAACTATTTACAACAACTCCTTACAGTGAAGTAAAAGTAAATAAATGAGTCACTTTGCATGCATATTTCTTAAAAATCATACCTTATCAGCCATAAGAATGTATAGGTATGTATTCAAGATCTAATATGAAATAATAAAATAATAATTTTTTCTATGATAAATATTAGAGAAATATGCCTCAAAAATAAAAAAATGCATAGTAAATTCATTAGATAAAGTGTGCTAAAAATATCAGAGGTCAAGAATATTGATTTTATTGACAAAATGAGAGTACACATTGTTGTTTCAGTCGATTTTTGCAAAAATTAGAACACAAATTCACTTAAAAATGTCTATGATGTAACATAATTCATACAATAGACATTAGAATGTCAAAAATTAAAGTAAGATATAGTGCTAGGCAACATGGGCTCTTTTTTATAAGATTGGACAACAATGTTCACTAGCGCAAATGGGGCCAAAATCCGACATCACTTCATCAGTTATATGACTCCACTCCATCTACTATCTGACGACTCTGAGACATAGATATCTTCGGTGGGATTTCGTTGGATATTCGACAACCAGTAAATCGTTGGACCTGTACGTCGAATATCTGCCATCCTTGATACCAAATAAACCGTTGACTAACTGGGCATTTGTTCGACGTATAGTCTTCAAATGAGTGATGTTTTAATTTGTAACCAAGGTCGAATACCTGACATCCATCTGTCAGATGTCTTTATCGAATTGTTAGAAAATTATATATTACAGAGCAATGGAACACATAAAATATGCGGAAACAAAAATACAAAAAACATATAAAACAAGAGAGACATAGATATACACGGTTCACCCAAGTTGGGTTACGCCCACCCTGAACAACCAGTCCTTCATTTATATTATCCAAAAAAATGAAGAGACAACCTACAACAGATCCACTGTAATATCCTCTTCTTTCTCACACGACCCCCCTTGCTAATTCTCACTCGGAGTATACACACAATACACATCTGCAATACAATACCCTCATAAAACAGAGGGGTTTCCATCTAGGGAAAAAAATCCTAAGTTAAACATAATTTCTACCGTCAGATCATCCGCCTAATGAATGACCCAGATTGACTACGAAAGTAAATATTTTACAAGGCAATTTTACATCTATTTTTAGCTTCGGGGGCGCTTCCCTTGAAACCCCTCGCCAAGCCCCCCCCCTGGACCCCCCATGGCAGCGATTAAACGACGGTCATTGTTGTCACCCCGTTAAGAACAAGGGTCCAACGCGACGATACATCTAAATAAAGAAGATAATTAGGCTCCACACCCAACACGAATATCTAACGTTATCTCTGTTCCTTCTATGAAGATGCTATGGATTCGACGTTATTTTGCGTCAAATGGGAAACATATATCCGACAATGGTTCACTGATGAGGGCCGATGAATATCCAACACTTGTAAATGTATGTCGAATATCCGATGGGTTATTATTGAAAAATAATGGAAGAGGCTCCAAGGAATGGTCGTTAACTTTAACAAGGTATTTGCCTTTTGAATTTCGAGAAAATTTGATTTCAAACTAACTCAATCTAGACCTTTAATGTAGATGTAACCCAATTACTCAGATTATGGTTCAGGCAACATAAAATGGAGAATGTGTAATTTTCATGTGTTTCAATTCAATAATTCTCTCAAATGAAAAAATGTACATGGGATGTGGGTTTCAGCAATGTTGTGCCAAAAGAGGATTGGCATGAAATCTACATAGAAGTGCAGTACAATCCTCTTCGGGCACAACATTTCTGAACCTCGCATCCCATGTACATTATTTCATTTGAGCGAATTCTTGAATTGAAACTCATGACAATTACACATTCTCCAATTTTTGCTGTCCGAACAATAATATGAGTAATTGGGCTACATCTACATTAAAGGTCTAGACTGAGTTAGTTTGAAATCAAATTTTACAGAACTTCAAAAGGCAAATACCTTGTTAAATTTAACGTCCATTCCTTGGAGCCTCCTCCATTTTCCCAAACTTCAGCTTGAAAACCAGGCAATAATGAATATATAGAGAGGAAAAGTATCTCTAATTCTAAGAAATAGAATACACATGACAATATATAAAAGGGCTAGAACACAGGTTTCTCAAATAATAAGAACCACCAAAAAAATTCCTAATAACAATAACGAAAAAATTGAATGCTAAATGTAATGTTACCTTTTTGAGATATTTGCTTTTGATAGTTGTTCCTCTTCAACATCCAAATCGACACAAATTTTCCTACACATATACATGAGCCCAATGAGGAAAATCTCAAAAAAGGTTTCCTGCTTTTTGGGAAATCCCTATATCTAGTTATCACCCTCAATATATCCTCCAATCTTCCTTCTAGCTAAGAAATCCATGAGAGTTGTCTTCCCTGCACCTCTAACCCCCATAAATGTCGTAAGAACACCAAGTATGAGTGCACCTGTAACAGAGCAATTGAATTCTATCTTTTGTCACTTCTTGTTCCCTCATTCCCTGCAGATGAATCCAAAATTAGTTATCCAAATCCATCAAGTACGAGAATCCACAAAAATTGGCAATAGCTGGATCACATAATATATCAGTCTCAAGGCTCAAGTTCCATACAAGGGGCATGTATACAAAGTATTTGACATTTTAAAAAGACATGGATAGTGGTTGAAATGGACAAATCATTCCTCTCTTTGGAGCAATTCATGTTTCATCCTCCAAAGCCAACTCATTATTGCCTACTAGATTAGCTGATTGGATGCCCATTTGTCTGATTTGCATTTCGGCTGCATAACCATTGAAAAAAATTATAGAATTGAAAATCACGAAATCATCTAAAAATTAATTCTGTTACAATTCAATATGTTCAACAAAATTTTAGAAAGAGATGGTTAACAATTTTCTTACAAGTATTATTTGCATTTGTAGAAGACATAAAACATGAGAAAGATCCTCTTCTTAACCTTGATGGTGTTGTATTGAGCCCTTACTCCGCACCATTCTATTGTGATTGCATTTATTTATAAGATTATTCAGAAATGATAACTTGAGGTTTCCCAAGAGCTACGCAGAAACAAATCCCATATCATTTCATATTGGAAATGATTTGATAAAATAGAAATAAACAAAAAGAGAATGGCAGGTATGTGTTTACTTAAGCAACTCGTGATTTAGATATACAAGAGAAAAGTTAAACAACACAAAACATTGAAGAGTAATGAAAATCCTAAAAAAGCACTAGCTCTTGTCCAATACCAATATCCTTGTGTAAATATGTTACAACACTTCAACACAGTAAGGCCCAAATTCATGGTGTTTCCTGCATCTTGAAGGCCAACACAGTTCCATGAAACTAGTCAATGTAATGCATGGTTGCAATGTTATATAGAATTTCATAGAGACCTTAGTGGATTAAAAAAGGTTGAAATATTACAATCTTCCATCTAGGAACAAGCATCTCATTCACTAATATCACATTGTTTGCACATATCAAAGGTTAACACCTGTAGCCCCATATCCACCAGTTTGGGGTGCTCTCTGCATTTGAAATCCGTCAAGCCTGAGAAATCTTCATCATACAAGGGAATAACAAGCACATAAAAGGTGTTTGGCTTGATAAAGGTTCTTCCAGAGATGCATTTCACTATGAAGATCCATTTAGGCATGTTTTACAGGTAATTGGAGGAATGGTTACATGTATTACATTCTCTTTTGTCATGTCATTGATGGATATCCTTGTTCTTAGGTTAAAACTAGGGCCTAAGACCATGTGGATGAAGGATCTGAGAAAAAAGGGAGCTTTACAAGATGAACACCCAACTTGAGATCATGCCACGTAGCACTAAGTTACACATGGGTTTGGTCAAAGGCCCACTTGAGTCTTGAGGTTGGACACCCTCTTCAAGGAGGTGTCTGGGAGATGTTAAAGGTAAGAAGGGGTGAGAAATAACCTGAATGGAAGAGCTTCCATGTATTTGAAGGTGTGTTTCCCCTCAAGTAGAAATTTTTTGGGGTAAGGACACATTTTCACATATTTAGAGGCATATTTCACCTTTTGAGGTATTTGGGGTTAAGTACATTACAAAAATTCAACCTTAGGTGAATATTATCCATATGATCCTAGTTAAATAGATAAATTGCTAAATTTAATATAATGTAGAAATTACTTCCAGATCATAGCATCAATCACACAATAACTGAAAATTTAAGTAGTGGAAGATTAAAAGAGTTTTGTAGATACATAAATAATTTATTCTCAACATCAACTTTGCATACCTCAAGGAAACCTCTACAAGATAATAAAATAACAACTGCATGGTCATCATAAACATCTCAAAATGAGGTATATGATCTACAAAAAAAGAAAGGAAGAAGTTGTACAACTGTTGTATTGATCCATATGGACATACAGATCCATATGATTGTATTGATTCTTTATACAATTTCCTTTCAACCTATTGAAAACCTATAAGTTCATCCTTATTGTGCTTTACTTTCTCTTAGTTTTTAAATGTGGGAATTCTATCATGTATTATTTATGATTTTATGAAACATGTACAAGTTCTTGCTTGCACTACATTTCTCAATGTACATATTGTTTATAGGGACATATTGTGTATATGCTAAATGTAATGTTACTTTTTTGAGATATTTTCTTCCGATAGTTGTTACTCTTCGACATCCAAATCAACACATATTGTCCTACACATATTCACGAGACCAATGAGGAAAACTTAGATTAAATTTGACCAATTTTTAAATTTAATTGCACCAATAAATAATAATTAAAAGCAGTTGACTACAAGAATACCTGAATGAGCTCCTCTTGGTTTCGAGAATAAATTATTGGTGTAGTTTAATCTTGGAGCAAACCTCCCTCTACTCGACGAAGTAGCAACGAAGTCAACATTGACCTTATTGTTGCTCTGTTTGATCTCAGAGTTTTATTCTCTACTGAACAGGGCCAACCACGTGAAGGTGGAAGCTCTCATGCCCCCCCTCCCACATCACACTCAATTCCCCAGTATTCAATCTATATACTAGGAAATATTTGAAAGAAAGATATTAAGATATGCCATAAATAAAGAAATATTTAGTAAACATTTATTCATTCATTCATTCGTAGAGTTTAAAAAATATTTGATCTCAGTATGATTTATAATAAAATGTATGTTATACATAATCTGAAACAAGGTCGTTCTAATTAAATTACAAGTACAATCAATTATTCTTCGGTTTCATGCAAATTTTCATGTATGAAGCAAGGACGTCATTCCCTTCAGCTGTAAGATGTTTTGCTCCAAACTTGGTGAAACATCTATGCTGTTGTAAGGGTTACAGGCATCAATTGCAATAAGAATAAAATTTTAAATTCTTATTTATAGTAATTATTAATACAACTATTTTACTAATAAAAAGGTAGTAGAGTGTTTGTTACCTGCTTCGGTAGTAGAGGGAAATGAGATACTTTCAGATGTGGCCATAGGTTCCTCCTCTTGTCTGGCCTCATCCCGTACATGCTCTAGAGTAGAACCAAGAAGATTTATAATTAATACACCGTTTTCATTTAAATATTTCTAATTCTAATCCATACTAAAAAAAATTATAATTCACATGAAATACCTCCAAAATCGAGCTGAACATTAGTTTCAATTTTCATTCCACTGTCACTAGGCTCATGTCTTCCATCATTGCTTGGGACATCTTTATACACATTGTCTACCTCCTTTTTACAATCTATCACATTACTTTATGGCAAAAAATAAAAACCAATATATTGTATACAAGTATTAATTTATAAATGTTCTTCGTTGCTTTTATTTACCTCGGTCTCAGGTGGGGGATCAAAACTAGTATGTGAAGGCCCCGTGCTTGTTCTATGTTCAACAACGAATTGATATCTATGCTTTTAAGCAAGATTGAGGTCTTCCTCCGTGGGAGTTTCATTGAATTGTTCACTCTCCAATTTTGCATGACAACATGAATTTCTTTTCTTCTGCAATATTAAATTAAAATTATTAAGAATCTAAAATTTGGATGCAATATTTTTTTTATACTTACAATTTTTGCGGCCAGTTTTGAGTAACCCCCAAGGCCAAGATGACGTTGGCCATGTTTTTGTATTCTCACCTTCGTGGCTTTAGATTTATATGGGAGCCTATATTTACAGTATTTATAAGCTTAATTACATGTCGTAATACTGATGAGAAAGCATCATAATTACATTAATAAAAATGCCTCATACCTTCCTGGTCCGAGTGGTGTCTTCCATTATTTTTAAAGTTTTTTCTCCTTCGCAACTTCTAGGAGGGCTTTCCACTCACTTTCTAAAATTTCTAGAGGGTGCTCATACTAAGGAGTATTTTGCAAATGAACCCTATATTGGTCTCGTTGATATTTTAAATATAGGTCCGCCTTCACGATAACTCCACTTTTGTTGAAGCTACCATCTTCGAACATGCCAACCAACCTATTGATAAGTTCTCCCTTCAACTTTGAATTTTGTGAATTTCACCTTGCACGAATGGTGGGCCCAAAGAGTTGCAAGGCCGACTCATTCAAGCACATATAGAAGGTATTGTTTCCTGCAAAACAATATTATCATCAATTGAAAATAATGACATTCTATACGTAAATTTCAATTAGATCATACTTAATATGTAAAACACTTCTTAAATACCTGGAAGCTTTTCTAATTTCATGGGAACATGATCATCATATACCAAGAATGTAACTGGTAGTGTTCCTGTGCTAGTAACACGAGTAGATCCAGGAAAGTTTGGTTAACTAAATGTGATGGAATCATGGTATGCATCATGTGCACATCCTTCTTTGCATTGTTCAGTGGGTCAAGATAATGGTGTGTTTAGTGCATCACTTACATGCGGAGCAACGGTGCTGCTAACAACTTCGACTCCCATAGTCTCACCATCAGGATCAAAATCCCTAAAAAAACCTTGTAAAATAAAGAGTTATTTTATGAAGGATGAGAAAATTAAAATCATAAATAAAGAAATGGGATAATTAAATGAGTTTCTTACCCCATGTTGATGGATTTGGATCATCACGGTTCTAATTTGGTCTCTTATATCTTATGTTAGTTGCTCAATCATAATTAAAAAACTGAGTCTCTTGTTTAATTTTACGAGAATCCTCTTGACTATTTGGATCAGATCGATCGACATATACATTTTTTCTTCAATAAGCACTTCCTCAGGAGCATCTATGGATTGGTTTGAGGCTGGTGCCTTCCCCTTATCACCCTGTTGATAAAATACGTGGTTGTTGGTTATAGATTATTTAGGGATAGAAATTCTAAATTTCGATCTTGTATTTTTCCTCATTTGAAGAGGAAGAGAACTTAGCTATATTTTGTATATATGTGATGACATTTTCTTGTGTAAAGGGAGATTCAACAAGTTTGAAAGAAATAGAAAATTTCTCGTTGTGGTAACTCGCTATGTCTCTAAGAGAATTGATGTGACTGCTTTGTGATTGTTGGACAACGATTTGTGAGTGAAATCTCTTTGAGTGTGCATATCATTCTATGGGACGCAAGCCTAAAATCGAATCTTGATGATTCTTGGACTCATACTCTAATTAGGTATGTTTTCGACAATTCTTGTCTACCCTAGAGACAGCCTAGAGTTGCTATAGACCAGTTCCTAGGACATCTTAACATAGCAAGGAGCTCATAATATAGCTTGGGTTGTCAATCCAAAAGCTCTCTTACTATCTCTTGCAAAACAAGGAAATTAGTTTAAATGGAACCAAACTCTCTCAGAAGCTGATACAAAGATAAGAATAATGTAGGAACAGCACGCAAAACTCCAATACAAAAGCATCAGACATTTAAGAGACAGCTTACTGCAAAGAGGGCCAGTTCAAATAATATGCCACATAAATCAAATATCAGAAAGTGGATGCAGTGAAGAAACATGAAGAAGATACTAGTTAGCATGAGGCTGATACCCAGATACACAACAAAACCACATATGGGCTTATCCAACTAAGAATCCATACATGACAATGGCGTTTAAAAAGCACCCTCCTCAAGTAACTAATATAGCAGAAAATATGGATGAAATGAACATGGAAGAGTATATCATGACTAGGCCTATTTAAAGCGCTTGACTAATCCAAGTATGGGCACCAACTAGGATGAATCCTTACTTAAGACCAATGAGCCACTCGCATTCTAGAACATGATACAAGAAGATAAATAGCATGAAATGAGATATTATATTAACACATAAGAAAAGATTACATAATGTGGGATACCAAAGACCAGAATCCTCATTACAGTTATAACTCCTCCTCACTGAAACCCTACGGGCTCTGAGCCTTCATACAGAAACTTTACAAGATGTATACAAAAGCCTTTCACTGCACAGTTTGCTGATAGAAATCTGGAACCCTTACAATGTCTTTTTTCCTAGTATTTATAGAGGAAATAGAAAATTGTAGAAGAAGAGGTAGGTGATGCACATTTAATGATTTGATTTGAACAAAATGGCGGAAAAACCCTCGCGCCCATATTACTTGACAACCTTAAGATGCTGAGTGTACTCTACTACTGCTCCATGGAGTAAATGCTGTAGGTGTAGATGCCTCTAGAGATGAGATGCGCAAGATAAAATATGCAATACTCTGTACTTTCTTCGAGAGAGAAATCTACTGAGGATTAAACTTGGAGAATAATTGTACTTTCTGCCTCTCATATTTTGAATCCACATCTAAGGTTTTAAATGTCTGAGGCTCAGTTTCTCGATCATTCCCTGGTATTTGTATGCCGCCCAATTAATATTGCCTTGCTGCGTAATCTTGCCCCTGGATGTATTTGCAGGATTCGATGGATTTTGTTTCTGCTCCCATTAATTTGGTCATATCATAGCAACTACTGCTAGCCTCCTTCTTAAATTTCTGCTTTTAAGAACTGTCCTTAGAGAAGATCTCGACCCCTGTAACGAAGGCGATACCTTACGACAGCTCCTTCTCAATATAAACCTGTAAAACCCGCAAATACATTAGAAAAACCAGACACAGGTGTGAGGAACATGGAGGGGTCGATGATAACGACAGTGAGGACATGGCCAAATGGTAATGGCGTGTGGAGTTGGCGGAAAGATTTCAGGGTGGTGGAGAAAATGCAATGGAATAGCGAAGAATGGGCTGGCAAAGGGTTATAACGTAAGAACGTCAAAATACAATAAATGAATCGGATTTGGACAGGTGGATGTACGATAGATTGCATGGAGGGCATGACGTGGAGATATGGGTTGATGGCGTGGTAGGGGGTGGACTTAGTCAACAATCAATTACGCGGATGATCCTGACCCTTCGTCCTTAAAACGAGATCGACGGTTGGAACAGCATTTGGAGCGATAGATAGCGAGCCCGGAGTACGATTTCCCCCTGTTATCGTTCGTGCAGGTCCGGAAGATGATCGCTGTTAGATGGAAGCTGGCAGATCCGATGGCGATGGTGAATTCCGCTGCCCGACCTTTGACTGAACAATAATGCCCGAAATGGGCGGTTTCGGGAATTGTACATGAGGACACTTGTCATGCGATCTATGGAATTGCTGGCCCCGCGGAGAATACTGCCCTCTCAGCAATGGTGGTGCGGAATGAAACCGCCGGTTTCACAACGGATACGGGCGCGGGGACCACCATGGTAAGCACGGCTCCGCTCCGTCGATTTGTTTTTGATCGGACGGCTCCAGATGCGCCCGAAATCTTTGACGATAAGCTCCTGCCTATCCGGCACACGGTTTTGCGCCCGGGTCATGTGAGAATCCAAACAAAGGGGCTAAGACTGCAGGGGCTAGGCCCGATATGTTTTTAAATGCGGATCTTAACCTTTGCAGAGTGTATTTTTCGGGCGGAAAAGGGTAGCGATAGGCAGAAAATGGGGTTTTATGGCCACGACGGGGGATTTAAACAGATTTAAATGGATCTGCAAGTTAAAAAATTGAATGGAGGAGCTAATGACCACAAAATAAATGTAGGGGTTGATATGTACAACAAGGTATATGATGGAATTGCAAAAATAAATTTACATCCAACACTTCCCCATGCTGAATATCAAGCATATCAACATTAACATTAGGCTAGAACACAGATAGAGCATGAAATTCAAAATGAACTTGATAAATTTTAATAATATTTGGTAATACTTGTCCAAGTAAGTGTATTACTTGACCTTGAGTAAACTCTAATACAGGGCGATCCACCTTCTTCATATGATTGAGTCATTAGTACGTGGTCGCTTCCATGATAAATCTGAAAATCAATTATGTGCATTGTATCCTTGTCATTAAATTCTTTTGTAATGAAAACATTTGCAACTAAATACCCAGACTTAATATAAGGGAAAAATTCATATATATTTTCATTTAAGAGAGGATCTCAACACTGGTAGGCTCCTCGATTTTTAAGGCAAGTTTGTAAATATGTCCTTCAGAAAAATTGTGACCATGCTAAAAAAAAATATGCTACCATATATACATCTAAATTGATCACACTTGATATAAACATCTTGGGAGGTGGATTGATGTAACCATGAAAATTTCAAGTGAAAAATAATGGAAAAAACATGCATAAAATTGGTTTGGAGCTACATGTTAAACATATTACTAATATCAATTTTTATCAATGAGAGTAGAATCACAAAGTTTTTCAAAATCATTTTTCTTAAGTTTTTCAATATCCTGCTCCCTCTAAATCTGGAAACTCGACCTCATATATGCTATGGATACCAGATAAAGCTACGATGAAGTCATTAGAGTATCCCATCTCTTCCATTTGGGTCCATTCCCACCAAGTGGGTTTGCTAAGGCGGTCCTCTGTAATATCCCTTTTTCAGGGTTTTTTGCAAAATGGCCCAAGGGGACGCTGTATAAGGAAGAAAATGTAAAAATAAGCTGAAGGGGGACTTGGATCCCATTTTTAACTCATTAAATACTTCTCTTCCAGAAGTTGAGCCCAAAGAAATGTCTCTAGATGGGTTATTCAGATCTCCCCAAACTAGATCTCTTAGAAAATGCTCAATGAGAGAGCTTACAACAGTACATGAACATAACCATTAAACTCTAAAATTCTGAATGCAACATAAGGGGGAAAAGTCATGCAGCCATCATTATATTAATATATCAGAAATAATATACAAGAAAATCATGAGGGACAAGCCACTCAAGCTATGAGAACCAATCTCCAATGATCAAGCAATGAAATACATGAGTTACTGAAATTGCACAGAATGCCGGAAAGCAGTGACTGCGCTGTATCTATGAGAGTAGAAGCTGCTGAATACATACAAAATAGTAATGTGGTTGAAGGATACAAATAAATGCCCACAAATAGAAATATGGGCTCCAATACAAAATCTCTAGCCAATCCAGGAGAGATTGCTAGAAATGCCGGATAAAATACAATGTGACAAATGACTTGTCACTGCAACTGAATCAAAATAAGAATGAGGCTGTAGCAGATCTGAAATATTAATTCCATCCTCTGATAATGTTCTCAAGAAAAGGGCTGATCCCTTTTTCTCAAAAACACTCCTCCTGATAAGCTCAAATGACCCTCCCAACAACTGCCTGCATAAAATAACGCAGTTCCAGCCCTAGACTGCACTGTGAGAGATGGTGAATGATTGGCCTGGTGCCAAAGATCTGAAATAATGCCCAGGAGTCTCCTCTGCTACTCCTCCAAAGAATATGCAAGATCTCCACCGAAGAACAAGCCAAAGAATGACTCAATGATTTCCTCTCTTGCTGCACCCAGCAACTCAACGTTTTCTGCCCAACAGAATAACGCTATAGCTAAAGGAATAAGCTTGGCCAAATTCCAGAATGAGGAAATGGAGCTCAAACCATCTCCTTCCTTGAGGATGAGGTAGGGATTCCCGACCAGGAACACCCTTGGGTTCAAGAACACTACAACCCTACTAAACAACCCGGGGATGCAAGTCTTTGCAGACCCAACGGAAATGATAAGATAATGCATAATGAAAATGGGCTGCTATCTCCTCCTTATAAAGAAAATTAACTCCTCTCACCATGGGTCCCATTCACACTTGCCACCTAGCTCATGCAAGTGGATCCTCCTCTAAAACTGCGCTGCCTTGTCATGGAGATTCCCTCTCTTGGACAACACTTTTGACTTAGTCAAAGATGGCTAAATCAAAGTGATCCCGATTATGTTCACACCTTTAGGTTGTTAATAAAACTGCTTATTCATCCTCATTTCACACAAGGAGTGTTATTTATCCATCTAAGGGGGTTAAGGGGTCTCCTTACCCATTTTATTCAACAAAATAAAAATATGCAAACTATAATGTTCCTTTTAGTTTGAGGCTAAAATTTGGGAACATTACAGTCCTCCCCTCCCACATGTTGCTTGTCCTCAAGCAACTGCATAGAGAGAAAGAAATTCCTCCCCCTTTTCTTTTGTGGCCTCCTCATCAACAATCTCCACCACTGCTCAAAATATCCTACAACAAATATGTCCTCCAATTCTTCCTCCCAAGTATGCAAACCGGAATGGTGCACATCATGGAAAGATAGAAGGTGTAGGTGGAAACCTTCTTTCTATGCTATGGCCTCCTCAAGGTAGGAGTGATGACATGCATGGGAAATTTTTTTCCCTAATGATGATCCTCTCACCCATGCTATCATCCAAATAAAAAGCTCAAACCTTGGTTCATGCAATGTGTTGGGGCTGAATGGAGAGTTGGGCTTTTGATTCCCAAGATGTTTCTCTCTCCATTTGTGGTACATATGGGGCTGCCTTCGTCCTTGGGCTGAAATGGTATGGCCTCCAAGAATGGCCCAAGCTTCCCCATCAAGAAAATCAGCCATGATATGCCCCCTCAAATTCTCCAAGTGGTTTTTCCCACAAGAAGAGAAAAGTAGCAATGTGGCAATCATGGTTTGCCCATGGTGTCTCCTGCAATATAAAGCATGTACAATGGGGAGAATCATGCTCCCAATGGGCTGTACCAATACCTCCAACACTCTCCAAGTATTTCTCCCTATAAATGTACAACCATTAGCATCACAAGGAAGAAACATGTAATGGAAACATGCTGTCATGAGACAACTAGAGAGTGGGTCACTGCTCCATTCATGGGACCAACGCAATGAGCCTCCTGCCTGCATCAGAACTAAAAAAAACAAGTGCTTTCCCAGCCACTTGTTTGCTGCCACAAACATCTCATAAGGTGAAAACATGAAAGTACAAATTGGTGCCAATGATGCACACCAAGAAATATGTGGCTTCCCCCACAAACCATCATGAAAATAGCCACTCCCATTGCTGCAATGGGCCACAAGTACATTATAATAATGAGCATAAGGAGATGTGATCATCCTTATCTCATCAAGCTGCTCATATAAAGTAAAGAAAGGTAAAACAAAATGAGAGTATATACCTCCTTCACCATGTAATCCGGTCCTTGAGCTGAAATGGCTCATATGAATGCTCTCCCTCACCTCCAAAGAGTAGGGAAATGGTTGTGCCAACCTCTCTAAATTCATCTAGGCTATGAATTTGTCCATATGCTAATACAGATCATGCTGAATGCCCTCCCAAATGAACTCCTCTAGCCAAGCAAAATATGCATCAAAGTGCATAGCTAGAAAGTCCTCATGTGCTGCATGTAATAGTTTCTTCTTGAGACTATAAGCCCTAGTCAAGAAGACTCTGTCATAATAATAGATGACCATATAATCCACCATGTACTTGTCATCTCCATCCGGGTCATCTAAAATCATGCATGCACCTAGATCCTTGGAGTACTCTACCAAAATATGAGATCTCCAATACGGATCAATCCTCCTCATAGACAACGCTGGTGATCTAGCATCTGAAGCTCCCCTCACGCTGCTGCCTACTACTTTGACATCCCCCATGCCAAATTCATCCTCCAAAATTCTGCCATGCCCATCATGCAGCTACTCATGCTCAAATAGTGATGGTATCCTTTGGAAGTTGGCCTCCCATGAGAGGTTGTCATCCAAAAGGAATCTCCCAAGCTGGGTCAAAGTAAGCATGAGTGGCCTCCATCCACTCCTATGTATGAAAGAGTCCTCCCTCAAAGGAAGTATCCTCTTCCCCTCAAAATTTGTGGAGCAGTCATCCTGCATCATGAAGATGCCATCCTCCATCCCTGTAGAAAATTCTGTCAGCGCAGTATAAATGATGAGAGTGGGTGATACTGAAAATGAGAGAGTGTCTCTCTCCTCCTTGGGTTTATCCCAAACTCTCTGCACTATGTTGGACTCCTCCAATGTCTTCACCTCTTCGGAATCCAAGAGTGGCGAACCAAATGACAAGATTCCCCTCATCAACTCTAGATCAGGTGGCCACCCTGGTGGAATGCCTCCATATAGTGAGACATCAAGTTCAGAAGTAGACTATATGTATGAGTGGACTGATTTGTCCCTCTCTTCACTGCGCTGTACAGTCTCCTTCTTTTGTGCAGAAACTTTCCGGAATAGATAAGGGTGTATCAACCCTTGATGCTGATCCTTCTCTTCTTCCTCCATCTCACAATCCTCCAATGCTACTATATGCTGCTTAGGATTTGTGACTGGGTCCCCACATGTGGTATCTCTTGGAATACCTTGCATAGAAACCAGGACTCCTCCCATGGAAGCAATGGTTTCCCTCTCATATCCACGTGATGATGGATCTTCCTCCAATGATATAGTGTTGTGGGTTCTTTGTTGGGAAAAATACTGAGAGGGGGGGGTGAATCAGTATTTAGGGAAAACTAAAACTTTTTACTTTTTCATGCTCTAAAACCCATACGCTACTTTGCTAAATCCAACTAGCGTATATACACGGATATCCTTCATAAAACTCGCGTATACACAGAGATCTAATTATGCCATTAGTTCTTCACTTATATCATTCCATCATTCATTCATTAGATGTTCTATAAACAGTAAACATGTGCAGTAAGAACATAATAAACCATCACACAAAGCATCACACAAGAACACCAGGATTTTTAGGTGGAAACCCAAGTCGGGAGAAAACCACCGCTGCGGTTGCTCAGCCTTCAATATTTTATTATAGAGAAAACATCTTACAACATATGTGCTGGCGCAGACTTGACCAGCACGCAGGCACCCACCTGCGCTCGTTTACCAGCCTCTCCTGGAAGGGAGCTACGACCCCCTGACTCGTTTACCAGCCTCTCCTGGAAGGGAGCTACGACCCCTCGATCTTGTTTACCAGCCTCACCTGGAAGGGAGCTACGACCCCCCGATCTCGTTTACCAGCCTCACCTGGAAGGGAGCTACAACCCCCTGACTGAAGGCTACAACCCTCAGCACCACCTTGGACCACGTTTCATCAATTTTCACACTGGATCCAACAACTTCAATATAACAATACTTGTAGGCCACGTTTCATCATATTTTCAGACCGGACCCTTTCCATACTTTTAAGCACAGTCAACCATGAAACAAATACATATAACTCACTAACAGATATCAGTAAACAAGAAGAATAGATCAGACATTTCTTACCACAGACTTCAGCAAACCCTAGTTTGAATACGCGCTTTCACTTCACTGATGTCGCGTATATACGCACTTTCGTTTACACAAACCCGCGTATACTTCAGTACAAATTACAAAGCCAATTTTATTGCGCATACGCGCTTTCTCTTCAGCGAACCCGCGTGTGTACGCGCTTCCTCTGCGGCGAACTAGCGTATAGATCTTCAACTATTATAGAGCAACATACTTCTTCAAATCAGATATTCAGTTCAGATTTACCCTTTTGCCTCTGACAGATGTTCGCCTCATTTCAGATCTAAGCCTTCCATGAACAGATCTAGCAAATATAAGTACACTACAGATCTAGATCCCCTTCTTCATCACTCCTTCATCGGTGCATCCTACATTCAGATCTTTCATTCAACTGTAACCCTTTCCATTCAGATATACTCCAGAGAGAAGTATTCATTCAAGCTCAGACATCTTGCCCCCACACTCATGATGTGTATAATGAAATTCTTCTCCTTATACAGTTTACCCTTTTTCAATACCGGCGTGAGCCAAAACCACATTACTTCCGATCAGGTCCCCGGACGGGGTCATTTAGATGAATCATTACCCAATACAATGGGTCAATACCATGGTGGTTACCCCTGGTTTTGCACTTTTTGAGCGCTTTTGCCCATACGCGACTTGGCACGTTGTTTCCCGCGTGCATACATGACTTCCCTTAGGCAAATCCGCGTATTTTTAGAGACATACTCTTTTCATCAAAGATATATCACATGCTGAATTCCTTTCTTCATTGCCTTCTGTACTCACTATAGATACATCAGATTTAGTTCATCAAGACATGTTCTATCAAGCACAACTTCATCAAGTAAGCTGCCATCATCTTGCCATTCAAGGTCAACACTCAGCATCATATTGCTAACAAAACATCACTTCATATCAGATTTACATCATTTACCAAGTCCATCAGGTCACGAATAACTTCATCAGGTGGATTGCCATCAAGGACAACACAAGTCAACAATATCATGTCTTCATCTTCATTCAGTGGGTTGCCATCAAGGACAACATTCTGCATCATATTGCCAACAATCTCCCCCTTTGGACTTGATGGCAACCACGATGGTGTTTGATCATTACAACAGATAGATACATTAAGAATACAATGACACCATGTTACTCTCCCCAATTTTGACATCATTCTTTTTCTTCATTCAAACACCATGTCACTCTCCCCCTTTGACATCAAGGGCAAAGGGTGGATCAAAACCAACATACTCTCCCCCTTTTCTCCGCATGTGGAAGAAGCGTGCTGCAGATCTGATATATACTGAAGTGGCCAAGCTCCCCCTGAGTCCATGCTGAATCTTCAAACATGTTTTCCAATGAAGTACATGACTCTATGAATTTCCTATCAATGACTCATACTTACATCAAAGATCCATCCAAGTGGATTTACATATGAGACTTAAATACCCAACCAAGTGGATTTACACATTTCAGTTCAACTACCCAACCAAGTGGGTTTTACAAATTTGACTCAGCTACCCAACCAAGTGGGTTTACAAAATTTGACTAGACCTTACATGACTGAATATTACAATTTTACATCATGGGTCTCAACAAGACCTTTTCACCAAGTTACAAATATGACTTTTCATAACCAACACCAGAAAGTCCTCAAGAAAGAGAACATATTTCAGAACCATCATATTGCCAACCATGCATTATACTCAGCAACGCTAATGCTCCCCCTGAATCTGTGCATCCAAGCATCCTTTTCATATGACTAAGGCTCCCCCTTAGTTTGTGCATCCTGAACACTTTTACCAACAAATCATCAAGGCATCTTTATCAAACATTAGAAATAGAATTATGAGAACTGGAACAGTATCAGAGATACCAAACAGCACTGCAGTTGTGCTGAAGAAAGCTGACCCCAAACAGAAAATTGTCAGCAATCAAACATACGTGGTTTTATGTGCATGAACTCGCGTATATACGCGACTGTTTTTCAGGAAACCCGCGTATCCAATGCCATCTAAATTTTAACCAGATCTCATCCTCTGTGAGAAAAAGCCAGTGTTCAGCTTCTTTCTGAGATATTTGAATGCTTCCCTGGACTACAGATAGATAGAACAGTGTAGTTGTGTCTTCAAGCGTCATCCACCAAGCCTTCAGATTCTTTGCAGCATCAATACAATCTTTCCAAGAGAGATTATCATACCAGAACAACATTTTCAACTATGTGTCAATCATCTATGTGGTCCAATATCACCATGATATTTAATATTTAACATGAAGTAACATATGTAGGGAAAAGATCTCAACCATAGTAACAAACTCTGCATCATCTATTCTTATCTCTGAATCATAAGACTTCTAATTCATCCATGTGTGAGCACAAAAGATACTTTTCAGCAAACAAGGCTCAAAATCTCATCATAATAAACCATGTACCAAGTCATCATCATTTAAGCATGAGTATCTCAATAACCAAAGAATAAGCAGTCATAGTGCAAACAGTGCAATCATTAGTATTCAACCTGCTGCTCCCCCTGAACCAGTGCTCCTCCTTAACTTTTGCAACCTGAATACATTCATCAGCAAGTCATCAGCAACAATCTCTGCATGAACTGTCCTTATCTCCGAAATATAAGACTTTCATCTCAGCAACGAAAACTCTTCATCAAAAAGCGAACAGGACTCATCCATAATCTTCAACATAAGAAACCATGTATCATATCATCATTATTTAGAACTGAGAAGCTAAGCTGATACAGAGTCAATAATACAGTTATTAACAATCAGACTGATGCTCCCCCTGAACCTCTGCTCCAAATCTTCAGCTATCATATAAATTCTCTTATCATCAATGCATATGTGACTGTGTCTGCTGTAACTCGCGTGTATACGCGACTTTTGTTCATCTAACCCGCGTATGGAAAGTGAAGCATAGAAATTTTTCATCTTCTTCCTTCATCTCCTCCTGAACTTGTACCTCCTGTACCTGTCTTTTCCACATTAGATGCGCTGTCAGAAGTAAACATAACCAGAGTAATCAAATCAACCATGAGAGTCATCATACATTGCTCCCCCTGTGACGATACATTACTAAATCTCATAATGTATCCCACATCATTCCTGCAGTCAATAAGTCAGCTTCAGAAGCGGATGACTGCAGTAGGGTCAGAATTCCCTACGTTTCTGATCGGTCTTCCATCTTTTTCCAGATTTGTTTGAACTTTCTATTTGTGTGTTGGAAGTTATCCAATTTCTCATATCTGTTCAACCTGCATTCCTTTTCTACATGTCCATACTTGTTACAAGAATAACATCTCATGTGTCCATAGAAATAAGCATAAGAATCATAATTAGTATTTCTAATCTTCCTCCTTTTACAATCAGCTGCTTTATGTCCATACTTGTTACACGAAAAACAATATCCCTTGAAGAAACCAGAGTACCTTTCTATGTAGGATCTGTTAGTTTGTGGCTGAAATGATCTGCTCCTGCAATTTGCTGCAACATTCCCATAATTATGACATTTAAAGCATTCAACATTATTGACTGATTTCCTTTGAGATTTAATCATTGATGGTTGACCTTTTGTCTCTTTCAACGCTTCAGGTTTTGCATTGACATCCTCTGAGGTTTTTTCACTTCCTTGTGAGCTAGATTCTCCTTTAACAATTTCATGGAAACCAAGACCAAGTTTGATAGCAGGAGACCTTTGATTACTCAGAATATTTTCCAAAATGTTAGTACTATCTTGAAACCTCAAAAGTTTAACCTTTTCTTCTAATTTACCTTTGAGAATGTTTACCTCAACCTCCAAGGCTTGACATTGCTTCGTCAAGCTTTCTTCTTTCCTTCTTCCATCTTCTACTTGATCCTTCAGATTTAGAATCTCTTCTTTCAACCAATTTTCGTTTTCTTCACATGTTTGTTGCAGCTCTTCATTCCTCTTATTTGATTTTTCCAGATTTTCTTTGAGAGAGATGATTTCTGCTTCAAGGCGTTCCTTTTCAAATGTTTGTAGAGGTTCCTCATTCTTCTTACTTGATGCTTCAAGATCTGCTTGCAGAGAGATGATTGCAGCTTCAAGTCCTTCATTCTTCTTGCTTGATTTTTCAAGATCTGTATTTAGATCGTTGATTTCTGCTTCTAGTTCTTTAATTCGATTGGAAGCATAAGTATGAAACCTTTGATACTTGTCCACCTGTCCATTCAGCATCTCTATTTGATCTTTTATTTGAGAGATCATCTCTTTGTAGATAGAATCTTTCTTATCAATTTCCTTTTGTTGTTCTTCAACTTTGATCTTGATAGCTTCTTCTAGATCCACAACTTTACTTTCACTTTCTAGATTACTATCAGATTCATCTTCTTCAATTTTTTCTATACAGGTTTTCTGAGACATCTCCTTGCTTCGAGTAACCTTCTTCTTTTTCTTCTTTGCCGTGAGCACTTGTAGAGCTTGGTCAGAATCTTCACTTTCACTATCATAATCTTTGCATATACAGTTAAGTAAAATACAAGAACAACGATTAATACCTGTTTCATCTCCTTCAATTTTTGCTATACATGATTTCTGAGATGTCTGTTTGCTTTGAGCAGCCTTCTTCTTTTGCTTCTTTTCCATGAGCACTTTCAGATCTTAGTCAGAATCTTCTTCATCTTTACTGGACATTTCAAGAAAGTCATTGTTCTCTAGAGCATCCACAAACGTATCGTTTTCTTCTCTTTGTTCAAATGCCATGAGAAGTCTAAGATCTTCTTCACGTTCTTCCTCACTATCAGATGACCCATCACTGTCTTTATTTGCATAATAACTCTTCCCTCTTTTCAAATTGTTTTCCTTTACCATGTTTTTCTCTATAAGGACATTTAGCAGCATAGTGACCAACTTTTCCACACTCAAAACATTTGAAGGGAAGCTTACCTTTGAATCTTCCAGTTCCTAGTTGGAGTTTTCTCACGAAATTCGCTTCTTCTTCATCGGATATATAGATGGATTCTTTGACAACTTCCTTTTCTTTTCGTCTTGCAGATACCTTAAAAGCAGCTTCTCTGATTTGAGAAGGACCTCCTTGTCTAATTTCAAAATCAGTCAGAATACCATGTAATTGAACAATAGTAAGAGTTTGCAGATCTTGCCTTTCTTCGATAGCTGAAACTTTAGAATCAAATTTTGAAGTCAAATATCTTAAGACTTTTTCCACCAGAGTAGTATCGGTTATGGTTTCACCCAAATTTCTCATTCGATTTACAATATCATCTAGACGAAGAAAGAAACTGGCAACACTCTCATCACTATGCATCTTCAAATTTTCATATTCAATTCTAAGAGTTTGGAGTTTTACACTTTTTACCTTTGTATTTCCTTCATAGCTCAGAATGATTTTGTCCCATATTTCTTTTGCTGAATGTAGCTGCATCACTTTAGCAAATTCTGATTCAGACATGCTTCCTAATAAGACATTCACTGCTTTGGCATTGATTTCATACTTCTTCCTTTCAGCTGCATCAGTAGGAATACTTGCTGGATATTGATAGCCTTCTTCCACGATTGCCCATACATCTGCACCAAGACTTTGTAGATATGATTTTGTTCGTACCTTCCAGAATATCAGATTGCTTCCATTGAATAGAGGTGGCTTTATAGACATTACTCCTTCATGACTTCCCATTGCGATGGATCTCCTTCAAGCGATCAAGCTTTTGCAGAAGAACCTCCTCTGATACCAATTGTTGGGAAAAATACTGAGAGGGGGGGGTGAATCAGTATTTAGGGAAAACTAAAACTTTTTACTTTTTCATGCTCTAAAACCCATACGCTACTTTGATGAAGCCAACTAGCGTATATATGCGGATATCCTTCATAAAACTCGCGTATACACAGAGATCTAATTATGCCATTAGTTCTTCACTTATATCATTCCATCATTCATTCATTAGATGTTCTATAAACAATAAACATGTGCAGTAAGAACAGAATAAACCATCACACAAATCATCACACATGAACACCAGGATTTTTAGGTGGAAACCCAAGTCGGGAGAAAACCACCGCTGCAGTTGCTCAGCCTTCAATATTTTATTATAGAGAAAATATCTTACAACATATGTGCTGGTGCAGACTCTACCAGCACGCAGGCACCCACCTGCGCTCGTTTACCAGCCTCTCCTGGAAGGGAGCTCCAACCCCCTGACTCGTTTACCAGCCTCTCCTGGAAGGGAGCTACGACCCCCGATCTCGTTTACCAGCCTCACCTGGAAGGGAGCTACGACCCCCCGATCTCGTTTACCAGCCTCACCTGGAAGGGAGCTACGACCCCCTGACTGAAGGCTACAACCCTCAGCACCACCTTGGACCACGTTTCATCAATTTTCACACTGGATCCAACAACTTCAATAGAACACAACTTGCAGGCCACGTTTCACCCTTTCCATACTTTTTAAGCACAATCAACCATGAAACAGATACATATATCTTACTGACAGATATCAGTAAACCAGCAGAGCAGATCAGACATTTCTTACCACAGACTTCAGCAAACCCTAGTTTGCATACGCGCTTTCCTTTCACTGATGTCGCGTATATACGCGCTTCCGTTCACACAAACCAGCGTATACCTCTGTACATATTATAGAGCTCATTTCATTGCGCATACGCGCTTTCTCTTCAGCGAAGCCGCGTATATACGCGCTTCCTCTGCGGCGAACTAGCGTATATATCTTCAACCATTATAGAGCAGCATACTTCTTCAGATCAGATATTCAGTTCAGATTTACCCTTTTACTTCAGACAGATGTTCGCCTCATCTCAGATCTAAGCCTTCCATAAACAGATCTAGCAGATACAAATACATTCCAGATCTAGATTCCCTTCTTCATCATTGCTTCATCGGTGCATCATACATTCAGATCTTTCATTCAACTGTAACCCTTTCCATTCAGATATACTTCAGAGAGAAGTATTCATTCAAGCTTAGACATATTGCACCCACACTCATGATGTGTATAATGAAATTCTTCTCCTTATATAGGTTTACCCTTTTTCAATACCATGAGCCAAAACCACATTACTTCCGATGGTATTCCTGGACGGGGTCATTTAGACGAATCATTACCCAATACAATGGGTCAATACCATGGTTTTTACCCCTGGTTTTGCACTTTTTGAGCGCTTTTGCCCATACACGACTTGGCACGTTTTTTCCCGCGTGCATACGCGACTTCCCTTAGGCAAATCCGCGTATTCCTAGAGACATACTCTTTTCATCAAAGATATATCACATGCTGAATTCCTTTCTTCATTGCCTTCTGTACTCACTGTAGATACATCAGATTTAGTTCATCAAGACATGTTCTATCAAGCACAACTTCATCAAGTAAGTTGCCATCATCTTGCCATTCAAGGTCAACACTCAGCATCATATTGCTAACAAAGCATCACTTCATATCAGATTTACATCATTTACCAAGTCCATCAGGTCACGAATAACTTCATCAGGTGGATTTCCATCAAGGACAACACAAGTCAACAATCTCATGTCTTCATCTTCATTCAGTGGGTTGCCATCAAGGACAACATTCTGCATCATATTGCCAACATTCTTCTATGCACATTCTCTTCACCAGTATGTGGGTATGCCTCCTCTTCAATGAGACACCATGGATTTCGGTCTTCCTCTGAAATAGGGATCTCCATGTTATCACAAATGGAATATTTCCCTTCATACAATGGGGGTCTTGCCTCTAACAAGTCATCATTCCATTTTTCTTCCCCTCTAGAAATGTGGAGTGGAGTTTGTTTCCTGTTTCCTTCCAATGCATGCAAAGTGTTTGATGTATTGATACATAGAGATTCATGGTGATTTTCATCAAATTTCCTCACCAAGCCTTTAGTAAATCCATCATATGATTCTAAATTTTCATGACAGTATGAAACAGAATTTTCAAACGAACAATCATGAGCCATACCTTTGAGTTGCAGCGCTGCTACTCCAATGGCCTCATCTTCTTTCTCCATTCTTCCTGCAATGCAAGTGGGCAATGAAAAACGCTGTGGATCTACATGTGTGGCTTAATGCTCACACCCAACATGGTCACAAGTAGGTCTTGCTTCATCCACAAACCCTCTCAGAAAATATTTCCAGTTTTCCCTTTCTATCTCCTCAAGATCTTCAATGATACCCTCCGTGGTTTGGAAAATAAGAAGGGAGACCTCCTCTTTCGTCATTCCTCTTTTCTTGTTTCCTCTGTAAATTTTATCTTCTTGGAGAGAAGCTCCTCTTTCTAATATAATTAAATCTTGTGCACAGGCCGAGCCAATATTGATGCTATGATACCACTATAATATCCATTTTTCAGGATTTGCTATAATAGGGTCCAAAAGGACACTGTATAAGGAATCCAATGCAAAAATAAGTTGAAACGGGACTTGGATCCCCTTTCTAACTCATTAAAAACTTCTCTTCCAGAATTTGAGCCCAAAGAAATGACCCTATATGGGTTATTCAGATCTCCCCAAACTAGATCCCTTAAAGAATGCTCAAAGAGAGAGCTTAGAGTAATACATGAACACAATCATAAACTTTGCAATTATGAATATACCATAAGAGGGAAATGTTATGCAGCCAACATTGTATTATTATATCAGCAGTAATATACAAGAAAATCATGAGGGACAAGCCACTCAAGCTATGAGAACTAATCTCTAATGATCAAGCAATGAAATACGTGAGTTGCTGCAACTGCACAAAATGCCAGAAAGCAATGACTGCGCAGTCTCTATGACAGTAGTAGCTGCTGAATACATACAAAATGGTAATGTGGCTGAAGGATACCAAGAAATTCCCAACAATGGAAAGATGGGCCTCAATAAAATATTTCTATCCAATCTAGGAGAGATTGCTAGAAATGCCGGAAAATGCACTATGTGACAAATAACTTGTCACTGCAACTGAATCAAAATAAGAATGAGGCTATATAAGATCTGAAATAATAATTCCCTCCTTTGATAATGTTCTCAAGCAAAGGGATGATCCCTTTTACTCAAAAACACTCCTCTTGATAAGCTCAAATGACCCTCCCAGAAACCGCCTACATAAAATAATGAAGTTTTAGCCCTAGACTACGCTGTGAGGGATGGTGAATGATTGGACTGGTTCCAAAGATCTGAAATGATGCCCGGGAGTCTCCTCTACTACTCCAAAGAATATACAAGATCTCCTCCAAAGAAAAAGCCAAAGAATGACTCTATGAGTTCCTCTATTGCTGCACCCAGCAACAAAACATTTTCTGCCCAACAGGAAAACACTGTATTGAAGAAGGTAGCTTTGGAAAAATACCAGAATGAGGAAATGGAGCTCAAACCCTCTCCTTCCTTGAGGATGAGGTAGGGATTCACGACCAGGAACACCCTAGGGTTCAAGAACACTACAACCCTGCTAAACAACCCAGGTATGCAAGTCTTTGTAGACCCAACGAAAACGATAAGCTAATGCATAATGAAAATGGGCTGCCATCTCCTCCTTATAAAGAAAATGAACTCCTCCCACCATGGATCCCATCCACACCTGCCACCTAGCTCATGCAAGTGGAGCCTCCTCTAAAATTGCACTGCCTTGTCATGGAGATTCCCTCTCTTGGACAACAATGTTGACTTAGTCAAAGATGGCTAAATCAAAGTGATCTCGATCATGTTCACACCTTTAGGTGCTTAATCTAGTTGCTTATTCATCCTATTTTCACACAGGGAGTGTTATTTCTCCATCTAAGGGGGTTAAGGGGTCTCCTTACCCATTTTATTCAACAAAATAAAAATATGCAAACTATAATTTTCCTTTTAGCTTGAGGCTAAAATTTGGGAACATTACATAAATGAGGATCAAAGCATAGTTGAAATTTTTCTTCCTTCCTCCCTTTGCCTTGCTCAGGTGTTCTTTCATTTGAGAGAGTACAACTTCAACCCAGTTGAAAACTATTGGTTCCAAGCACTCTAGTGCATACTGCATGTAATATATGTTTTCTACGTGTACTGTAGCGGTACCAGAAATCTTTGCAATCGTAAATAAGGTCATTATCAATGGCAAGTCATGAACATCGTGGATGTTTATTTTCCCATCCTTACTAGGTTCTTCCCCTAGATTTCAATACTGCAATATATAATCTCTCAACGTCTCCCCTCTCAGAGCAGACCCTGAAAGAGAAATGGGCACGCCTCTCCTCGATAATCCTGTGAGAAAATAAATATCCTCCACTAATATCGGGACCACTTTGTCCCGAATGTGAAATGCATCTATCACTGGATCCCATGAACGAACAAGGAACTCCAATATTTCCATCTATTTCCTCATACTCGATAGTCTGAAGTACTTTAGAAACCCGCAGTCTCTGAGGGCTCTTACAATACACATATCATTTAGGGAAATCATGTTTTGTTCCTCATGTTCTCTTTCCCTCCAAATAATCTTCATTTTGGTCCTTTAAATCCTTGAAACAAAATCATAACACTCATGAGGACCCATTTTATGAAAAAAAACCAGGAAAAATTTGGGCACACTACAAAGAAAAAAAATTTAAATTGTGCCCAACGTGGCCCTGGTCAAGAGATAGTGCATTGCAAGTGCACCTGGCCTTCAATTTCAGTGCTCTGCAACACACCTTTCGACATTCAAGGGTGTGTTTCCCTATGTGAAAAATAAATTTACCCAAAGGGGCCCATATCCCTAAAAAATTGTAACGAAATGAAACATTAAGACTACTGAAGGAAAGAGGAGGTTTATAGCTCCAACTTGGATTGAACGGTGAGGAAAACCTTCCACAGAATCGATCGCAATAAACTGCTGAAGTTCGGGGGCAAAAAATGGTTCAAAAATCCAAAATCAAAATGGTAACTTTCAAATGGTAAAAATGAATAGTAAAACTCTTTTAATTAGTCATTTGATTATTTGCAAATCATATTTATTGCTGTGACTATGGCTTTTATTCATTTTTTTCCATGTTACAGGTATTTTTAATCCATTTGATGTTGTTCTGAACAGGTTTACATTTGACATAGTAGATTAGTCGTGCAAACTTATCCAAGAATGATTTTACCACAAAGCATAATTTTATACTTATTTTTCAAGCTTTGATAAAAACGAAAAAGGATTTGAAGTGCACTTTTATCTCTTATTCGAGATTCGATAATGGTGAAAAGGGAACCCCTAGAGTCTTCTTTTAGCTCTTTTCAAACTCTAATAATGTGAAAATATTGTTGACCACTTTTCTTTTCGAGCTCATAAAAATAAATGAAATGACATCTAATCAGTATAAGTTTAACCCTTTTCAAGATTGAGATAGATTATTTATGAAAAACTAAAACCTTGGTCGAACATGGCTAGGAGGTTCTCTCAGATATCATTTTACACTTTTTCAGATCTGAGCGACAAATTTATGAAAAAGGACTCATGGATTTTTCCTTTTTCCTCCTTTTCAAACACTCTAAACATGAAAAATAACTGGGTTGTCACTGTCGTTAGGCTCGTTAAAACATAAAATAGTGACGGGCTTGTCGATCATGGTAGGAATCGAGTTTCATTTATCACTAGACTTGTTAAATTATTAAATAAAAATGCATGTTCACCCGAAGGGTTGAATTATAGATCAAACATATGTTATCCTCCTAAATATTGTTAAAAAATAAAGAGGTACTAGTCAAAAAATGACTAGGGAAAATTTGGGAAAGTGAACAAAACTTTCACAGTAGCAGGTCGCTCTTGAACATGACACTTCAATCCATCATTGTGACTTTTGGGTTGGGTAATCTTCTTGATGGTTCATTCATACCTATGGTTCATCATACCTTCACTTTGGTTTGGGTCAATGCTGCCATCTCATCTCAGTGTCGTTGATATCTTCAAGATAATTCATCCAGTGAATACTTATCCTTCTGCAATACTCATAAACCTTCATTTTTATGACATTCATCCCTGAATATTGCTATATCAAGTCACATTTTGTCTCTAAAATCAGTAACTCACGTTTTGAAATAAAGTGGCTTCCTGTCGACATCAAATCACCATCCAGGAAGTTTACTTAGAAACATCATCTTCCAGTACCATGAGGCTTGTTACAACATTGACAAGATCCTCGCTTCCAAACCTTTGACCTAAATATTTTTCTTGGTGTTAGACATCAAATCATCTATTCACACCTTACAAATTGTATTGCAATACCTTAAGAGCCATTAACATCAATGGTGGTTCTCTTGTGTTTATTAATATCTCACATCATTGGCTGATAATCAAACGATGTCTTACCATGTTTGACTACAAATCATATATCCGCATGGCTAGAATTGTACTGAAACGATCTATTGAATGAGATAAGAATACCGCGAATCTAGTTTAATCCATTTGGGCTACGATTTCAATATTTTTGTACACATCATCTATACAGTGACCTTACATACAGATCGTCATCCGAACATGGGCCTATATCTGTAGACATGTATGTATTGGGAAACATTCCAATGTAGATGACTTTCTAAAATATGTAGATATTATTAGATATTTTATGTGCTGAGCATGGGAATGCCTCCCTCAACAATTAGTGATCAAGATGAAAATATCATGATGTAATAGGTCGCCACTCCGCTTCAGTTCCATCTCATCACATCGTAAAGCATCTCATTCAAATATATTGTTATTATCTTGACTTCATGCTTTAGGGGGAAGCTTTTATAGGTCAATTTGGGCATCATCCCCCATGACCTGGTCAAATTGGACATCATCCCCAGGACCAATGAAATAGGGTCTATCATCCCCTTACATTTCAGTTGCTATATGCCCTAAGAGAATAACAATTCATTCATGGCTTCTATTGTGAGATTTACAAGGTTTGAATTATATGTTATATCACCTATTGACTCACCAACATTGGCTCTAAAGGGACTAACTGTGTTGCATATGCATCATCCTCCATTCAAGGGTGAACTGAAATGCACTTACCGACATTCAAGAGTGCGTTGGTCACCTGGGAGTGGAATTCTCATTGTTCCAGGAATCTCCATATGGTCAGTGCCTTCTAGAAGAGTCCATATGTGTCAAAATTTGAATCCAAGTGTCCATCTAACACCTATCAACTTGGGAACATGTCTTGCATATTATTAGAAAGTCATTCATTGAGAAATTTCCATCATTTTCCCTATATATTGAGCACAGATCCTAGTGCTAGGGAAGGAATAATTTTGGTAAAGAAATTTTGTTTGATTCTCATTTGAGAGAGTGAAATTACTGATATGTTGCTGGTGTGATGTTGGATGCGATGAGGCTGGGATGAAGCTAGAGTTGGTGGCAACAAATCGATCATTGGTTGTAACATCCCCCTTATACTATTTAATAAATATTGTTGTTCATTTTCCCATATATATGTCTATATTTCTCATGCAATGGATTCTTGAATGATATATATATATATATATATATATATATATATATCTAATTGATTTGGGTGATTAAGATAAGTAGATATATGTATATGCATGTTGTTTGTTGTTCTTTGTTTATGTTTGTAGGAATCGATCTGGGGATCTGAGTTGGATTGAGAGCTACAAAAACAATGAAAGAAGGAGAAGGAGAAGCACTTGGATCAAAAGTAGGTTCTTTCATCATTCTGTGTATCTTCTTATTTTAGAGAGAGTGATAGGAAAGTCTTTCTTATGTTGTTCTAAGTGCCTAGCACCACAATTAGGGAATTTGATTTATCCGTAGATCACAATTCTACATAAAAATTCAAAAATATGAACACAGAAGGAAAAACATTGCTAAATAACATACCACAAGAATCCCATTACAATAGTTGCAAATTCTGTCTATTACTTCCTGCCAAATTCACAAGTACACTAGCGTCCACAAGGCTCCATTCCACAACATCCAACCTTTTGATTATTAAAAATGATAACTTAAATAATAATTACAATAAATTAACTTCCTAGAATTTCTGGAAAAAATATAATTAAATCATAAGAATAATTAAAAATAAAAAAAAGTTGTAATGTGTTTGGAGCTACTTGAAAGCTGTTGGAAGTTTGTTGAAGACAAACCCATGATTTATTTTTATTCATTGACCAACTTCCACCTAGTTGCCACTGTCGGTTTTTTTCCTTAATATCTGCATGAAATTTTGTGATGTAGAAATAATTCTATGACAACTATGCCCTATTCCTTTAACTGATGAGGTGTTCCTTTGAATTCAGCTCTATCTCCTTGGAATCTAGACTTTACTACCATAAGTCATATTTTCCAAAAAAAAAATATATTCCCTGTTCCAAGATACTTTTCCATCTTACCTTTGACTGCTTAAAATGTTGCTAAATAACCTCATAATTCTCATCTAATGCTCCATATTATACCATAAAATAATACCCAAAAGAATGAATCAACACCTCTCCACTAAGGAGAACAAGGGAATGTCCTTGGCATTGAATCCTAGGAATATAACACACAACTCTTCACCAACTTCAAAGTTTTTCTTCTCCCTTGCCTCAAACTAAAGAATTCCTCAAAATCCACTATCCAATTGAAGGACTAGACCATGATCACATATCTATTGCATTACCTCTTTCAATATAGATATAATTTCCATGAAATACTCATTTTCTTTCTAACTTTTTTGACATCAAGGAATGGTAACAAACAATCAACAAATTGATTCACTACTTCTGAATGTGTTGCATATTTTCCCAATGATTTAAAAATTCTTAGCTCATGCTTCCCAATTCTTGTGATTCTTTTCCTCTTCTTCTCTCGATGAAGTTAAACCAAATTTTGCATGCTTGTGAAGAGTATATCAAGATGTGGTAAAATAATTTCTTGCAGCAAAATATTTCCTTGATCTTCATCATTTCCGTCCTCCAAATTCAAAAGGTTCTTAACAAAACTCAGAATATCTGAAACCATGGCTTCTAACATAATTTTAACAGAAAAAATTGACAGGATATATTGGGACAAGTGATTTCTATTTCTGAAGAAATGGAGCAAGCTTTATGATTTTTCTCATTTCTAGAAAACACGTAAACAATGAGCTAGGTGTTTCATTGCTCCCACTTTCTTGCCTGAATTTTTCAACCAATGGTTTTATGGCTGTAAAAAATATATTCCATAAATTTTCACCATAACCAATTGAATTATACTTATTCATCACAATTGAAATAACCTTTCAATTTGTTGATTTTCTTTAGAGAGACTCCATGTCGTTGTGAATTTGGTGTTGATATTGGGTTGTCACTTATGAGTTCGTATCTCCTAAATCATGATAGTTGTGTAAAATTTGGAGGAGGTTTTTGTATATCAGTTTTCTGAGATTCGTCTCTATTTACCCAGGATATGCATTTGAAACATATGTGTTAAATAGGAAAATTTTGAATCTCGAAAACTAGGGCTCAGAGATGCATTCGATTCTCTCAATCTCTGACACCTGTAGGAAAACTGAAAGAGGTTATTTTTCCTTGGTCTGTGCTTGGAAAAAAACCTCCTTCATATTTTTAAAATTCCTCCTCATTTTCTTGGAAACTGTTGGAAATATGATACAATATGTTTTCCTTGATGGCAACCTACTTGATGAGTTGTCCTTGATAAGAAAAAGATGTGAAAATGATGTTTCTACAGGTCAGTTCATATGTGGCAGAGAAAGGAAATCTAGTTAGGATCAAATAAATTATAAATATAATATGTCATAATGTATATGCAGGTTTGATAAAGGCAACCCACGCACATACACAGGTTTGATGAAGGCAACCTGTGCATACATCTAGAATTAGTGTATACGCAGTTTTGATGAAGAGAAGTCACATATACACGCAGGTACGAAGAAGCCAAGTCATGTATGCATTTTTCACTCTAAAATTATGATACTAGGGGGCATTACCATGGTTTTAGTCCAGAATATTAAGCGTTATGTCGTCTATTTGATTCCGTCCAAGAATACCATTGGGCCCTGTGTGGTTTTGGCTCATGGTATCAGGAAAGGCTAAATATATATAAGGAGAAGAAGATCATAGTGAAAAAGTGAGCATGTGTTTGGGTATTGAATAAATACTTCACTCTAAATTATATCTACATGGAATGGGCTACAGCTTATTGATAGATCTAAAGTAATAATGCACCTATGAATACAATGATGGATTAGGATCTCTAGACCTGAAATGACAATGTATTTGCTAGATCTATTTATGAAATGTTTAGATCTGTGATCTGGTGAATGTTTGTTGAAGTGAAGGGTAAGATCTGATTTGATCATTTATTCTGAAGAGTTTCACAATCCTAAAATAGTTGCAGATCTATACGAAGGTTCGTCTCTGTAAAGGCGTGTATATACGCAGGTTTAGTTAAGCAAAAGCGCTTATATATGCAGATTCAGTTAAGAAAAAACACATATGGGATCTAGGGTTTTGCTGAAGTATGCAGAAGAAAATATCTGATCTGTTTTGTTATATTACTGTTGTCTGCCAATGATGTCTATACAGATCTTGGTTGTTTGAATACTAATTATGTTGCTAGATTAAAGATTAGTGGTTGGTTGATTGATTGATGATTAAGTGAACGATTTGATTTGGCTATGAGTTTCAGTTTGATGTATTTTCTTTGAGCTTAAATATGTGGAGTGGGTCCAGTTTGAAAATATGATGAAAATATGCCTACAAGTTATGGTGCATTGAAGTTGTTGGATCCAGTGTGAAAATTTATGAAACGTGGTCTGCGGTGGTGCTGAGGGTTGGAACCTTCAGTGAGGGGGTCGTAGCTCCCTTCCAGTTGTAGCTGGTGAAAAAGATCAGGGGGTTGGAGCTCCCTTCCAGTATAAGGTGGAGAACGAGAGAAGGTTGCAACCTTCTGTAGGTGGGTGCCTGTGTGCTGGTATGAGTTTTCACCGGTACAAGATTGTAAGCAGTTTTTTTTATAGAAATTATTGAAGACAAAGATGACAGTAGCGGTGGTTTTCTCCCGAATTAGGTTTCCACATTAAACCTTGGTGTTCATGTGTGTTTCTTATGTGTGATGATTTATTCTGTTCTTATTGCATAGGCTTACTACTTACTAAACATCTGATGAATGAATGATGCACTGATCTAAGTAAATAACGATCTACATAATAAGATCTCTCGACATACACAAGTTTCTTTAAAGATATCCATGTGTATACGCTATTTGGGTTCATTAAAGTCACATATAAAAATTAGTAAGGAAAAGTTAAAATTTTACAATAATTTATAAATATTGATTCACCCCCCCCCCCCCCTCTCAGTATTTTTCCCAACAGAAACTGTCTCGGAAGACGACTGGTCAAACTGTAGAAAACCTCCCTTTTTTGGTGACTTTATTAACTTAAATGTAATCTGAAGTATTCCAAAGACTATTCCATTTCACATATGTTGATAAATATTGGCACTTAGTTGGAAACCAACAAATTTGAAAAAGGGTCATGACTGAAGTGAATTTTTTCAACTCATGATTTAGGATGCTGAAAATATTTGAATCCAAGAAGCAAGAAAACTTCTCGTTCCAATGATATGATGAAGTTAGAAATCATGGTAGTCTACCAAAACAAATTCCATCTCAATCAGTTTCCTCCAACTATGCATGTTGAATCATTCCTCATAGCCGGCTCATCTAAAGCACGAACAAAAAAACTGAGGAAGAGACGCAATGCGAGGAAGGTGGAGTAGAAAATCTCCATATGACTCTTTTCTAGGAATAATTGTTCCCTACTTAGAGTCCATGGCACTGTTTTTAACCAAATGAAAAGGAACACGGTCACACTTCCTTCAAAATTCATTTTTGCTTTCAGTTTTTATCTCATGCCCTAATTCATCATCTTCTCCAAGGGAATTTTTATCCTCATAACCTGTCACTAAATCATCAAACTTTCCAAGACTCTTCTTAGAAGCAATCATGTTATAAAATTTCTTTTTGTAGGTGAGAGCACATGGAGTTAACTTTTGAAATCATTGTTTGCTCATCAAATGTTTTTAATAGCATATAATCACCAAGTAAATGTTTGATAAATTCCATCAAGAATCCTTTTTATTGGCCCAAGTTTTCATTATTCTTGAGCCTTTGTTTCCTAACTTTCTCCAACCCCTTCAAGAGCTTTATGGAGAACACCAACATCAAAGCTTGTAGTGTGAACAAACTAAAACCAACAAAGTCTGCTTGGAGCTCCTCAGCAAGGCCATCATGGCTAAACTCTGATTTACACCAAACACGGGAAAACACGCGAGTATTCTCACGAAATTACTTTTGTTACAGAAGTTTGATGTATCTAAAAAAATGACACAATTATCCTTTCTTGAAATATTTTCAACGTTACCCACTGTCATATTTGAATATGTTTGCTAATGTTCATTATTAAGTAAGACAATTTCATTCAAATAGGTAGTTTGGTGTTTAAAACATTCTCCATTGTTGTCCACTGGGCTTGGCGAGTTGCTAGATGGTTATTGAGTAAGTTAAACATCATGGCAATGCATACTGGTTGAAAGCATATATACAGAAGTCTCACGACATGAAGCGAATTGATGGCCCAATATTTGTGTCATACTCTGCTCCTCAATCAAATCAAGGTCAACAAGATGGAAACAAATTGTTTATAATAATAACAAATATGTGTCTTGTATTGAGACGTGATTTGTAGCTCGTTGTTTGGAGATTTGGCATGAAATGTTAGAATTTGGAGATTTAGTTTTCATCTCATCAATTTTTTTCCAAATAAAGTTGAAAACCTTCAGGAAAAATATTAAATTATCCAAGGCTCAAAGTAAAACTAGTATGTGATAACAAAATGTATCTTCAATTTTTATCAATGTGGGTCGTCTCAAAAGTATGCATAATGGGTACTCATTGGATGTGGAATTTAATTATGCATCAAACGAGTGTCTACACTAGAAATTTGAGTCAACCTATAAGGAGATAATCCAAAAATACAATTTAAAAAATTACTTTTTCTTCTTTTCCCTCCAAAACATTTACATGTACCTCTTTTTAATTTTTTACAATTTTAATTGGATTACATATTATGACATGGAAATTACATGAAAATTTTAGGTTGAAAATTCCTCTAATGAGTTAGATAATATCTATTAATATTTCTATTTTTTATGAACATAAATGTATGAGTTTACTATGTTCTTTAGTAGATTCGTGGGATAGTTTGGTTGTAGTTGTAGGTAGTAATGAAACTACTTTCAATTTTGATGATGTGGTATCATCCATGTTGTTAGAGGAGTTGATGTAGAAAATCATGGAAATTTAGAATACAAATGCCTTGTCTATAGAATTACATTCATAGGATAGAAATAAGGATAAGTCCTCAAGTTGGAGATTTAAATCTCTAAGAAAAATTGCAAGGAGATTTTGGAAATGTGGAAAACAAGAGCATTTAAGGAAGAATTGCATATCTAAAATTGTTGAAGTGAAAAAGGATCTATTCATGATCCTTACAAAGAATAAAATACCTCCTTAGAGGAATGGGGGGATGCTTACTTTTCTTCTCAAATCATACATGAAAATAATTAAATTTGTTAATTGAATTAGTTCCTCCTTTCATCTGACTTCCCATATGAAGTGTTTTTCTGAATATCAAAGGTATGATGGAGGTGACTGTGGGGTCTTAGAAATGCCACTTTTTGACATGTTTCTTTATTTTTCATATTATTACCTTTTCCCATTGTTGACAACCATTTTGATCTCATTATCTTCTAAAATAATTGATGGGCCTCGAAATTAAATACAACTTAAGGCCCATATAACGTTTCCTAGGCACATTAAGCCTCTCCTTCTGCAGTTAATAATGCATTTATCATCTTTAATAATTTATTAGGAAGGTTATATATGAGTAACATAAATTATGTGCCTAAAGTGTTTATTTTTCATAATATTGAGAATATTTGGTACCAATCGCAAGGAATCCAACCAAGAGAAAAATATTGGACCTTTTCTTTGCTAGAGGATAACAAAAACTTGGTTGGATTAGAGCAATTACTACTCCTCCCTATAGCTACGAGGTCATAGGGAACAAGATCCTATTTCCTAGGGATTTTGAAAGGAAGAAACATTATTTTCAAGGAGGCTTCTCCTTAGCTATTTTTGTATAAATAAGGAGCTTATGTATCCCATTAAAAAAAAACCTTTGGGAGATTAGAGTCGGAAATAGTGAAGGATTTTTCCTAACATTTTAGTTCTGTAATATTTCATATATAAGCACATTTATTATTTAATGAGGAGAACTTTCTAGTTTCCAAACTAATTTTTCTTTAGGGACCTAAGACTCCTTAATTTATGGCCCAACCTAGGTGCTCAAGCCCCCTCTTTATACTTTTATTCTCCACACATTAGTTTAACCAGTCATTTCTATCATATCATTTTCCAATATTGTTTTGTATAGGTTGATAAGTTATTTTGTTTATCAGTATGTTTATGAATTTTTATTTAAATTTAAAAACAACTCTTTGATATATTTATCATTTATTTCCATGCATTTAGCTTACTTAAATTATTATCTCTTTACTTGTTGTCATATATTTTTGTAATATGTTAGTAAATAAATTCTTGTCTTGCATACTTATAGGAACCTCCAAATTTATTATATTGAGGAATAGATTGATTCACAATAGACATAAGGACTTATGAAGGCCTTCTTGACCTCTCCTTAGCCATCCTTTACCATATCAATCTTCAAATCGCATGCATAAGGCATAAGCTTTCTCTCATATATGTATCCTATAAAAAAACAAGGACTCTTATAGTAGCATGCATTTTGGATTGAAACACCTCTAAATTTGCACCCAAAGTATGTTGATCCTTCCTTACAATATTAAAATTATGCCAGACCTTGAGGATGGAAGTTAGAAGTTCAAATAACCCCTAGAATCCTTAACCTAGTGGTTGTAGCAAAACAAATTTATTTTCTACAAAATAGGGTTTATTGTTTGAATTCTCTCTTTTGGTTGTAAGTTTGTTTACCACGCACAATAGAGTAAACTTCATTTTTTTCCATATTTCTTGAAATTTTTTACACTCCCTTTCATAAATTAGAGTAGGATTACTTGTTATTCTTTGATTTTCTGCAATTAGAGTAGGTTTACTTGTTTTTATTTGATTTTATACAATTAGAGTAGGTTTATTTCTTATTCTTTGATTTCCTACAATTATAGTAGGTTTACTTATTGTTATTTTTTTTTTTTCAAATGGAGTAGCTTTACTTGTTGTGCTTTACTTTTATGAAAAATTATGAGTATTTATTGTAACTTAGATAGCATAAGTGGTCTTTGTACGGTCTAGTTTTCATTCAATTTCATCATATCAACCAAATCAGAATACATTGCATGCTACACACATATTTTTGACCCTTCTTAAGTTTTTACAAACCTCGGGTTGACAATTAAAGTTGACATCCCTTAGGAGTTATAGTATTCTTGTTGTAATACTTAGGGAAATCACTTTTTGGTGCCATTGCCAGAGAGATGTCAAAGTATGTATTGTTTTCTTCCCTAGTTGATTCACTCCTTGTTAATTTTTCATAGGGATATATTGTTATTTACTTTGATAATTGAATTTCTTCATTAACCCATAAATTTCACCCTATAGCATCATAACATTATTCAGATTTACATCATTATTCATCAACATATGCGACTATGTAAAAAGAAAAATAATATCATCTTAAATGTAGAAAAACAGAAAGGAACATAGGAAGAAAATAATGCACACATAGAGACACCAGGATTGGTTGGAGACCAAGGAAAAACCCACTATGGGGAAAACCCTTGAAAATTATTCTTCTAGTATATTGTCATCAAATGATTCAAAAAAATATAGTACAATGATCCATATCTACAAAAACTAGAATATCCATGAAACTCATCTAAACATCAAAACTCTAATTCTGATGACTGTAATATATTTTCATTGCCTATAGCATATTATTGAGCATTGTTGTCACTGAGCAAAAAATTCAGAGTACTTTAGATTCATATTTGAGCCTCGGATGCATGTATGAGGAGTTGTTCCAGCATCTATGACAGTCCTAGATGCTACCATAGGCCTCTGTGCCTATGACTATGGGCCCCTAGACGCTACCATAGGCCTATGTGTCTGCATCTATGGGTTTTGAAGGTCTGATCTGCCTTTTTAGGCCCTGGACACTACCATTCCCATATCATGCTTGCGACTAGGGATGAAATTTCACAGTTCTGTGCCTCCATCTGAAAACAAGAAACCCTAGTTTCATGTGAGTTGCGACCCTATAGCTTCGGAACCTTGTGCAAGCTTCTTTCGTCAAAATTGTGTGATCAAAGACAAAAGAGAAGAGAAGAAGATAGCTTCATCAATGTGTCCAAATGAGCTTGATGTCTCTTCTATTTAAATGCTTCCATGAGGGTCCACTTGATGTTGAGGCAAACCTATCCATTGGTACATGTGCATAGGGCCGACCTATTCTAATATACATGAGTGGGTACATAAATTCAAAAACCAAATTATTCTTATCCAAACGAGGTGATATTTAGGTCAATTATGATCCTCTTGAAAAGAGGAATTCAATGCAATCATCATCTTTGTCATATGAGATGTCCAAGCTGGTGTTAGGGTCCTATAAGTATAGGATTCATAATTTGGAATTGACTTATGATAGTCTTGTAAAAATATGTACATACCTTGCTTTATGCAAGTTGTTTTCCCATATTTTGTAAAAAAAAAAAAAATAGAAAATCAAAAAGAGGGTAAAAGTCCTAAAAGAAAGATCAAAGGACATAGAAAAAATAATATACCCCAAAGAAAAATAAATAAAACATGAAAGTGTGCAAGTCCAAATGCCACTACTTTTTACTGATAATTATGGCAGAGTGTCAATAAATGCCATAATCCATGATGAGTTGAACTTCTTAATCTTGACTTGTCATGTTTCAATTTTATTGTTGTAGAATAGTGAATAAAGATTAGTCAGATAGTTTAATCTTGACTAATTAGTAGATAGGTAGAGAATAAAGAAGTGCTCATCAATTTAATCTAAGCCCTTGGATGATATAAGGTAGATTTAGATAGTTTTTATTGCTTTCAAAAGAACACAATTTTCAAGGTTGCTAGCTCAAATGCACCTGCAAAATGTAAGAAAAAATGTTAGATTAAAAGTTGGGTAGGTAGAAGGAACTGGGAGAATCATGTAAATACTTTTCACCAGGAAAAAATCACTAATTTCTCTTCCCTATAGTTATTCTAGATTCTAGACTTTTAGTCAAAGAGGCTCAGAGCATTTCTCTGACTTTTGTTGGGACCGGACCCAAGGCTCAATGACTGTTAAGTTAAAAGTGTTGAATTTCTATGTTAAATCCCTAATTGTCATCATTTACCCTATATTCATTCATTTTCATTTAAAAATTCATAAGTAAAGACCTTCTACTTAATGAAAAAGAAAGTCCCCTTTTGATTAATTTCCTTCATTCATAAAAACATAAAATCCCTCCAAAAATATTATATTCTAGGTCAAAGTGGTCAAATTACAAATGATAAAGTTTACTTTTTCACATTATCACTTTACTTAGTTATATAAATATATATTGGTGTTTTCATTGTCCTATGCCATATTAATGTCTAACTTATTTATTAATTCCTTATAAAATACCTTATCCTATTAATATAACTCCTTTTATTTTAAATATTCCCAAAAAACCCACTAATATAAGTTTTTTTGCCAAAGTTAAATACCCACATGTTTAAATAAAAACCCCCAATTACACCCCCATTGGCATAATACTAACTATATATCCCGCCCTTTATAGTAATAGAGATTTCCATAATCTATAAATTAAAAATAAAAACACAAAAAGACTTTAGGCATGTTTTACATATTTCTAAGAAAAAATATATTCCTCGATGTATAAAACCTCATGTTTTATATATAAATTAAACCTTTGGTTAAATGCAAACCTTGCCTCATGCGCATTCTACTTTGCATATAAACCTTTGATATTTATAACCGCTCATTCAAACCCTTTGCAAACATATAAATCCTGCCCATATATGATTTTAACCTTACCCATTTGATAAACTTCAAAATCTTTAAACATATACTAATTTCCGCGCACATAAAAGCCACCCGGTCCCACATGTTCATTTGACTGCAAATTTCAAATCACATCCCGACTATTTGCTTGCTCTTTACAGATCCAACGATGGACGTTCAGTTTCGCACTCCCAAACTAATCGGCCACCAAAATCCCAAATGAATGAGAAATGGGCGGTTTTCTCCTTACCGCCTCCTGCAACGTGTCATTTCCTGATACAATCGCATTCGTTTTAGACAAAACCATTTACAACCCCAACCCAGCACGAAAACTACTGATGGTTTTCCACGTTCATAAAATAAAATCCGCTCCCGCCAATAACGTTAACCTTCATTTAATGCAATCTTTTTAATATTTATAATAAAGGATTAAAACTTTTTTATATGTTTTATTGGTGTTATTATGCGCGTTCCTGACTGTCAAAAAACCCACCCGACTGCAGAAAGATACATTTTTCTCAAAATTATTGAAATTTAACCAGAGAAAGCCCTGATTTCCCGTTTTAAACCTGATTTCAACCACTTCTCTACTATTTGAAGAACATTTGAAGCCATTCCTCTGCAACAGCGTTGCAGGAACCATCAAAGTTGTCGAAACCCTCTTCGACAACATCAATATACCTGTAAATCAGGTATTTTCCTGAATTTGACCTGCAATTTCACATTTCCGACCACCAATTGAACCAATTAAAGATACCAAGATTGAAATTGCTCATTTGTTGTGTTCTAAACCTTGGAAAAACAGGGCAAACCCTCGCAGAGAACCTCATTTCTAAACCAATTTCTCAGTCAAAGAACCCCGAAAGGCAAATTCCATGGTTCAAAAGGTTTTAAAACCCACTGAAAACCTTAAAACCTATTTTTACAGTCCCATTCATTTAGAAAACCTACGTTTTTTGTCTTAAGCTATTTACTGTGCCCTAAAATTCCAAAATTGAGCATTGAATTTCCCACTGCTATCATCCTTGCCCATCAAATTGCTCAATTACCCTCTGTTGAAGAAAAATCCACTATAGCAAACTGTATAATCTTTCTATAGTTCATTCAAAATGACAAAAAAGAAATTCACAGCTAAGGCTAGAGGATCAAATCCTGTTAAGCCTGGAGGGTCAAAACCTCCTAAAATTGATGTAGAAAAAGTTCCAAAGTCTACTCCTGTTATTTATGCTAATTCCACTGTCACTGTAAATCCTTTTCAGCCTCCAGTGTCGAGTGAAGAATTTATCCTTTTAGTTGACTTGGATTACAAAATTTAGACCCTCTAGTAGAATTCAATCTATTAGAAGTACATAATTTGTGTCATGAGAAGTTTTTAGACAAAGGAGAAATGCCTCTCTAGGATACAAACTTACCTAAATATATAGTCCCAGTGACACATCATGGTCAGGACTTGATAAGAATATGCCAAAAGTATTATGTCCCAGATCAAATATCCATTGTAAATAATGACAGAGAAATCCTTTTTTCTATCACTGCTGAGTTAATCAATGAAATGTTGCAGTTGCAATTTGACCCTAGGGCAATCCCATTATCCATTGAAGCCCTGACTCAATTATATTTAGGGTTAGATTTACCTAAAAGATTCATGATTTTCCAGAAATTCATGCCCAGCCATGTGGATATCCCAAAGTTGAATCCTCCATATTCCACTTCTAAGTTTCTAGAGGGTTATAGACATGTTATTTCAATGTTATCCTTCATCTTAGGATACTTTACTGATGAGTTTACTAATGATTATATCCATGGATTTTTATCCACTCTATCCCCTGGTGATGCTCCTATTGTGGTCTTTGATTTTGCCAGATTCATTGTTGATTCCATACACCACCAGTTGACAAAGCTACCCATTGAAGGGGTGTTTAGGTATTCCTCCTATTTGTTCCATTTGTTCTTATTTTCACAAGCAGATCATTTTTCTATAGCACTGCAGAAGATGAATGTAGAGGGCCAGCCTCTATCAGTTGTTTTCTGGACATCTTTATTGAGAAAGGAAGGAAATGAATATAGCTTCACAGATTTCACAGTTTTATTTATCAGGCCATGTGAAGTCCCTATATTAATAGTGTAGTCCCTTATTATTTTATTGTAGCCCCCATTATTGTTATTGTTGTACCCATATAACCCCCAAATTGTTATTATTGTGCCCTTACATTATTATTGTTAGGTCGGCTAGGATTACATTATGGCCCCACTAGGATTACATTGTGGCCCCATGGAATCCTATATAGAAAGGAAGTTTTGTAATTTGTATCATCGAAGAATTTTTCATTCATGTAATGTATTGGAGGTTGCCCCCTCGAAGTGGCTTATTTCTAAGGCGTTGATATCTCTTTTCTTCTATTTTTGGAGCTGGCTTCAGAACATTTGGTATGGGAAGACACTTCAAGGTAAAAACCAATCATGATAGTCTTAAACACTTTTTGGAACAAAGACTATCTTCATAAGAGCAGCAAAAATGGGTCACAAAGATGTTGGGTTATGACTTTGAAATAATCTACAAAAAAGGGAAGCTAAATGTTGTTGCAGATGCAATCTCAAGAAAGGATGAATAGGTGGAAGCATTGCTTTGTGCCATTTCAATTATCCAACCAGATTGGATAACCGAAGCAAGGGATGAATGGAAGAAGGACGAAGAAGTGTGGACTCTCATTCAAAAGTTGCAACAAGATCCTAGTACATCTGATACATTTAGTTGGAAAAATGATTCCTTATGGTACAAAGATCGCTTATATATTTGCAAGAATTCCCAACTAAAACAAAAGATTCTTTTGGAATTGCAAACTTATCCTTTAGGAGGACACTCGGTAATTTTAAAAAATTACCACAGGGTGAAGAAATAATTTTTTTGGGATGGCCTTAAATCTTATATTCAAAATTTTGTGGCAGAATGTTTAGTTTTCTAGCAGAATAAAGTTGAGACAATTAAGACCTCGAGACTTCTACAACCTTTATCCATTCCAAGTCAACATTGGGAGGATATTTTAATGGATTTTATCACAGTTTTACCTATGTTCGAAGGAAAGAGTATCATCATGGTGGTAGTTGATACATTTACCAACTATGCACACTTTTTTGCATTATCTCATCCATTTAAAGAAAGTACAATTGCTAATACATTTATCGACACAATTCAGAAGCTACATGGAAACCCAAGGGTTATTGTGAGCGACAAATATCCCATTTTTCCTGGAAATTTTTGGATGGAGTTATTTTCTTGTTTGGGTACTCAATTAGCTCATAGCTCATCTTCATCTGTCTCGATCTAATGGTCAAACTGAGATAGTAAATAAATTTTTGGAAGGATATCTTCGTTGTTTTGTATACGATAAACAAACACAATGGGTCAAGTGGTTACCTCTCGGTTTGAATGGTGGTATAACACTTCCTTCCATCTTGCTGCGGAAAAAGTGACCCCATTTATGGCACTTTATGGATATCATCCACCCTCCATCACATCATCTTTAAGAAAATTTGAAGGTTCAAGCGGTGGAAGATCACATCGATCATCAACAACAAGTTCTCCAACTCTCAAAGGATAACCTAACTTTGGTGTAGAATCTAATGAAACAACATAAAGATCAACCTCACATTGAAAGAAGTTATGAAGCAATCACAGAAACAAGAACTCAACAAGTACGATCAATTTCAGAGTATCTCGGCAAGTGGAAGAAATTTCCTATAGAAGATTCCACATGGGAGGATGAGAATTTTATACAGAAGCACCCGGAGCTACTCAAGTGTTGAGGACAACACTTTTTTTGAAGGAGAGGGGAATGTTAGGTCCCTATATCACTAGTATAGCCCCTTATTATTGTTAGTGTAAACCCCTTATTGTTATTGTTGCACCCTTGTAACCCCCATTTTGTTATTATTGTGCCCTTAAATTATTATTGTTAGGTCGGCTAGGATTACATTGTGGCCCACTAGGATTACATTATGGCCCCATGGACTCCTATATATAGAAAGGAGGTTTTGTAAATTGTATCATCCAAGAATTGTTCATTTATGTAATGTATTGAAGGTTTCCCCCTCGAAGTAGCTTATTTCTAAGGCGTTGATATCTCTTCTCTTCTATTTTTGGAGGTAGCGGCTTCTATGTTGTTATTGGAATTTACTTCATAAGTCAGAACAACCCAGAATAAATGAAGAGATGAAAAGAATATTACAACTGTCAGAATAGTGTAAAATGGGAGATTGGTATTTGTATGAGAAGCACATTGAACTAATAATCTTTGGAACCAATTTTCTTCCCTATAAGTTACCTACGTTTTTGACTCTCAGAGTCTTTGCTCGAGAATACTTAAGGCAGGTTTTGAATGCTGATGCCATCAATTTCATGGCATCCAAAAAGAAGACTCAATTTAAATTGAAAAATCAGATTGTACCTTTTATAGTGAATAACAGGGATGCTGAGAAAGAGATACAAAACAAATTCTCAGAATTGAAATTCCAAGTGAGTTTTCCTTGGAATTATGACCCCTAAGGTCTATTGAGTAGTATTAGAGTTAAGTGCAAATTACCTCCTTTTATACATGAGCCAAAACCTGATATTGAAAATTATGCTAATCAGGAAGAATGGAAAGAGAATACACTGGTTGATTTGACTGTAAATACACAGCCAATAGAAAAATTAGGTACTACACTTGTTGTGGTAACTCCTAAAGATCCAGAAACTTCAAATAAAAGGAGTAGAGAGGAGGGTGCCTATACAGCAGAAACTACCACAGATACAAAATTTAAACTCATCTACAATAAAAGGCTAAGATTTGGTTCCATAGGCAAAGAAAAACTCATTGAAGTGGAAGATGAACCAACGGTCAGTAATGGTGAGGCAACTACAATAATAAAGGAGACATTGATAGAGATTGAAAGAGAACAAGTAGCATCCAAAGGAAAAGAGACCCAAGTAATTGAAAAACAGGTGAATATGGAAACTTCTTCTTCTCAAACAGCAGGAGAAAAATATTTGGATGTTAAGGACATATATAAACAGATTAAACAAAGAAATGAGGAAATTAAAAGTGAGGTTTATTCTCAATTCCTCAAGTAGAAGCCAGGAAATTAGGATAGATTGATTTCAACATTTGATTATTCTTCAAATAAAATGATCATGTCCCATTTACAGCCTACTACTTCAACTCCTAAAACAGTGGCTGACTACAAAAAGAAGGAATTTGAAGTATATATTGAAAAGGTACATGATTTGGATCAGATAGAATTTCACAGGCATAGCTCATAGATGCTATATTCCACTGTGGTGAACAAGGCCATGAGTGTAACCAATTTGCAAAACACTATTATCAACTTGCAAGATTAGATGAAGCTTGATAAAGGCTCCTTATATGCAAAATATCTTAGAATCAAAGCATTAGAAGATTTGATTCTACAAATAGGAGTGGACCCATCTAATGTACAAGCTACTGAAGTATTAATAAAAAAGAAAAATAATGGCATTGCTTCTTGGAGGAAACAATTAAAACTTCCTCAAAGTGAGCATCCACAGAGCAAATAAATACTTCAGGAATAGAAAGAGAAAGAATATATGATGCAATTGATCATAAAGCTTACTACTCAAATCAAGGACATGGAAAGACAATTGGATTTATTGATGAAAGAAAAGGAAATTGTGAAGGAAACAGATGCTTCCACCATTCCCACAATTATTCCTATTATTACAGTTGTTGTTCCTTCTACAATGGGAGAGAAATTAGCACCCAAAGAGCCACTGGAAACTGCAGTGTCAGTGTAATCTGCTACCACTTCCAATACTAAATCCTCAACATCACAGGTGCAGCAATCAAATGATGCAGGGAAAATTGTTAAAGCAATGGAAGAAATGACATTGAAAGCCCATGGAATTAAAAATTTGAAGAAAAATATCCAAAATATGGAGGTATCAAATAAAGCAGCATTGATTAATGCCAATTATTATGAACAAAAAGCCAAAAGACTTGAAGAGCAAGTAAAAAATTTTCAAAATGATTTGAGCTTTACCACACAGATTTCTTACATAAGAAATCATCTATGGACCAACATCATTGAGGCCATACATCTTCAATGGCCATCAATTCAAATAATATATGAACAGAGGGGCCTCCTTCTAGTAGCTCAAGGTGAAATACAAAGGACTACAGAAGAATTAGCAGATAAACCAGCACAGGCGCGAAGGCTAATTACCTTCTTAAACAGTAAGAATGGGACTGAGCTCGAGGAATTGAAGATGCAGGACAGGACAAAAGATATATTTCAAATCAAAAAGGTATTGACAAAGAAAAATTTGATGAATAACTTAAAAGAAAAATGTGATGCTATGATTTTTTCCATTACCGAGATTTTAGCAAAGTATACTATGTTAAGGCAAGCAGGCATTCCAGACATACATGTATTCAATGAAAAGTTAATGGACCAGAAAGAATATGATAATAAAATCAGAGATCATGCCAAACAACAGATTAATAAGAAATTACCACAGGGATCTCCAACAGGGAAAGTGGTTCTCAAATACATTGAAGATTTATTCTTCCTTCAGAATGAAATCAAACATTTATTTGTAGTTAAACCAAATTTTGATCAGTACACTGAAGCAGATGAAAAATATAGAAAATTGAAAAGTATGAAGATTCCAGATGCTGAACAATGGTAGACCTTCACAGATTTATTATAGTAGCGAAGAGGCAAACATTGAAAGATAGTGCAGATGAAGAAATCAGCTTGAAAAGAAAGAAAATAACACAACACTTTATTTTGAATTTTTTACTGCTAAGAAATCTCTTTTTACAGCAGTTAAATGTCAAATTGTCAGGTTAAAGAATATCAGAGTGAGAATCTAGAGTTAAAGTGTATCAAAAATGAAAACAACATCTGGTTGATTTGACTGATGTAATTTCTTTTTTACAACAGTGAAATGGTAAATAAGTAGCGTGAAAGAGTATTAGAGATGAAGTACAGGGTTAAAGAGTATAAGTGGAAAGAGTATCAATGAAGACATCTTCCAAATATATTTTCAAAATTCCAGGAAACATGGACAACTACTCAAACAAACAGTTTTTGTTAGATAAGATAGCACTATATTTTCTAGATAAGAGGACAGCTTGCTAAGTTGTTAAGCAGCTGTCCCTCTTAATGTGTAAATATATTCTTATTTTCCTAGAGTTATTCCTAAACTTCTCTCAGATATTTTGTAATAAACATTTGTATAAATACTTCAGTTTATGAAGTGTTTAGTGTGGAATAAAATTGCTAAGAACATTATAGACATTTTGTTGGTACATTGGAGGCTCATATGTGTTGATTTCAAAGCAGCAGTCTAGAAAATAGCCAATTCGACTTCATAATTCAGGATTCATGCGATAATTTGAAGAGTAAAGTGCATCTATCTTGTCATTGTTTACTTTATGAGTTCCATTCATTTCATATATGTTGTTCAATCTTAATGATTAAATAGGAGTATTACTTCAGGATTAGAGTTAGAACTCCCTGTCTTAACTATTTAATCATTTAAATTTTTTTTGTTGATTTCCGGATTTAGGAATTCTTAATTGCTCCTAGTCCTGTTTGACTCCTGCCTCCTTCCTCTTTTTCCAGATCAAAGGATCCTTCATTGCCCTTTATCCCGAAGCAAGCCATCTCATCAAAACAATCTATCCAAATCTCTAAGGGTTATCTACCTTGCCCTGAATACATTAGCATCCTCTTGGCCTTGCCTTCTAGTTCTGCTTGCTAGAATTTGACTCCATACCCCAATGGACTAGTAGATCCCTCTTTAATTTGTCTTCAAGTAATCTTATTTTCCACCAAATATTTCAAAACCAAAACCAAATTGAACTATAATAACTAGCCTAAAATATCAAACAAAAATAGAGTTAAATCTTAAAGAGAGAGCCCTCTCTGAAATTTAGGAAAGCTAGATCCTAAATTTCCAAAGTAGGTCGGTGGTTACCCCTAGTTTTCTTAAAACTAAAAATCAAAAGCCCACAATCTTTAGAAATTACTAGGGTGATAACATACTGGTGACCATACTGGGGAACTAACCAATCTTCATTTTTAAAATTAGTCTTAAAGGAAGATTTTTAATCTATATTTTTACTTTAAGATTATTTTTAAGGGTTGTGGGTATTCATAAATAGTCATTCTAGCTTCTAGGAAAACCTACTATACCAAGTGTAACCTAGATCCTAAGCCTGCAGTTATAGTAGATAACCCAAAACAGATTGGAAAAAACAAAAAGAAAAAACAAATTGTTAATTTAGAAACTGAAGTACCACTAAGAAAAGCTAATTCTTTACCCAAAGAATTAGTGAGATTATCTGATATTGATTTTTATTTCAAGTTTGAACAATCATTGTTTAGAATTAAATCTGAAACTGACTTAAAGGACACTGTAATAGATCATGTTTTTACTTCTTTCTTGAAAGCAAAATAGAATATTATTTCAGCAAAAATAAAATCAAATAAATTTGAATCTCAAAATCAAGTAGAAAGGATTAATGTTACATTGATTAAAGTTATAGATGAAGCTATTAAATTATCCCATTTACTATCTCACATTAAGCCTCTAGTTTCTCAATTACATACAACAATAATTCCAGCATCATATTCAACTTTGTATGTTGTCACATAATTTTTAGATTCCACTACAAGTTCATCCACAGAACCTTTTATTCCTAAGTTGCCTTTGCAGCCTAGGATATTTTTTCCTTCATTCACTCAATCCATTGCATTCACTAGTTTTATAAGCACTACATTTTTTCCAACCAATTCCATATATATACCAGCTTCTTTTCCAAGTTCTTCAAGTACAGCTTTCAGCACATCAGCTACTATAACCAGCACCTCTGCTGTCATTTCTAGTGTACCTCCTAGCTCAACTAAGCTTCAAGCTATGGCTGCTAGATATGCACCCCTTGTTTTGCCTCAAAACCTTCATGATATGCCCCAAGATTACCAAAAGAATATACCTTTATTTGATGGCCTATCACAAATTACTACTAGACAACATGTTACTAGAATGACAAACTATTATGAAATCTATGAAATAGATGAATCAGATGTTCAAGTGAGGTTGTTTGCTCAAAGTTTAACTGGGGAAGTTAAGAAATGGTTTAAAAATTTAGCTGCTGGTAACATAGCTAATTTAGCTGCATTTCATAGATCATTTCTAAATAAATGGAAAAATAAAAAGAACCCTTTGCAAATTTTATCTGAATTTGATTCTTTAAAAAGAGCTTCTAATGAGTCTATTTAGGATTACTGCACTAGATACAACAGTGTCTATAATTCTATTTCTGTAGATCTTAAACCTACACCATATTTTGTGCTTCTTAAATTTCCTGATGGATTTGATCCAGATATGGCATACCAACTAAGAGAAAGAGATGCTAAAACATTAGAACAAATGCAATTAGATGTTGTTAGTGTAGAAATTAATATTCTAGCTAGAAAAGCCAGACTTAGGAATGAAAGGAGAGTCACAATCAAAGAAGAAAATTCAAACTCGGATGGTAAATTTGACTTTTTTGCTAAAAATTTAGAAAGAGTAGTTGAAATATTAGACAATATTGAGAAAAAATCACAATGGGATAACCAACCACAAATTAGAAATCCCAACTACAGAAAAAACAACAATCCTGGAAAAGGTAAAGAAACTTCTCCAGATCAAAACATTAGGCCCCCATTCCAAGAGAACTATGTTGAGAGTTCTCACAATGATAATGAAGATGAGGATGACATCAATATTGTAATGGGGATAGATGAAGAAAACACTATTTTCCTCACTCAGGAGGATCAAGAATTTTTGAGCTTCAACAACTCAAAGTAGAATCTAGTGAATCCTTTGATTTCAAACAAGGTTATGAATTCGCCATTAATGAAATTCACAGTCAGTATAACCTTAGAAACAGAAAAAACACTGAGCCTTCTACAAAAAACACTTCTCAAAATCAAACCAAAAAGAATGTAGAAGCACCAAAAACCAAGATTTTGCAAATTCTCCCAAGAGAAAACAAGCAAAATTCCAATCCTCCCTGTTACACAGTAATTTGTCACCGTCCCTACCATTCCCCGTCCCGCACAATGGAGGACCCATTTCGTGACCTGTGAACATTGTCATGCCTTGAAAACACCATCAATGCAACCCTTTAAGCATGAGCTTTATTTTCCCTTGAGACATATCCTTGCAAAACTCATGAAAAACAACTCTTTTTGCATTGGCGCGGGTAGACAGTTCAGTGCTCGCGCCAATCAGGGAAATCCTGTAAAGAGGTCGCGCCACTTGGCGCTCTGTCATAGAGCAGCAATCGCGCCACCCATTTTAGGGACTGCTTTTTAAATATGGATGGCGGAAGTTGAGTTCAAACAAACTCACAACCATTGCCTATCTTGAGTTGGGAGGTTTGGCTGCGGGAGTTCTATGGAAGGGAAGTGGTTTTTCCACCTTCCATGGAACCTTCCTTGTTGATAGGGCCAATCCCATAATAATAGGGATCCCAACTCCCTCCTTTCCCATCTATAAAAGCCTGCTCAAATCCATGGCAAGCTAGTCTTGAAGTGCTGAAGCTTTGCATCTCCCTATTCCCAAGTGCCTTTGTGCTGTAAAGAATCCCTTCTTTCCCTTAAGGCCCATTCAAACGAGGAGACCATTGTTACGAGACTCTGGAGAGGTTTCCCTTTCCTTGGCGAGCTTTGCGAGAAGTGGACGACCGGAGACCCGTTCGAAGGAAGCTGCGACGTCAGAACTTGGTTGTAACTTCTATTCGTTTATCATTTTAATAGATGACTATGATTATAGTTCCACTCCTTTTTCCATCATGTTAATGCGAGTAATATCTTTTCTGACCGATGTTTAGTTACGTATGTTGGTTCCTATGCTTGTATCTGTTCGTTTCTTCTATGTGCAGGTGTTCATCCGCGGAGATCGTGGAAGGATTGTGATCTGCCAGGGCTGAAGGACGGGGACGCTTCTTCTTCGGATTATAGCGTTGGAATCCAGGTAGGCTTCTATTCCTAGTCTTTCCATTCGTAACTAGGAGCTTGCGTCATAGCATTGTTTGTTTGTTGCTAGACCCCTGCTGGGCTAGTAGGGATCGCCTCTGTCCGCAGAGGGGATTTACCTCCTCAACAAATTTGCGACTCCGCTGGGGAACGTCCGGTTTTCCTTGTCTCATTTATGTTGTTTCTCTTTGATTATTTTTCCTTGCTTGATGAACCTTCTGGGTTGGATTCTTTCATTATTTTAGCTTCTTGGTTTGCTTAGCTTGCATTGGTCTGCTTCTGGAGTAACTTGTTTTTAATTTTTGCTGAGAAACTCGACTGGCGCGGTTTTTAACCCGACAGTCGCGCCAATTGGCGCACGTTGCCTTTGTCTAGCCCGCGCCAATTGACTTCTGGCGCCAGTTTCACACTTACAGTCGCGCCACCCCTGTGAGTTTTTTGAGTTTCTTCATTTTTGAGCTCTCTGAAGTTGATCAGTGTTTTTCTTCTTGATTTTCCGACTGCCTGAGTGTGTTGGAGTCTTGTTTGGCTGGAAATTCACCTCTGTCCTTTGGTTGTTTGCTTCTATCTACCGATTTCACGTTTTGAGCCCTAGGGCATCTAGTGGCCTAGTGTATCGAGCCCTCCTTGGGAGTTTTGGTGTCTTGATTGTCCTGTCAACTTGCTAGTTAATTCTCCACATCCTCTTAATAGTCGTTGATTGTTTTGTTGCGTTTTTTGGGTGATTGTTCATTCCTTCATTCGAAATTCGTTTGCCCTTGCTTTGGACCTAGATCACACGGTCCATTGGAAGCCTTTGAGTCTTTTCTTTGCTTTGAGAGACTTTGGTCGATTTGGGGATCTGATTGCTTGCATTGTTGAGTGAATTTTGTGTGTTTCGCTCTCTTGGTTAGCATTTCTCAAATTGTTCCTTTTGTTTTCAGTGCACATTAGCCATTAAACATTGAAAATCAAAAAAAAAAAAATCTCTTTTGCTTTTGTTAATTAGTGCAAATTGTGATCTTTTCCATATCGCTAGTGATTAGTGTTTGAATGAAAAGTGTTCAATTGCATTAGTTGCATTAGAGACATTCTCGTTTGTATTCCGTTCATTTCGTTTGCATAAAATCTCTCAACTCTTATTTAACTAGTTTTCATCGAACGAAATGTTGCACCGTGGCATATAGCTTGCATTTAGGAGTCTTTCGAGACACTACATAAGATAGGGCCTGGAAATTGAAACTTAATTGAAGATCAACTGTAAAATTTATTTAATTAACCTAAGGCAACATTGGAACTTAACGAAACACATTTAGAAGGTCTAGGCTAGAGACGTGTTCCGGCGTCGTTAAACCTAGCAGCTGTCGTTCGCCTGTTGGCTTTAGACAGCGCTAGTACGGACTTGCGCTCCCCGTACCGTCGCGTATATAAAGGGAGACCCCTCTAGGTTTTCAATCCTTTATCCACAGAAAGCCGAGTCTGCCGCCCTATACCCGTGATACACCGAACACAGCATTCGGGGAGACTACCTGCACGTACGGAAAGTCCTTGGTCGATTTCTGTTTCATTTTTGAAACCAAGGTGTATATTGCAGTTCACGGATATTTGGTACACCCTTTATGCCTAGTTTTTCCTGAGCAGTCATTTGGTCTTTTCTGACTCCCTAAACTTGAAAAGACCGTCAAGCGCTTGTCCTTTCACGCTTGTGTCAACTCTGAAAGAGATAGAGTCATCTTTTATCGTTTCTCGACTCTTAAAACATGAAACGGTAGAATTTCTTACTTTCCAATGTGGTAAAATTAATCGCCCACGATTACACGCCCGCTTAGATATTGCTTGTTGGCCGTTTGATCGTGTGTCTTAACTCTTTTTCAGCCCGTGTGTGGTTTTGAGTTTGATGGCAACTTTTTCAGAGTTCACCAACCAAGGAATCCCCTCAGAAGGGAATCCTGGTCATTTTCCTCCTTTTGGAAATGTTGGTGCTCCTTACATGGTGACGTTGTCCCTTCCTGGGTTAACTGTCGGGTTGCCTGTTTGGTTGTTCTCAACCTCTGTTGTCCCGAATGTCTCCACTACTGTTCAATCAGTTTCCCCACCTGAACAACATCATGTTGATTCCAAAGTGGACCTCTCCCCTTCTTCGCCTGTTTCTGCGTCCTCATCTTCTACTTCGCCTGGTGAAAGTCTGGATTCAAGTAACCAGGTGGCTAAGAAGAAGAAGAAGAAAACAAAGAAGAAGAAGTCTGATAAGCGAGAGGCTAAATGTACGGCTACTGCCTCCGAGATATCTCCTCTTGATAAACCTTCCAACCCTCCACGGAAAGTCAAGTTCCCTTGCCTGTTGTGCACGGGAGACCATCTTCTTCGAGACTGCCCTGGTATTCCCAAGGTGCTCGAAGTATGGTCCAGCGGCCGCCCACCGTTGTCTTTGGCTTCCGGGAGTCACGTTGGGGGCACATCTTCAGCTGCTGTTGATAAGAACTCTAAGAAGCAGGGTAAGATCACCAATCCCTGTAAGTTGTGTGAAGGGCACCATGCCATTCACCTTTGTCCTTATATGGATGAAGCCAAGCAAGTCTTGGACAACCCAGCCAGTTCTACACCACGCCTTCCACCTGGTTATAATCGGCTTTCTTTGAGTCCTCCGCCAGCTGATCCTACGATTGGTCAAGAGTCATCCTTGGTCGATCCCACTCCCCCAGAGATTCAAATTCACGAATCCATCCCTGACCAACCATTGGTCGTGGGATCAGTTGAACTGGCCCCATCCACGGTGCACCAGGTCTTTTCTGTCGAGAGTGGATCTCACACCCCCCATGTCCTTCTGATCTCTTCAGATTCTTCAGGCTTGGAGAAAGATTCTCCTGTCCCTGTACTTCAAGAAGCCCCTCCTCCACCTCCCATGATGGAGGCTCTAAAGGATATCCCTCCCGCCTTCGAGATGGAGGTCATGGAGGAGGCTTCTTCTATCGTAACATCAGGGGAAGACCTTCGCTTGTCGATGGTAGCCCCTCCGAGTAGTTTGGTCGCTTCCTTTGACTGGAATCGATTTGCAGGATTTCTCCTTCCGTCTAATGTGCCTTTCGAGATCACAGTACAGGCTCTTGGTCTGGTTGTACCCAGCACCATTATAGACGAAGGTGCCTCTGTTAGTATTCTGTCATCAACTACCTGGCAAGCTTTCAGTTCGCCGCCGCTTGCGCCTGTTACGCAGAATCTGTTGACTTTCAATAGAAGAACCAGTCAACTGTTGGGGATCCTTCCAAGGTTACCCGTTACTTTGGGAGGTAAAACCGTCCATATGGACGTGATGGTTGTTCCAGGCCCCTTGGATTTCAATCTGCTTTTGGGGCGCAATTACACCTATGCCATGGGAGCACTTGTCTCCTCCCTCTTTCGCGTGATGTGCTTTCCACATGAAGGACGGATCGTGACCATTGATCAGCTTTCGTTCTTTGGTCCTAATATGGCATCTGGTCCGCCATCACCCCCTCCTGGTTTCTATCCACCCATTGTATCTGCTCCACCGCAGGTCAACTATGTGGCTACTTACCCCGTGCCTGTGCTCAGTGATGATGCCGTTGTGCATAATGTGCTGGGGGAATTGGGTCCTGACTTCCAGGATGTTTCCCTTCCATCAGGAGTGGAACTCTTGGAAGCGCCGCCTTCTTGTTCATTTCGATGTAAGTCGGTTAGAGCACGGTTTCCTCCCTGGGTCAAGCTCTTTAAAAAAATGAAACCAGGATCTCGGAGCATAGTTCCTCCACTTGTGTCAAGCTCCTAAAAATAATGAAACAAGTTGTTTGAGGATAGTTCTTTTAAGTGTGTCAACCTCGTTAAAATAATGAAACACGAGCATGTTCAATTCGACTTTTTGTTTTGAACCTTCACTCCATTTTCAATGGACTGAAGCTTGGGGGGCATGCACCTCGAATTGAGACACCATGCTGGGGAGCATGCTCGTCTTCCTCATTTCAAGCATAGTTTGCATATGTGTGTGTGTTCATGTGTGCTTTTAAGCTTGCATAAAAAATGAAATGTGTGAGTTGATACATTGTGGGAATACATTTCACATTGGGTCGTTTGTTATGTAACTGATACATTAGATTACATCTGTATTAGACATTTGCATGACATATAGAAAACATTATCACATGTAAAGAAAGATCCATCCAAAATAGTCATATGTATATATATATGTGTGTGTCGAAATGTTTGCACAGTGTGCATCACAAAACTCAAAAAATATACATAATCGTCTTAGTACATCCTGAGACACTGTGTCTCTCAAAAAATAGGTGTGGCATAAATCCTAAGGACTAATCCGCATGGTGCTCATGGTAGCACGTCACTGCACGCACTAGGCGCCTCAGGATTCGGTGGATCTGATTCGGAACTCCCACCGTGTGGCGCTGGTATGCCATCGGTACATCTGATAGCCGGGCATAGTCTGGGATCCCATGGGCAATCCCCTCGAGGTTCTGGATCAGTTCCTCTCCTCCGGTACCTTCCCCCTGGATCTCAGGGGCGAGTTGTGTCCTCCGAGAGATTGGAGACATCCCGGCTGGTCTCTCAGGTCCTACATCTGCATGCATATATAATTGTGTTAAGACGAATGTGTGTTAACAAAAAAAACATATAAACATAAAATCAAAAATATGAGGTCTTACCCAGCTCCTCGTCCCAGTCGTCTCCTTCTGGTAGTGGGAGATCTGGGTCCCCGGTAAAGTCAGTTCCCGAATAGGGCCAGTCTTCCACAACGATCAGCTGGCGCCGCAACCACCTAAAGAACTCTGGCCTCCAGGACATCTGTTGGCCACCTCCAGATCTGGGCATCAGTGCTGCCCAGCGAGCCATTCGCGGCTCTCGTGGTATCGGACTCGCCACTGCGGCCCCTTGGCCCTGGAAGATTGGTATGCGTTCCAGAATGAACGATACCAATATGGAACCATAACCGAACTGTTTTAGTTTCCCCTGTTCGCACCTTGTGAGCTGCCTTTTCATGTTGATGGTTACTGCTTCTGCCCAGTTGAACAGTAGGGGACCCATGCATTCTGAGGCCAACAAGAGTTGAGTCTTCGAGGCCTCATGCGGAGCTTGCGACCCAGCAGCCCGCGTAATGGTATGGAGAACTACTCTCAGTGCTAGATCAGGAATGGTGTGGATATCCACTTTCTTGCTTCCTGATCCTGTTTGTGCCCCTCGGCACACCCGTGCCATTACCTGTTCCATCTTTTCCCCGGATGGTCTGCTTCCAGTCAGTACAGGGATTGGACCTCTGCGGGACAATCCAGTGATGAAATAAATGTCAGTGACCTCCAGTTCCAACACCTGGTCTCGTAACCTGAACACCTGTTCATTCTCATCCCAGATACTGATGAGATACTGGAGGAGCTCAGGCTGAGCTCGTAAGCATGGCGTGAGGAAGAACTTTTTCAATCCACAGTCTCTAAGTGCATTCATGCAAGCTTGGCTTTGCATGGCCCGTTCATCCTCGTCTCCGTGCTCTCGTTCCTTCCATTCGATTGCCATTTTGAGTGATTATCTGCATTCACATGGTCAAAAACCCCTGGTTAGATCTTTGATGAGCTTCAATTTCCAAGTAATTTGGTTTAAATACCGAAATTTTGGGCGCAATTTAAGGTTCGGCCGCTGGCGCGGCTGTTTTGCGAACAGTCGCGCCACGTGGCGCGAGCCCTTTACAAAAAAGAGCTCATTGGCGCGGGTCCGTGCCCGATACCCGCGCCAATGGGCCCGGCCCTAAAATTTTAAAAATGGCCACACAAAGTTGATTTCTAAGGGAAAATCATTAAAAAATGTATGGAAATGAAGAGCAAAGGAGCGCCTCTTACCTGTGACAGACGAGACGCTGAATGGTTGCCTGGATTGGTCGCAATCACCGTCAGAAGATTCTGCTCCAAATGGACCATTGTTGCTTTCCACAAGGTAAATAGTAAAAAGTAATTTCATTTTTTACCAATTAGACATATTTATAACTTTTTCACGTTAAATGAGCTTTAAAAGTTATTTTTGTCAAATATTTGCATGTATTATGTCGAAAATGGATTTTACGCTTGTTGGGTATGTGCAGCGGCAGGTTTTTGCGACTTAAAAGGTGGAAACGAGTTGTATTTTATACTTTTTCGGACTCGGTAAATACACGAAAAGTCACTCTGGAGTCATCTTTCAGCTCTTTTCTGACTCTCTAAATATGAAAAGATCGCCGAGGCCCTTGTCGTTTCGATCTCGTTAAAATGGACACGAATCGACATCCACCCAGTATAAGTTTAACCCTTTTTCGGGCTGGGATGGATTGATTACGAAAAGGAATACCCTAGCCTATCGCGACTAGGAGGTTTTCCCGGATATTGTTTTCTACCTTTTCGGATCTGGGGAACTATTTACGAAAAGGGACCAGTGGAGTTTTCTTTTCCGCCGTCTTTTCAAACTCTCTAAACATGAAAAGACGCCGAGTTCTTCCTTTGTCAGACTCGTTAAACCCTGATGACATTGGATTCCGTCGCAATGACGTTCTCCGAGTTTCTCCTTCCTAGGACTCGTTAAATGCACTAGGATGGATTTGCCCGAAGGGCGGACTTATATCACAAGCATATGCTATCCCCTTCAAGCTTGTTATCAAAAATAATTGGGGTACTCGCCAGAAATGGTGGGGGGAAAATGGAACCATCGTCGTTGTCATCGGCAGTATGTCGCTCTTGAACATGGCACTTGTCTGCATTCGTGTCGGGTTGGGGACATCTCATCTCGTTGCTTCACTTTGCCTCCGTGGGTTTGGGTAATCTCTTTTGACCTCTCATCTGTTCACTGCCTCGTCGCCATGACCTCTGATCTGTTGATGTCAAATACTGCCAAGTCCATTGTCGTGCCGTTCATGTGTTCAAGAGAAGTTGGCCTCTGCAAATATCAACCTTCCTCTGTTTCTCATATGATCCCGATTCACAACAAAACATTATGTTCCTCTGTCTCGTGTCGATGATGTGGGAATCATTATGGCCCACCTTCGATCAAGGTCACTTCCTGTCGACTTCAACTCATTATCCAGGAAGTTGGTCTAGAGACTCCCGATGGTACCTTGGAGCCTGCATGCCTCAATGGCAGGTTCGTCGCATTCGACGTGAGGTTTACATCATTGACCTCCGATCGAGTGATTCTGCGGGTGTTCGACGTCAACTCATTTATTCGCACGCCGTAGATTGTACCTTAGTACCTTGAGGACCAGTGTCATTATTGGTGGTTTCTCTCGCGTCTGTTAACAGCTTTCATCATTGGCTGGTAATCAGACGATGTTCTTGCATGTTCGACATCAGCTCACATATTCACATGCTCGAACTTGTACTTGTTTGGGTCGAGATGGAGCGCAAGACCCTGGATTGTGTCTGTTGTAATCCAGGCTGCGATTGTGGATTATTATCATTGTGTACATGACTCACTGATTGGATGGCTGCGACCATACCTGAGTCTATTTGTTTGATCTTAGTTGGATGGCTGCGCCCATACCCTGGATCCGGATTATAGCATACTCTGTTTCGGATGGTTGCGTCCATACCACTTATACATCATGTACTTGAGTTATCAGTTGTATCTTTCTGCGCAGGTTTTCCAACGGCGGGCCTTCAGTTGAACATGTTCTCGTAAAGCATTTCACCCCTCTCTCTCTCGGGCCTCATACTTTAGGGGGCATCTGTTACACAGTAATTTGTCACCGTCCCTACCATTCCCCGTCCCGCACAATGGAGGACCCATTTCGTGACCTGTGAACATTGTCATGCCTTGAAAACACCATCAATGCAACCCTTTAAGCATGAGCTTTATTTTCCCTTGAGACATCTCCTTGCAAAAATCATGAAAAACATCCCTTTTTGCATTGGCGCGGGCAGGCAGTTTAGTACTCGCGCCAATGAGGAAAATCCTGCAAAGAGGTCGCGCCACTTGGCGCTCTGTCATAGAGCAGCAATCGCGCCACCCATTTTAGGGACTGTTTTTTAAATATGGATGGCGGAAGTTGAGTTCAAACAAACTCACAACTATTGCCTATCTTGAGTTGGGAGGTTTGGCTGCGGGAGTTCTATGGAAGGGAAGTGGTTTTGCCACCTTCTATGGAACCTTCCTTGTTGATAGGGCCAATCCCATGATAATAGGGATCCCAACTCCCTCCTTCCCCATCTATAAAAGCTTGCTCAAATCCATGGCAAGCTAGTCTTGAAGTGCCTAAGCTTTGTATCTCCATATTCCCAAGAGCCTTTGTGCTGTAAAGAATCCTCTCTTTCCCTTAAGGCCAACTCAAGTAAGGAGACCATTGTCACGAGACTCTGGAGAGGTTTTCCCTTTCCTTGGCGAGCTTTGCGAGACGTGGACGACCGGAGACCCGTTCGAAGGAGGCTGCGACGTCAGAACTTGGTTGTAGCCTCTATTCGTTTATTATTTAATAGATTATTATGATTATGGTTCCACTTCGTTTTCCATGATGTTAATGCGAGTAATGTCTTTTCTGACCGATGTTTAGTTACGTATGCTAGTTTCTATGCTTGTATCTGTTCGTTTCTTCTATGTGCAGGTGTTCATCCGCGGAGATCGTGGAAGGATTGTGATCTGCCAGGGCTGAAGGACGGGGACGCTTCTTCTTCAGATTATAGCGTTGGAATCCAAGTAGGCTTCTATTCCTAGTCTTTCCATTCGTAACTAGGAGCTTGCGTCATAGCATTGTTTGTTTGTTGCTAGACCCCTGCTGGGCTAGTAGGGATCGCCTCTGTCCGCAGAGGGGATTTACCTCCTCAACACTCCTAGTCCTAAAAAAGGACCAAGTCCAAAAATTGTTGACATCACTGAATAAGTGGCCCAATCCTCTAGTAATGATCAAAAGACAAACACTACCAAAGCCCCTAGTTCAGCAAAATCAACAATTCCTGATCCTAAGAAGAATCCTGCTGATTCTAAGTCAGCAAATCCCAAAACTCTTAACAATAAACCTTTTGCTGAAAGTTCAAAGTATGAAAAGACTCATGCTGCCCCTAAATCTATCCTTGAAAAGAGAATTAAAGACATCAAGAGTCAAGAAACTCAAACAGAGAACAATAGGACAACTCAAGAGAAGAGTACATCTGCTGAAGTACCTGAAAAACCCACTCAAATAAATGTTACAAAAGATGCACTAATTCAGATTAGTAAATCTCAACCAGCATTTAATATTCAAACTGAAATAACAAAGTTAAAGATACCAATTTCTTTAAAATAATTGGTAAAGAATGATGTGTATAAATCAACATTTACTGAAACTTTGAATATGAATGTTGGTGAAGATTCTATTAATCTAAATGATGATCAACCTGAATTAATTTTTGGCCCTAATGTTAATGGTAAACATTCAGATGGAACAGTTCCTCCCTTTTATATCAGCCTTTCTATTCACGATCAAATTCTACATAATGCAATGTTAGATTCAGGAGCTTCTCACAACTTAATACCAAAAGCTATCATGGAAACTCTGAATTTAGAAATAACAAGGCCTTATAAAGATTTATTCTCTTTTGATTCAAGCAAGGTCAAATGCATAGGGTTGATAAAATACTTATATGTCAATTTTGTTCAGTATCCCAGTAAAAGTATGGTCATGGATATTGTAGTAGCTGATATCCCACCAAAGTATGGTATGCTTCTTTCTCGCTCATGGGGAGCTAAGTTGCAAGGATCTCTACAATTAAACATGAGCTATGCCACTATAACAGTGTTTGGACAACCTAAGAAACTTTACAGAGAAAATCTAATGAAATACATGGTTAGCAGTGCTGAGAGATCAATCAATTACCCAATGTACTCAACACCAACTGATCTTAACTGTTTCATCTTATGTAACTCTAATAATAATGAGATCCAAACTAAATTAATTGACATAAAGCCTAAACCAAACAATGATAATATTTTCCATCAAGCCCTTTGGCATTTAGACTTTGATGGTTCAGTGAATAAATCAGGAGTAGGAGCTGGAGTGCGGATCACAAACATTGAGACCAGTCATTCGGAAGGACATGCCTTTAGACTCAATTTTAGATGCACCAACAACATGGCAGAGTATGAGGCCATTATCTTAGGCCTTCAAATCATCATAAATTTAGGAGGTCAAAGGATTTTAATTATGGGAGATTCAGAGTTAATCATTAAACAAGTAAATGGAGACTAATCCTAGATTGGCCAGATATATAGATGCAACAGTTGATTTATGTGATGATTTACTAGAATGTAAGTTTGCTACTATTCCAAGAAAACAAAATTTGCAAGCACATTACCTAGAAACTTTTGCTAGCACATGTAACTTACCTTTTCAACCAACACATAGATATACTGCTGAAGTTAAATATAGACCCATTGTCCCTGATAATGTTAAATATTGGCAAATTTTATTTGAAGATGAACAGATTTACCATTTTTTGAATAGTGAGGATGAATTTCAAAATTGTATAATAGACACTGATGGTAATTTAGATTCAGAATGTAACATAGATTTAGATGTTAATTGTAAAATAAATAACATAGATGCACAAAAACTTACCAAACCCACTGTATTTACTCAATTTGACATAGATAACTTAGAAAAGGTAGATATAGAGGAAATAATTGAAGATGAAATTGAAATGTTAGACTTAAAAGATAATTTTTTACCTAAGGGTTTGAATCCTTTCGAGGACTTGTTCGATTCCAATGATGTACCCAAAAAGCCTAAAATGGAACCAATCAAGTTTGACATTGAAGAATGTAACATTGGAACATAAACAAAGCCAAAAATGATCAAATTGGCAAAAAAATTACCCCCTCAAGAAAAATAAAAATATATTGAACTTTTAAAAGAATATTAAGATGTGTTTGCATGGAGTTATGAGGATTTAAAATCATATGACACCAACATTATTCAACACAAGATTCCTATAAAAGATAATCAGAAACCATTTAGACAAAAATTGAGGAGGATTAATCCTGTCTTGTTACCATTGATTGAAAAAGAAGTTAAACGCATGTATGATGCACAAATCATTGCACCAATCAAATATTCTAATTGGGTTTCTAACTTAGTACCTACAAGAAATAAAACTAGTGAAATCAGATTATGTGTAGATTTTAGAAATCTCAATAAAGTATCATTGAAAGACAATTACCCTTTACCAAAGATGGATCATATTTTATAAAGGGTAGTTGGATCTTCCAGGATTTATTTATTAGATGGTTTCTCAGGATATAACCAGATACTTATTCAACAAGAAGATCAACCTAAAACAACTTTTACCACTCCTTGGGGCACTTTCATGTATGTGAAAATGCCTTTTGGTTTGATGAATGTTGGAGCTACTTTTCAAAGGGCTATGGACATAGCCTTTGCTAAAGAAATACATGAATTTTTGGTTATTTATTTAGATGATATTACTATTTTTTCTAAGTCGGATAATGAAAATTTAGATCATTTGAAACAAGTTTTCATTAAGTGTAGAAAATATGGTATATCATTAAATCCTAAGAAAACTCTTTTTGGACTAGAAGAAGGAAAATTACTTGGACACATAATTTCAAAGGAAGGTATTAGGATAGATCCAGCAAGGATAGAAGCCATATTGCAAATTCAACCACCTAGGAACATTAAGGAGTTACAAGCATTTTTAGGTAAAATTAACTTTTTAAGAAGATTTATTTCTAATCTAGGATAAATCATCAAAGAATTTAATAACATGTTAAAAAAGGACTCTGTTTTAAAATGGACAGTTGAAGAAAAATAGTCATTTGAATCTATTAAACATGCTTTAACAAAAACAACAGTCCTAATCACCCCAGACTTCAAGAAATATTTCATAATCTTTTCATTTGCCTCAGAACATACCATAGCTGCAGTTTTACTGCAGAAAAATGACCAAGGTTTTGAACAGCCCATAGCATTTTTCAGTAAAACCCTTAGAGATGCACCTTTAAGATATAACATAATGGAAAAACAAGCTTTATCCTTGGTTAAAGCCATAAAATATTTCAGAGTGTACATTCTTTACTCCCACATTATTGCCTATGTCCCCAATACTGTAGTCAAAGATATTCTTACACAGGATGGGCCAAATGGAAGAAGAGGAAAGTGGATTGCCACTATCCTTGAATATGACATAGATATTAAACCAACCAAGCTCATAAAAGGATAAGGTTTAGCCAGGTTAATGGCTAAATCCAATTGTAATGCTTTAGATATAAATTTTATTGCCCCAGTTGATGACGAGGAAGAGATGGCGACTCCATCTATTAGTGAAGCCTTTCTAGACTCACCATGGTACTCAGATACTATATTTGTACTTAAAAATTTACAAGCTCCTCCTGGATTAACTAGAACTAAAGCTAGATTCATCAAACTTAAAGCAATGAGATATTGTATTCTAGATAATATTCTTTATTGGAAAGAACAAAGTGGAATTTTACTTAATTGTTTACTGAAATCAGAAGCTGACAAAATTCTTGGAGAATTTCATGCAGGTGATTGTGGAGGAAACTTATACTGGAAAAGTACAGCGGATAAGATTCTTAGGGCTGGTTTCTACTGCCCTACCTTATTTGTTGATGTGAAAAAATTTGTTACTGCATGTCACAAATGTCAGATCTTTGAAGGAAAAAGGAAGTTGTTACCTTTACCACTCAAACCTATTTCTACTAAGATGCCTTTTCAACAATGGGATTTATACTTTATTGGAGAAATTCACCCTCCATCTTCTATCCAACACAAATGGATATTGATTGCCACAAATTATTTCACCAAGTGGATTGAAGCCATCCCAACCAGACAAGCCACTGACTCAGTCATTATATCTTTCCTAGAAAACAACATTTTATCTAGATTTGGATGCCCACAGAAAATTATTACTGATAATGCAACTGCATTTAAACCTAAGAAAATGATTTCCTTTTGTCAAAAGTATCATATTACCCTAGGCCACTCTACTGCTTATTACCCTCAGGGTAATGGCCTAGTTGAATCTTCCAATAAAATCCTTGTGAGTATCATCAAAAAACTACTTGAAGAAAATAAGAAAACCTAGAATAAGAAGTTAGTCTATGCCTTATGGGTAGATAGACTTACTACCAAGAAGTCAATTGGAACATCTCCTTACCAGATTGTATATGGGATGGATGCAATCTTCCCATCATCTTTAGGTGTCCCAGTTATGAAAATTATCCAAGAATCACATGTAGAACTCAATGATATACAGAGAAGGATAAATCAGACTATTCATCTGCAACAGACTATGGAAGAAGTATATGAAAAATCTCAAGTCATTCAAGAGAAAATCAAGAAAATATATGATAAAAGAACTAAAGAAGATGACTTTTCCATAGGAGATAAAGTGTCAAAATGGGACTCCAGGAGAGAAGAAAAATGAAAACATGGAAAGTTTGACTTTCTATGGAAAGAACCTTATATCATTTATGGGTACAAAGGTAACAATTCATTTTTTATCAGAAATGTGGATGGAACTGACATTCCACAAGGACTAGTGAATGGTAGAATGCTTAAACACTAATATTCTTCTGAGTTAACTAATATTTAGTCCTAATTTCCTTTTATATCATTGTAAATATACATTGCAGTTTGTAGATTGGATTGGATTTTTTCTTTCCAACGTTGAAGCCGAAGTCAAGGCACTAAGCTTTGAAGAGTAAAATGTCATAAGTATGAGTTTTTGCAGAAATCAGAAGACAGTTACAGGATCATCATGGTCAAAATGGAAGGCTACTAATCTCAGAGTTCCTGACATTTCACCAGGAAATGCCATCCCCATGTGAAGCTGCTGTTAGGGTCATATAAGTATAGGATTCATAATTTGGAATTGACTTATGATAGTCTTGTAAAAATATATACATACCTTGCTTTTTGCAAGTTGTTTTCCCATATTTTGTAAAAAATAAAAAAATAGAAAATCAAAAAGAGGGTAAAAGTCCTAAAAGAAAGATCAAATGACTTAGAAAAAATAATATACCCCAAAGATAAATAAATAAAACATGAAAGTGTGCAAGTCCAAATGCCACTACTTTTTACTGATAATTATGGCAGAGTGTCAATAAATGCCATAATCCATGATGAGTTGAACTGCTTAATCTTGACTTGTCATGTTTCAATTTCATTGTTGTAGAATAGTGAATAAAGATTATTCAGATAGTTTAATCCTGACTAATTATTAGATAGGTAGAGAATAAAGAGGTGCTCATCAGTTTAATCTGAGCCCTCGAATGATATAAGGTAGATTTAGATAGTTTTTATTGCTTTCAAAAGAATAAAATGTTCAAGGTTTCTAGCTCAAATGCACCTGCAAAATGGAAGAAACAATGTTAGATTAAAAGTTGGGTAGGTAGAAGGAAGTGGAAGAATCATGTAAATACTTTTCACCAGGAAAATATCACTAATTTCTATTCCCTATAGTTATTCTGCATTCTAGACTTTCAGTCAAAGAGGCTTAGAGCATTTCTCTAACTGTTGTTGGGACCAGACCCAAGGCTCAATGACTGTTAAGTTAAAAGTGTTGAATTTCTATGTTAAATCCCTAACAGTCATCATTTACCCTATATTCATCCATTTTCATTTCAAAATTCATAAGTAAAGACCTTTTACTTAATGAAAAAGAAAGTCCCCTTTTGATTAATTTCCTTCATTCATAAAAACATAAAATCCCTCCAAAAATATTATATTCTAGGTCAAAGTGGTCAAATTACAAATGATAAAGTTTACCTTTTCACATTATCACTTTACTTAGTTATATAAATATATTTTGGTGTTTTCATTGTCCTATTTCATATTAATGTCTAACTTATTTATTAATTCCTTATAAAATACCTTATCCTATTAATATAACTCCTTTTATTTTAAATATTCCCAAAAAACCCACCAATATAAGCTTTTTTGCCAAAGTTAAATACCCACATGTTTAAATAAAAACCCCCAATTACACCCCCTTTGGCATAATACTAACTGTATATCCCGCCCTCTATAGTAATAGACATTTCCATAGTCTATAAATATATAATAAAAATAAAAACACAAAAAGACTTTAGGCATGTTTTACATATGTCTAAGAAAAAAATATATTCCTCGATGTATAAAACCTCATGTTTTATATATAAATTAAACCTTTGGTTAAATGCAAACCCCGCCTCATGCGCATTCTACTTTGCATATAAAACTTTGATATTTATAACCGCTCATTCAAACCCTTTGCAACCATATAAATCCCGCCCATATATGATTTTAACCTTACCCATTTGATATACTTTAAAAGTTTTAAACATATATTAATTTCCACGCACATAAAAGCTGCCCAGTCCCACATGTTCATTTGACAGCAACTTTCAAATCACATCCCGACTGTTTGCTTGCTCTTTACAAATCCAACGGTGGACATTCAGTTTCGCGCTCCCAAGCTAATCGACCACCAAAATCCCAAATGAGTGAGAAATGGGCGGTTTTCTCCTTACCGCCTCCTGCGACGTGTCATTTCCTGATACGTCGTGTTTGTTTTAGACGAAACCATTTACCACCCCAACCCAGTGCGAAAACCACTGATGGTTTTTCACGTTCATAAAATAAAATCTGCTCCTGCCAATAACGTTAACCTGCATTTATTGCAATATTTTTAAGATTTATAATAAAGGATTAAAACTTTGTTATATGTTTTATTGATGTTATTATGTGCGTTCCTGACTGTCAAAAAGCCCGCCCGACTGCAAAAAGACGCATTTTGCTCAAAATTGTTGAAATTTAACTAGAGAAAGCCCTGATTTCCCATTTTAAACCTAATTTCAACCACTGCTCTACTATTTGAAGAACATTTGAAGCCATTCCTCTGCAACAGCATTGCAAGAACCATCAAATTTGCCGAAACCCTCTTCAACAGCATCAATATACCTTTAAATCAGGTACTTTCCTGAATTTGACCTGCAATTTCACATTTCCGACCACCAATTGAACCAATTAAAGATACGAAGATTGAAATTGCCCATTTTTTTGTTCTAAACCTTGGAAAAACAGGCCAAACACTCGCCATTTTTTCCAAAAATTGCCATTTGCAGAGAACCTCATTTCTAAACCAATTTCTTAGTCAAAGAACCCTGAAAGGAAAATTCCACGGTTCAAAAGGTTTTAAAGCCCACTAAAAACCTTAAAACCTATTTTTACAGTCCCATTCATTCAGAAAACCTATGTTTTCTGTCTTAAGCTATTTCTTGTGCCCTAAAATTCAAAAATTGAGCATTGAATTTCCCACTGCTATCATCCTTGCCCATCAAATTTCTCAATTACCCTCTGTTGAAGAAAAATACACTATAGAAAACTGTATAATCTTGCTATAGTTCATTCAAAATGACAAAAAAGAAATTCACACCCAAGGCTGGAGGATCAAAGCCCGTTAAGCCTGGAGGGTCAAAACCTCCTAAAACTGATGCAGCAAAAGTTCCAAAGTCTACTCCTATTATTTCTGCTAACTCCACTGTCACTGTAAGTCCTCTTCAACCTCCAGTGTCCAGTGAAGAAGTTATCCCTTTAATTGACTTCATGTATTACAAAATTATAGACCCTCTAGTAGAATTCAATCTATTAGAAGTACATAATTGGTGTCATGAGAAGTTTTTAGACAAAGAATAAATGTCTCTCTAGGATACAAACTTACCTAAATATATAGTCCCAGTGACACATCCTGGTCAGGAATTGATAAGACTATGCCAAAAGTATTATGTCCCAGATCAAATATCCATTGTAAATAATGACATAGAAATCCTTTTTTCTATCACTGTTGAGTTAATGAATGAAATGTTGCATTTACAATTTAACCCTGGGGCAGTCCCATTATCCATTGAAGCACTGACTCAATTACATTTAGGGTTAGATTTCCCTAAAAGATTCATGATTTTCCAGAACTTCATGCCTAGACATGTGGACATCCCAAAGTTGAATCCTCCATATTCCACTTCTAAGTTTCCAGAGGGTTCTAGACATGTTATTTCAATGTTATCCTTCATCTTAGGATACTTTACTGATGAGTCTATCCTTGGATTTTTACAAACTCTATCCCCTGGTGAGCCTCCTGCTGTGGTATTTGATTTTTCTAGATTCATTTCCGATTCCATACATCACCAGTTGACAAATCTACCCATTGAAAGGGTGTTTAGGTATTCCTCCTATTTATTCCATTTGTTCTTATTTTCACAAGCAGGTCATTTTCCTATAGCACTGCAGAAGATGAATGTAGAGGGCCAGCCTCTATCAGTTATTTTCTGGACATATTTATTGAGAAAGGAAGGAAATGAATATAAATTCATAGATTTCACAGATTTATTTATCAAGCCAGCAACGAATTTACTTCATAAGTCAGAACAGCCCAGAATAAATGAAGAGATGAAAAGAATATTACAACTGTCAAAACTGTGTAAAATGGGAGATTGGTACTTATATGAGAAGCACACTGAACTAAGAATCTTTGGAACCAATTTTCTTCCCTATAAGTTACCTAATTTTTTGACTCTCAGAGTCTTTTCTCTAGAATACTTAAGGAGGGTTTTGAATGCCGATGCCATCAATTTCATGGCATCCAAAAAGAAGACTCAGTTTAAATTGAGAAATCAAATTGGACCTTTTATAGTGAATAACAGGGATGCTGAGAAAGAGATACAAAACAGATTGTCAGAATTGAAATTCCAAGTGAGTTTTCCTTGGAATTATGACCCCCGAGGTCTATTGAGCAATATCAGAGTTAAGTGAAAATTACCTCCTTTTATACATGAGCCAAAACCTGATATTGAAAAGTATGCTAATCAGGAAGAATGACAAGAGAATACATTGGTTGATTTGACTGTAAATACACAGCCAATAGAAAAATTAGGTACCACACTTGTTGTGGTAACTCCTAAAGAGCCAGAAACTTCAAACAAAAGGAGTAGAGATGAGGGTGCCTATACAGCAGAAACTACCACAAATACAAAATTTAAACTCATCTACAATAAAGGGCTAAGATTTGGTTCCATAGGCAAAGAAAAACTCATTGAAGTGGAAGATGAACCAGAGGTCAGTAATGATGAGGCAAATACAATAATAAAGGAGACATTGACAGAGATTGAAAGAGAACAAGCAACATCCAAAGGAAAAGAGACCCAAGTAATTGAACAACAAGTGAATATGGAAACTTCTTCTTCTCAAACAGCAGGAGAAAAATATTTGGATATTAAGGACAGATATAAATAGATTAAACAAAGAAATGAGGAAATTAAAAGTGAGGTTTATTCTCAATTCCTCAAGCAAAAGCCAGGAAATCAGGATAGATTGCTTTCAGCATTTGATTATTCTTCAAATAAAATGATCATGTCCCATTTATAGCCTACTACTTCAACTCCTAAAACAGTGGCTGACTACAAAAAGAAGGAATTTGAAGTAGATATTGAAAAGGTACATGAGTTGGATCAGATAGAATTTCACAGGCATAGCTCAGAGATGCTATATTCCACTGTGGTGACAAAGGCCATGAGTGTTACCAATTTTCAAAACACTATTATCAACTTGCAAGATTGGATGAAGCTTGATAAAGGCTCCTTATATGGAAAAGATCTTAGAATCAAAGCATTAGAAGATTTGATTCTACAAATAGGAGTGGACCCATCTAATGTACAAGCTGCTGATGTATTAATAAAAAAGAAAAATGATGGCATTGTTGCTTTGACGAAACAATTAAAACTTCCTCAAAGTGAGCATCCACAGAGCAAAGAAATACTTCAGGAACAGAAAGAGAAAGAAGATATGATGCAATTGATCATAAAGCTTACTACTCAAATCAAGGACATGGAAAGCCAATTGGATTTATTGATAAAAGAAAAGGAAATTGTGAAGGAAACAGATGCTTCCACCATTCCCACAGTTATTCCTATTATTACAGTTGTTGTTCCTTCTACATTGGGAGATAAATTAGCACCCAAAGAGCCACTGGAAACTGCAGTGTCAGTGAAATCGTCTACCACTTCCAATACTGAATCCTCAACATCATAGGTGCAGCAATCAAATGATGCAGGGCAAATTGTTAAATTAATGGAAGAAATGACATTGAAAACCCATGAAATTAACAATTTGAAGAAAAATATCTAGAATATGGAGGTATCAAATAAAGCAGCATTGATTAATGCCAATAATTATGAACAAAAAGCCAAAAGACTTGAAGAGAAAGTCAAAAATATTCAAAAGGATTTGAGCTTTACCACACAGATTTCTTACATAAGAAATCATCTATGGACCAACATCATTGAGGCCATACATCTTCAATGGCCATCAATTCAAATAATATATGAACAGAGGGACCTCCTTCTAGTAGCTCAAGGTGAAATACAAAGGACTACAGAAGAATTAGCAGACAAACTAGCACAGGCGCAAAGGCTAATTACCTTCTTAAATAGTAAGAATAGGACTGAGCTAGAGGAATTGAAGATACAGGACATGACAAAAGCTATATTTCAAATCAAAAAGGTATTGGCAAAGAAAACTTTGATGAATAACTTAAAAGAAAAATGTGATGCTATGAATTTTTCCTTTACCAAGTTTTTAGCAAAGTATACTATGCTAAGTTAAGCAGGCATTCTAGACATACATGTATTCAATAAAAATTTAATGGACCAGAAATAATATGATAAGATAATCAGAGATCATGCCAAAGAACAAATTAATAAGCAATTACCACAGGGATCTCCAACAAGGAAAGTGGTTCTCAAATACATTGAAGATTTATTCTTCCTTCATAATGAAATCAAACATTTATTTGTAGTTAAACCAAATTTTTCTAAGTACACTGAAGCAGATGAAAACTATAGAAAATTGAAAAGTATGAAGATTCCAGATGTTGAACAATGCCAGACCTTCACTGATTTATTATAGCAGCAAAGAAGCAAACAGTGAAAGACAGTGCAGATGAAGAAATCAGCTTGAGAAGAAAGAAAATAACACAACACTTGATTTTGATTTTTTACTACTAAGAAATCTCTTTTTACAGCAGTTAAATGTCAAATTGTCAGGTTAAGGAATATCAGAGTGAGAATCCAGAGTTAAAGTGTATCAAAAATGAAAACAAGAGCTAGTTGATTTGACTGTTGTAATTTCCTTTCTACAACAGTGAAATGGTAAATAAGCAGCGTGTTAGAGTATCAAAGATGAAGTACAGGGTCAAAGAGTATAAGTGGAAAGATTATCAGTGAAGACATATTCCAAAGATATTTTCAAAATGCCAGCAAACATGGACAGCTACTCAAACAAACAATTTTTGTTAGATAAGATAGCACTATATTTTCTAGATAAGAGGACAGCTTGCTAAGTTGTTAAGCAGCTATCCCTCTTAACGTGTAAAGATATTCTTATTTTCCTAGAGTTATTCCTAAACTTCTCTAGGATATTTTTTAATAAACATTTGTATAAATACTTCAGTTTATGAAGTGTTTAGTGTGGAATAAAATTGCTAAGAACATTATAGACATTTTGCCGGTACGTTGGAGGCTCATATGTGTTGATTTCAAAGCAGCAGTCTAGACAATAGCCAATTGGACTTCACAATTCAGGATTCATGCAATAATTTGAAGAGTAAAGTGCATCTATCTTGTCATTGTGTACTTTCTGATTTCCATTCATTTCATATATGTTGTTCAATATTAATGATTAAATAGGAGTATTACTTCAAGATTAGTATTAGAACTCCATGTCTTAACTATTTAATCATTTAAATGTTTTCTGCTGATTTCTGGATTTAGGAATTCTTAATTGCTCCTAGTCTCATTTGACTCCTACCTCCTTCCTCTTTTTCCAGATCAAAGGATCATTCATTTCCCTTTATCTCGAAGCAAGCCATCTCATCAAAACAATCTATCCAAATCTCTGAGGGTTATCTACCTTGCCCTGAATACATTAGAATCCTCTTGGCCTTGCCTTCTAGTTCTGCTTGCTAGAATTTGACTCCATATCCCAATGGACTATTAGATCCCTCTTTAATTTGTCTTCAATTAATCTTATTTTCCACCAAATATTTCAAAACCAAAACCAAGTTGAACTATAATAACTAGCCTAAAATATCAAGCAAAAACAAAGTTAAATCTTAAAGAGAGAGCCCTCTTTGAAATTTAGGAAGGCTAGATCCTAAATTCCCAAAGTAGGTGTGTGTTTGCCCCTACTTTTCTTAAAACTAAAAATCAAAAGCCTACAATCTTTAGAAATTACTAGGGTGATAACAGCTGGAATTTGACCGCATTTTCTTAAATTTAACACTCCCTCTTAGCTAGGGAGAATTCCACTCGCTAATATCTGACCTGTTATGACTCAGAAAAAAAATGAAACAGCATTTTACATAGTATTAAAGGTTCAGGTGTCAAAGGTATGGTCATAGAATTCATTTTTCATTACTTGGTTAAGGAAAATTTTAAATTTTTCTTATTATCTTATCCTAAGGTCCAAACCCACCCCCAATCAAGTATTTTCATGTCACATCAGTCATTATTTCCTAACATAATTCATTTCCCAAGCATACAACTTCGAAAATTACATTTTAGCTAAGAATTCATACTTTCATAGTGAATTACAAAAAAAAACACACTTTTCGCTACGAAACTGCTAATACTTTCATAGCGAAACTGCCTAGAAATACACTAAGTACGCTACGAAAGGAGGTATTCCTATATTTATTTTCAAAACAGCTACTAGGTGTCAGTCAATGATTTAAAGGGTTAGGATAGATGCCATTCAAGTCAGTTAGGGTTAAATCAAGGTAAAATCATCATGGCTAAAGTCATTATTACCATTTTAAGTATGTATGAGTTATAATTATGCCATGAGTTGTCATCGAACTTTAAAATATTTCCCAATTGAGTCATTTTTCATTCTCCACTACCTCTTTGCATGTTATTGAGCTCTAGAGAGCTATTTCACTAAGCCCAAGTTGTGGCTGGCATTTTCAAAGGTTTGCAGCTATCATTGATCAAGCGAGGCAGAGAATACATAAAAGTACCATGGCTACAAAGAGGAAGACCAAAAAAGGTGGCCACTGTCTTAGATATGAGCCATCAGACATGAACCTGATAAATGAAGACCCAATAGCTTCAGAATTTTTCAGAAGAACAGGGTGTTTGTTGTTTTTCCAAAGATTGCAAGGATGCCATGTACATGCTTCTAAAGAATTTTCCCTAAATTTCAATGGGACGGCTGCAAAAGTGGAATGATGAACCTCACTATAACTCCAGAGACTATTGCAGTAGCAACCAGAATTCCAAGAGGAGAAGAACAATGGTTCAAAGGTTTCAAATTTAACATGCAGGAATGTAAACAATTTATCAAGCCAGAACATAGTGAGTTTGACCTTACAAATTCCATTCCAAGGAGCTACATGAAAGATAATTTCTCAAAGCTACTGCTTATCGTTCAGAAATAATTCACTTGTGAAGGGAGGTATCATAAGGTTTATTCTTACCACTTCAAGCTTCTGCTACATTTTTTTGGTAAGAAATATCTTGATCTACGTTTTTATTTATACAGAATCTTAGCAAAAATGGCAGATAAAGTTCAAGCTAAATTTGAAGGAAGTGAAACCTCACTTTTTCATCATGGTTTAATAAATTTGTTGGTTTTAGATGAGTTAAAAATACTAGGCAGAGACTGGTCTTCTTTTCTATTTGTCAGTGGTTGTGAAGTGGATGCCATCACCCCTAAAAGAAATCCTAAACCTAGAGGTATAACATCACCTTCAGTGGCAAAACAAAGTGAACTAGTAGGGGCAGAGAAAAATGAACCAGTAACCATGGAAACAAAGCAATTGCAGAAACTTGATACACTTGTTGTTTCACTTGCAAAACAAGAGCCAACTGTGAGTAAACATGGCAGCAAAAGGATTACAAGAAGACAAAAAGTGGCTAAGGGAAATTTAGAAGACATTCTTCATGCTATTGATATTGAAGAGACTCCCATAGTCCAAGCTGAGGATATAGATGAGGTAGGAAAAAAGTTCAATAAAGCTAAATCAGCAAAGAAGTTAGAGTTTGAAGGTGAGGATGTAGGTTTTATGTTTCAGGATAGGAAACCCATGACAAGGCATGCTATAAAACTCTTGGAAAGCAATAAAGAAGTTTAAAAGGCCACTGAAACTACCCATACATTACCAAGCATTATTGACCTTTCATCACCTACAAAAGAAGAATCAGTCATCAAGCAAAATAAAGGAAAGGAGAAAATTATTGAAAAAACAAAGTCTAAGGTTCTTGAGGAGCATTTGAAGTTATAAAATCATGAAATATCAGTCTTGAAGAAAGAGGCAAGGAAACATAATTCCCAAAAAGTCCAATTTGAGAAAATGAAAGATATTTGAGAAAAGCAGGTTGAGAGTGTGTCAAAGACCTTAGATGATACACAACAATTAATCAAATGGACTATGCCATTGAGGAAATAGGTGAAGCATGTTAGAATAATGAACCTGCACTTGAAATATAGCAACATAAAACTGAAGGACTGAGTCAAAGACCTCCAAGAGCAGTTATAATTGATCCATGAGGAGCTGGAGAAGAAGGGTTTAAAGATTACTATAGTTGAGGAACCCATAGCTCAACTCATCATTAATGAAGAGGAAACACCTCAAGGCTCTTAAGTTGAGTTTTATTATGTTTTAAGAGGTTAATGGCATGTTGAAAACCAATTTTATACAGGTGGAAGGTACCTTTTTGAAACAAGGTCAAAATCTGGAAATTACACAGTTTTCCACAGTTTCGTAGCTTTTCCTAGGCTTGAAGCCAGGAAACACTACAAAAAATTTTGTAGCTATCTTTTTTCCTTTAAACCCACTTTTTTTTATCTTTCATGAGGGGATAATGGTGATGATGAAGTTTCATGTCATGATGGACACCATGCAAGAGCAAAGAAGCATAAATTTTGAGTGAAGAAGTCATTTTGTGGACGCTACGAAACTACCATGTTTTCATAGCGAGCTATATTTGAAGGTTTCTGAGCATTTTAAAAGAATTTTTGGACAATTGGACACATCCAACAGGTCAAGGGACCTTTCCAGCAAATATTTATGACTTTAAGACCATGAAATGGAGACATCTCATTAGTTGAAGCCTTCGTTGAAGATAGGGTCCTGTTTTTCTGAAAAATAGGATTTGTTTCCATATGATGAGGAGAATATTTAAGATGTCAAGTAGTGATGAACTATGTCATAGCTAATTTGAACATGTGAAGCATTATTTTTTAGATATGTAATTGTTTTAAGAGATAAAGTAGTTCGATGTAATAAATAAGAGTTTGAGTCCTATTAGGAAAAGGATTGTTTTAGAGTATAGTTGTCATTTTCTGATTAAAAGACATGTTTTTCTGTTATGTAAGGTGTCATTAGAAGAATTTGATGAATCTAGCCAAGAGGCATATCATCTCTGATGTAAGAATTTATATTTAAAGTCATACTATCGAAGTTGTAAAGGGTTGGATATTTTTTTCACTATTGTTGCTTTATGTAATTTGACTTATATAAGTAATACTGAGGACTTCTTCTTGACAAACCTGAGATTCTCATGGAATTTTTAATGCCTTTATGATCTATATTTTTATGTGTACCACTTGTATTATATTTCATATTTATTAGTCATAATTCATATGTTTATGCTCTGACTTCCTTTATTGATGAAATGACTTTGTTTCCCTATGTTCTATATGTGATTTGCCTTTGTTAAAAACTCTTAGCTGCCTCAACTTCCATGTCAAGAAACCTTGCCACTAAATCTATTGATTTGTTGACTCCATAAGCCCAATGGTTGCAAACCTGTATTCTTTTCATCCTACATACATAAAAATCAAGTTACTTTTCAAATAGATTTAGCCATCTAGTTTCATCATTATCTAATATCATAAACCCCTTTGAGATAGCCCTCTCAAACTGAAGAGGCTAAGCTTCAGTCACAAGCTGGTTTGAAACAATTACATAAATTTGTCTGATTTGCAGCCAATCAAGTACAGTTTTGTGATAACATGACCAATGATCAATATGATATACGTCCCATCTCAAGTATCTCGTCATCCTGAATCATCAATGTACATCTCTTGATAATTCCCACTTACTTTATTTTTCCTACTCATATGTTTAATATTCTCAAATCTAGAAGAAGAATAATTTGCTACCTAAGGGGAGATTAAGCTACCACCCTCTATTCATCGGGATACAACCCAGAACCTTTTCTAGTGGTCTACTACCCAAAATTTTTGTCAACAGGCTACTACCCAGAAATATGTCAATAGGCTACTACTTGGAAATGTCATCGGGCTACTACCCAGAAATTTCGATGAGGAGTCAAAGATACAACTTGTATCATCATCAGAGAGCATATTAGGGAGCACAACTCAACCTGAAATCATGTCGGGGAGCTACTACTCATCTTGAAATATCATGGGGGAGCTGCTACTATGATCTCATATCAAGCAATAGGTGACATAGGGGAGCTACTACTCAACCCATCCTATTGCATACTGATCTTCCTAATAATGGCCCTAAATATTCATGTGGTAAAACACCTGAATCATAATCTATCTTTGAAGATATACCCGACTTACCAATAGGTAAGGATAACACGCCTCCTAGCCTCCTCATCAGTTGGCGAGATAGAGAGGGATAATCCCAACAAGCCCAATATTGTGGGTATGATGCTAGCTAAGGTGTACTCTGCAATGACCAAGATAGGATGGGTTACTACTCCAACCATGTGGGTAAAATTTATGGATAATGCCCTATTTTCTAGAGTTCCCTCAACCCCAAAAACCCTTTGTCTCAATTCCTCACCCTGGGAGCTCAAACAAGGGGGAAGTGTATGGCTCAATTTCCTCAATCAACGTTGTTCTCATCATACTTATATCATTGTAATTGTATCAGGTAATCATCATGTATCAATGGAAGTTGTCTCCTATTCATAAAGGACATCAACTGAAATATCATGTTAGAACATAAATAATCATACAATTCACAAAAGGAATCTTCCTACCTCTCAAGGAGGTTTCAAACACAATCCAAAGCTTGTCTCGTACGATTACATTGTCTCAATATATGAGAGTATCTTGGTCCCAACTATATATATGGGATTCTCTGCTTCTCTATTTCATCACAATGTATCCATGTCATATTCAAATCTTTCTCAAACATCTCTTTAAGTGCTTCTACATCCTACTTCATATCTAGCCATGCTAGGAACATCATACTCAACCTAGGTCATGCTACAAACTTCTCATCATGGAAGATCTCATACTCAGGAAGCACTCATATATGATCATATTCATCAATAATCAATATCAACATATCCATATAGTCATATATCATAGGAGGAATATTACAGATGAATAATAAATCATCTCATGAAAACATCTGGAAGGATTCTTGGTGGAAACTCAATGTGAATGAAGCAACTCAATCATGAATCGACTCAGATTCTATGCACAACACTTTATATATGTGGATGGATGTTCTAAATGGAAAATCAATGCTTCAATCAATTGTTGGTTTCCATGTCAGGTTAAACAACATATTGAACTTCAAATCGGGGTGTCCAAGTACAAATACATATTCAATAGATTATAGTTTCTCAACTTAAAAAATAGATTCATCATGCCATGATACACCATTTCAAGCTTGAGAATACATCTCCCTATAACTTATATCTTTAGAGGATATTTACCTGACAATAGTATATCGTCAGTATATAAAAACCAAAATCAAAATCAAATTAACACCTTGGAACACTTCTGAAGAAAAGGCTTGGATCAATACAACATCTTGGCTTCATTAGATAACTGTCAATGCTGACATATCTAGATCAGGGGATCTTGCTTCATGAAATGCTCACAGAAACAATAACATAATATAAAAATTCATAAATATCTCAGTGTTAGTTCATTGGTCTAGGTGACAGATGAATATTTCATCAATTCATGACATCATCTGCAAACACAAGTTCATTCTTCATGTTCATATTATAACAAAAATTCAAATTTCCTTGTTCTCATATATTTTTGCTACACATCTATAGAACTGACATCCTCCAGGTGAACATCTTTTTCATGTAAAAAACTTCAATTTTGTGTTTATCAGGCATAGTCAGACCTATGGGCCTTCCTTTGTGCGAGTGAGGCTCATAGCTCTGTTGTAGATCAACAATGTTAGATACCCTAACAATTTTAGATACCCATAAATCATACTTCAAGAGAACATATAATTTCATCTTCATTCATGTCATCAACCTGTCTTTACTAGAGTCATGGAACAACAGATCTATTAGATCATAAAATCAAACATATATCCATCATGGTCAGCTACTACATCATCACATCATCACATCAACCTTTCATCAAGGGTTAGATTCCCATGATAGGGGTAGCATGCATGTGAGACATCACACTTCAAGGATCATGAACACAATAACACTTATTTCAAGTCAATCCATCAAGTTAGGGCATTAGGTTTTAATAATCACATAAAAAACATAACCACATTTAATAAGATATCTAGAGTATTAATCTCATAATTTTTTCATGGTTACCATGCTTTTCATGACCAATAGGATGAAGTTAGGCCATTCAATAAAAATTTACCAAAACAACAATAGTGCCAACATACTTTCATCATACTTATCACAATAATTATCAATACCATATCAGTGAGGTAACCTTCTATAAGAGATACAACATGTCTTATGCATATCAAGTTTCAAGAGTATCATTTACTAGATTCAAGGTGCTAAAATTCTTCATAGAATCAGGATCTCCAATAACAACAGATGTTAGCCAAACATCAAGTTATGCCACTATATCCAGGATCAACAATAAGTAGCCTCACAGAATCAAGAAGATCATCATATCAAAATATTCAATACCAAGTTCACCATTTCATCGTAGGAAACATATATCCAAATCACTTTCATACGCATGCATGAGCCATTTGCGAAGGAGAAATTCTCAACATATCATAGGGATTACCCAACCATCCAATGTTATAGCTAAAACACAACATTAAAGAAATTTACCATGCATATCTTGTAGTATTCAAATACTTGTACACCTTCTCATAGGTAGCTTGTAGTTCTTATCACCTTTTCATCAAGTGCCTCTTTACCTTTTCCAGATCTATCTTTTCTATTATGCATCCCAAATGATCCTTAAGAAGGACCCACTTATCATATCTCACCAAAGAGGTTAGATACATCCATATACATGCAGGAAGTATAAGTAATGATCAAAACAATAATTATAATAATCATATCCATAAGTCTAAACAAGATTAAGGAAACAATGAAACATCAAGAGTCAAGGAGTACTTATCTTCAATGAGAGGTGATCTTCTCCCTCTTGAACAAGTCTTCTAAAGCCATCACTATCCATAGTTCACATAATAATGTTTCCTTCAATCACATTTATCAAAAACTAGGTCTTATAGGACTTCATCAAATCAATCCCAAGTGCTTTAGCATATTCACATAGACCATGCTAGGGTTTTATACATCAAATATCAATACTTTTCCATAAACTAGGGTTTCTCTCAAATCCTAACCATCAAATCCTTATGCAATAACTACCTAGGGTTTTCTTCATACCCTAGAATTATTCTAGGTCTCCACTGTTATCACTCAGTAATTTTTCCAGGTTCAAGAGAGAAATAGTCTGAGGTAACCACAGACCAACTTTTAAACTCTAGGATCTAGCCTTCCTAGGGTTCAGAGAGGGCTCTCTCTATAAATTTTAACTTTGTTTTGTTTTATAAAATATTAGGCTATTTATGATTGTTCAATTGGTTTTGGTTTTGATTTGTTTGGTGGGAAAAATCATTTGAAGAGATGGATAGTGGGAAATCTATTTGTCCATTGCGCTGAGGAGTCAAAATTCAAGCAGACAAAACTAGGATCAAGTTCAAAAAGTCAAATGTTTTTAGGGCAAGATAGATAACCCTTGGAGATCATGGAAAGTTGTTTTGTGAGGTGATATGATCAGGATAAAGTGCAATGAAGGGTTCTTTGATCCGGAAAATGGAAGTATTAGGCAGAGGTCAAATGAAAGAGGGAGCAATTAAGGGTTCCCTACTCTAGAAATCAACAAAAAACATAGAAATGACAAATAGTTAAGACAGGGTGATTTTGATGAATCCTGAAGTAATCCTCCTATTCGTTCATTCAAATTTAGAACACATAATGGATTTCATGTAAAAAAGAAAAAAAAACAGTGATAAGTAGAAAATACTTCAATCCAAATAGCTCATCACATGGATCCTAAAATATGATGCTAGTTGATCTGATCCAGTCTGCTACTCGAAAATTGAAACAAAAAAAGCCCTCAAGTCCACAAAAATTACTATAGAAATCTTCAGCAATTTATTCCACAATAATACTTCAAAGAGTGAAGTATTTATACAAATTCTAAACTAAAATATCTTGAAAAAATATCAAGATTGGTTTACAAATATCTCAAACTATTTTACATAAATAGAACTCAATAAAAGGACACTCAAAACTAATGAATCTATTTTGCACTATAATTATGGATAGGTGATGAAAAAGAGGAGAAATTCTAATTTAATATCAACTCTTAGTTGATGATGAGGTATCCAAGTCACTAACTGTCTCCTTCCTTTGTGCTTTTTTCTCCAGACATTATGCAAACTTGGGGTCCAATGATACCTTTGTATATCTCAATCCAAAATAGATATGCAAATAGTGAAAGAGGTTATTGTAGATAAATATGTTTTTTAGATAAAAATCTCTCAGTTCCCTAAAATTCAGCTCACGATGTTCACAATAGGCTCTGTAAACAGAGGTGTAAAACAAAGCTTTGCACAGTCTGAAAAATAGGTTGTAAATATGTGCATGTATCTCTCATTTTGTAATACCTGTGCAAACAGTGAGATAGGTTTTTTTATATGGGTCTCTTAGGAACAAAAACCTCCTTCCATTTTGTAAGGTGTATTTCTGATTGGCCACAATCTTCTCTTCAAACTGATGACTTAACAGGAATTTTCTGTAAAAGGTGCTTTCAAATATTGTTTAATATTTCCAAATCCATCATTTCTATTAGAAAAGTGAGAGAGGTTTTTGTAGTAGGACATCTTAGGAACATAAACCTCCTTCTGTTTTGCAAAATTCTTCTTGGATTGGTCACAATAGTTTATGAAAAACAATGAATTAAACAGGAGATTTCTGCAAAAATGTCCCTTCTTGCTCTATTTTCATCTTTTAACCTTAATGTTCTTTTAACTGTTTTTAATTTCACTTTGGATAAACTCCATTGTTGTTGGTGAAAGTATTTTAATCTCTTTTTAACTATTATTGTGACTTTTATCTGATACACTTTAACTATGATGATCTTTGACTGATCTGTTTCACTGTCACTGTGAATTCTTATTTCACTTTTACCATTCACTGTGCAATTTCATTACTCTCTGATCTCTCTCTAACTTTGATTTAATCCTTTATTTTTATACAAACTATTTGTTCAATGAAGATTTTGAATTAAAATCTGAGAATTTGGAGCAAACAATTTTGTCAACTAGTATTGAAACTGTTGGCCCAATTTCATATTCTGATAATAACCTGCAAAAATCAAACAATTCGTTAATAAAACCCTAGTCTGAAGGGAAGCCACCAATGACTTCAGGGAACAGGGAATATAGTGAAAGGATTTTTGGCCACAGCAGGGGTTTTCTGATAATTTTGACCTTCAGATCTTAGGAACTCTTGTTTTTAGGTTTTTTGTACACTTCTGTAAGCTTAGAATGTTTACAGAAGGTATTTTTGGTATGACAGAGGTATATTGAATATAATATGCACAAAATGGCTTTATTTTTGGTTTAAACCTTCAATTTTGGCTTTAAACTGTTCTTCAAACTCTCACTGATTATGAAAATAAGAAACATGGGTTTCTTAGGCTTTTTTTCAATGGATATTTGGGAAAAAAATCATGTGAAATCAAGCACAGAGGTTAGGTTACCTACAGAGGATTTATGGGCTTTAATTAGAGTTTTAAACAGTCTTTAAAACTAGAATAAACCCAAATTTTCTTCTAAAACTGAGTGCAGTCTAAAATAGGGTTTTCTTAAAAATTTTGCTAGGGTTTAGCCTCTTTTTGGACCTTTTGATAGGGTTCTATGAATCAATTTTGAATTCTGACTGGAACTGTCTTTTTAAAGGTCTTTTTTAAAAATAAAAATAGGCTCAAATTTTGGAAGAAAACCTATTATGTGCAGGTACAGGGTTTTGAAGAAGTCCCTGAGGTCTTTTGAACGGATTGAATGGCTTCTTTCTAATCTCTGGAACAACTCAAAGCTCCTCTGCAATCTTCAATAGGTACAGGGGGGAATTTACGGGTTTTTGGGCAATAAACTAGTGGAAAATACCATTTTCAGAGTAAATATAGTGAATAAGCACAGAGGAGGCTAACAATGAATACATACAGTGAGTCGAGAAGGCTAACAGTGTATTTTTTGGAATTTAATTTGTAAATTAGGGTTAGTTTACCCTGCAATGAATGATGGTCACATTGGGCGGGAAGGTGGTTTTCGTGTTTTGAAGGGGATAAACCACAAGTGGTTTATCACATGCCTTTTTGGTGGTAAACGATTTTAGATGGATTGAATTTCATTCAATAAAAAAAATGCCACATCAAGGGCAGAGAAAATGGGAATACCACCCATTCCACGTAGAAACGAGATGGTGGATATCGTGCAAGTTTATTTTTGATATCACTTGTTAGCCGTAGGATCATGGGAGGTTTATGCGAATGACCGAGATCTGATGTGGAAGTTGCGTCGAGATTTGGGAGTGGGGCCGGGGTTGATCAATGCGACGGGATTTGTTTGAACCTTATAAATAGACATTTATTAAAGTATCAAACTTTAGGTTATATAATAGATGGGGGGGAGGTAATGTAATATATGCGTTAATTAAAACATTTCATCAATGTTTAGTTAATACATAGGTGCAGGTTTAATATTATATAGTTTTTCAAATTTTGACAGTTGTTTAAAACTATAGGGGGGAAGATATTTGTTTTATTGATATGTTTTTAAACCAATGGGATAGGGCGAGATTTAATATTTCGCACATGGGGTATTTTAACATTGGTTTAAATGTAAAATAGAGGGTTTGAGGGTTATTTAAAATAAAAGGGATTTAATACTATACGGGTAGGAATAGTTTAAGGAATTAATAAATAAATTAGAAGTTAATCTGAAAATCAAGGGATAATGTATGAATAAAAATACATGTTTAACTCTAATTTAAATTGCAAATAAACACAGCTTTGTCTTTGTTTATATTTCTTCACACTTTAACTTAGGATAAATGCATTTTGAGGGTTTATGAATGATTTTGAAAGGGAATGGAATTAGTTCTTTAGGGTTTAACTTTTACTAAGTAAAAATGGGTTTTTACTTAGGAAAAATGGATTATGATTATGAATGAAAGATAAATGTTGATGAATGTGGGTTTTGTGTAGGAATTCGATATTTTTAATTAATCAGTCATCGAGCCTTAGGTCCGGTCCCAACAGAATTCAGAGAAATGCTTTGAGCCTTTTTAACTGATAGTTTAGAATACTAAATAATTGTAGGGGAGGGGAAATTAGTGATTTTTTCCGATGATACTGTATTACATGCTTTCACAACTGATTTCTACCTACCCATATTTATTTCTAACATTTTTTACTTCATTTTCATGGGTGCATTTAAGCTTGCAACCCTAAATCCATTTTCTTTCAAAGCATAAAAAATATCTAAGTCTAACCTTATTTCATCCAAGGGCTCAGATTAAACTGTTGAGCTCCTCATTTATTCTCTATCTTAACTACTAATTTGTCAAGTTTATACTGTTTGACACATATTTATTCTCTATCTAAAACATGAAATTAAAAGCATGAAAAGTTAAGATTAAATTGTTTAACTAATCATGGATTATGGAATTTATTGACAATCTGCACATAATCATTATTCTTACAGTAAAAGTAAATAGTATTGCCATTTTGACTTTCTCACTTTCAGGTTTTATTTTTTCTCTTTTTATTTTGGGGTCTATCTTTTTCTAAGTCCTTTGAACATTTTTTTAGGACTTTTTACCCTCTTTTATTTTTTATTATTTTTCATTTTTAAAAATATGGGAAAACGACTTGCAGAAAGCAAGGTATGTACATATTTACAAGACTATCATAGTCAATTCAAAAATTATGAATCCTATTATTATATGACCCTAACAGTGGCTCCACATGGGGATGGAATCTCCTTGTGAGATGTCAAGAACACCGTCGACTAGTAGCTTGATCCATTGGGCCAATCCCAAACATTCATATGCTGTGACTGAAAACCCTTGAACTAAATTTACACCTTTTTCTGCAAACTAAACTCTGATCTGAGACCAAAAAGTGGTGTAACTTTCAAACCAAACTACGACATCATCAATATTTTTGGGCCTTTTCCTTGGCTTTCAAATCTTAATGAATTATTTCAAACTAGCTGAAAACTGTAAATTGAAATAAGTTGAAGTCCTACCTACTTACTCTAATCAGTTGTCCAACTGCTAGTTAGGTAAAATTAAATAGCCAATGCAACCATGCATTATGTAATTTGATAGATTTTGATGCATTTTCTTGTTGATTATCAAAACTGTAATTCTGCAACCTATTTGAAACTTGTCAACAAATGAGAGGATAAGGAAATACTTGATTTCCTTTGTTGACTCTAGAAAATTTTCAAAAGGATCTTCCAAGATATATACACCAATGTTTAACTGATCTAAACAATTGTACATCTATTTTGGATGACCTCCATGCCATGAGACTAAATTTTTATTTTTAACTTTATTTCCTTGCAAAATCAACCTATGATTGTTCTGAGATCATTTCAGATTTTCAGATAAGCTTTGTGATGATATTTATACTGATGAAAATGTTTGTTTGAGGAAAATTTTATCATCTTGATCTTGAAGCTCATAGTCAATAAATGGAGAAAGACTTTGAATGAATTCATTATCCAACATATCTACTATTTTATCATGAAAAACTTTGAAATATTGTTTCAATTTATATATGGGTTTTAATGGAAGTACATAGATTTCTAGGGGTTGTTCATCCTTTAAAAACTGAAATGCTTTAGAGCATAATGGTATAGAACTTTCTTTCAAAAAATTTGAACTTTCTTCTTCACTCCAATATTTGATGTGTATTGTCTGGTAACTGTATTTGAGCTGTTGAAACTGAACTTCCTCATCCTACAAACTAGCTAGTGATTTCTCTGTGAAGTTATCTTGAATTTGAAGAACATAATTATCATCATACTGATCATAATTAGGAAAATCTTCAAAATAAGGAATGTCATCAGTCATACACATTAGGTCAGTAGATTTATTTTCCAGAAATCTTGATACATATTGATTAGATTGGTTTCATTCTATTTGAAGATCATAGTTTTTCTCAATAGGACTACTATCAGGAAATGGGCCTTTTTGGGAAGGTAGAACAACATGAGCTCAACCTGTTCTTATGTCTCTTCATGGATAAAAACTTTAGTACATACATCAACATTAGAATAAGTAGAAATAATTTCTTCATTATGTAAATATTTTGAGGATGGTTGCATGTTTAGAAGAAAATTGATTTCTTCTTCGGTGGGGGGGGTGGGAATCTTTGAATTATTAGATTTGAATAACAATTGTTTTTTTCTCTTATGTAAAAACTGATCATGAGGTTGAATATTTTCTTTAACGTCATTCAAAACATTATATGAAACATCATTTGTTACTACAGAGGGGCTTTGTGGATCTTGATTCATCTCCTGATCTATTTCATCTTTGATTAACTCCTCTTGATTATCATAACACTTAACTTGAGAATGAAATTTATGGACTACTACTAATAAATCTTCAAGATTCCAATTTCCTAAATCTTCATTAATATTTTTAAGGTAATGTATGATATCTTCAGCTTGATCACAACACTATTCAGCTAATGATAAAGATGGAAAATCTTCTTTATAATGCTCATAAAATACCTTGTGAAAAATCCTTTAAAGAAAATAAACTAGCAGGTTTGAGAGCTTCATACCATTCATTTGCTTGTCCTTCTAAGGTTGCCATGAATAGCTTCATGAGGCAATCCTCATGCCAATCACCCTTCAATCTCCATGAGTGTATATGAAATTTAATGAGATGTAACAAAGGATCATCAATATTCTCATCTTGAAACATAGGAAGATTTTTATCCCAATTTACCTTTGGTAGTTTGTGTGGAAATCTAGGTATGTGATCTCTGCTCATGGGAGAATACCTACGTTGTATTCTTGGGTCATATTGTAAATCAGTCATAAAGAAGGGCCACTGTATCTATACAACAAAACTACATCCTTCTACCAGTGGAGTCTTAGATTTGATTTTTAAAATTTTATTTCGAGTCGTCAGGTGGATGATTTTAACCTTTGTGTGTCTGATCAATGTCCACCATCATAGATCAGATCTGATCCTTGTATAATATTTATGAAGAAGATTTTCTTCCCCATTATTGTCACCAGTATGTTATCACTCAGTAATTTCTCTAGGTTCAAGAGAGAAATAGTCTGAGGTAACCATAGACCAACTTTTAAACTCTAGGATCTAGCCTTCCTAGGGTTCAGAGAGGGCTCTCTCTATAAATTTTAACTTTGTTTTATTTTATAAAATATTAGGCTAGTTATGATTGTTCAATTGGTTTTTGTTTTGATTTTTTTGGTGGGAAAAATCACTTGAAGAGATGAATAATGGGAAATCTATTTGTCCATTGGGCTGAGGAGTCAAAAGTCAAGCATACAGAATTAGGATCAAGGTCCAAAAGTCAAATGTTTTTAGGGAAAGATAAATAACCCTTGGAGATCTTGGAAATTCTTTTTGTGAGGTGATATGATCAAGATAAAGAGAAATTAAGGGTTCTTTGATCCGGAAAAGGGAAGTAGTAGGCAGAGGTCAAACGAAAGAGGGAGCAATTAAGGGTTCCCTACTCTGGAAATCAACAGAAAACATAGAAATAAAAAATAGTTAAGACAGGGTGATTTTAACAAATCCTGAAGTAATCCTCCTATTCATTCATTCAAATTTATAACACATAATGGATTGCATGTAACAAAGAAAGAAAAACAATGACAAGTAGGAAATACTTCACTCCAAATAACTTATCACATGAATCCTGAAATATGATTCTAGTTGATCTGATCCAGTCTGCTACTCAAAATTTGAAACACAAAAAGCCTTCAAGTCCACAAAAATGACTATAGAAATATTCAGCTATTTATTCGACAATAATTCTTCAAAGAGTGAAGCATTTATACAAATTCTAAACTAAAATATCTTGAAAAAATATCAAGATTAGTTTACAAATATCTCAAACTATTTTACATAAATATAACTCAATAAAAGGACACTCAAAAATAATGATTCTATTTTGCACTATAATTATGGATAGGTGATGAAAAACAGGAGAAATTTGATTTTAATATCAACTCTTAATTGATGATGAGGTATCCAATTCAGTAACTGTCTCCTTCCTTTGTGCTTTTTGCTCCAGAATTTCTGCAAACTTGGGGTCCAATGATACCTTTCTATATCTCAATAGGAAATATTTGTGTAAAAAGTGAAAGAGGTTATTGTAGATAAATATTCTTTTGAGATAAACCTCTCTCAGTTCCCTAAAATTCAGCTCACGATGTTCACAATAGGCTCTTCAAACAGATGTGTAAAACAAAGCTTTGCACAGTCTGAAAAATAGGCTGTAAATATGTCCATGTATCTCTCATTCTATAATATCTATGCAAAAAGTGAGATAGGTTTTTTTATATGGGTCTCTTAGGAATAAAATCCTCCTTCTATTTTGTAATATGTATTTCTGATTGGCCACAATCTTCTCTGCAAATTGATGACTTAATAGGAATTTTATGTAAAAAGTGCTTTCAAATATTGTTTAATATTTCCAAACCCATAATGGTTGTTAGAAAAGTGAGAGAGGTTTTTGTAGTTGGACATCTTAGGAACATAAAACTCCTTCAGTTTTTTAAAATTCATCTTGGATTGTTCACAATAGTTTCTACAAAACAATGACTTAAACAGGAAATTTCTACAAAAATGTCCCTTCTTGCTCTGTTTTCATCTTTTAAACTTACTGTTATTTTAATTGTTTTTACTTTCACTTTGGATAAAATCCATTGTTTTGGTGAAAGTATTTTCATCTCTGTTTAACTACAACTGTGACTTTTATCTGATACACTTTAACTTTGATGATCTTTGACTGTTATGTTTTTGTTGTCACTGTGAATTCTTATTTCACTTTTACCATTCACTGTGCAATTTCATTACTCTCTAATCTCTCTTTGACTTTGATTTAATCCTTTCTTTGCATACAAATTGTTTGTTCAATGAATTTTTTAAATAAAAATTTGAGAATTTGGAGCAAACAATATTGTCAACTAGTATTGAAACTGTTGGCCCAATTTCATATTTTGATAATAACCAGCAAAAATCAAAAAATTCGTTAATAAAACCCTAGTCTGAAGGGAAGCCAACAATGACTTTAGGGAACAAGGAATATAGTGAAAGGTGTTTTGGCCATAGCAGGGGTTTTCTCATAATTTTGACCTTCAGATATTAGGAACTCTTGTTTTTAGGTTTTTTGTACACTTTTATAAGCTTAGACTGTTTATAGCAGGTATTTATGGTATGACAGAAGTCTATTGAATATAATAGGCACAAACTGGCTTTCTTTTTTGTTTAAACCTTCAATTTTTGCTTTAAACTATTCTTTAGACACTCACTGATTATGAAAATAAGAAACAGGGGTTTCTTAGGATTTTTTTCAATGGATATTTGGGCAAAAAATCATGTGAAATCAAGCACGGAGGTTAGGTTACTTGCAAAGTATTTCTGGGCTTTAATTTGAGTTTTAAACAGTCTGTAAAACTAGAATAAACCCAACATTTCTTCTAAAACTGAGCGCAGTCTAAAACAGGGTTTTCTTAAAAAATTTGCCAAGGTTTAGCCTCTTTTTGGACCTTTTGATAGGGTTCTATGAATCAATTTTGAATTTTTACTGGAATTGTCTTTTTAAAGGTCTTTTTTTAAACTAAAAACAGGCTCAAATTTTGGAAGAAAACCTGTTATGCGTAGGTACAGGGTTTTGAAGAAGTCTCTGAGGCCTTTTAAACAGATTGAACGACTTCTTTCTAATCTCTGGAACAACTCAAACCTCATCTAAAATATTCAATAAGTACAGGGGGGAATTTACAATTTTTGGGCAATAAACTAGTGGAAAATACTGTTTTCGGAGTAAATATAGTGAATATGCGTAGAGGAGGCCAACAGTGAATACATACAGTGAGTCGAGAAGGCTAACAGTGTATTTTTTGGAATTTAATTTGTAAATTAGGGTTAATTTACCCTGCAATGAATGACAGTCACATCAGGTGGGAAGGTGGTTTTCGTGTTTTGAAGGGGAGAAGCCACAGGTGGTTTATCGCATGCCTTTTTGGTGGTAAATGGTTTTAGACAGATTGAATGCAATCCAATAAAAAAATGACATGTCAAGGGGAGAGAAAATGGGAATACCACCCATTTCGCATAGAAATGAGATGGTGGATATCGTGCAAGTTTATTTGTGATATCTCTTGTTAGCCGTAGGATCATGGGAGGTTTATGCAAATGGCCGAGATCTAACGTGGAAGCTGCGTCGGGATTTGGGAGTGGGACCGGGGTTGATCAATGCAACGGGATTTGTTTGAACCTTATAAATATACATTTATCAAAGTATCAAACTTTAGGTTATATAATAGATTGGGGGGGGGGGGAGGTAATGTAATATATGTGTTAATTAAAACATTTCATCAATGTTTAATTAATACATAGGCGCGGGTTTAATATTATATAGTTTTTCAACTTTTGACAGTTGTTTAAAACTATAGGGGGCGGGATATTTGTTTTATTGATATGTTTTTAAACCAATGGGATAGGGCGGGATTTAATATTTCGCATATGGGTTATTTGAACATTGGTTTAAATTTAAAATAGAGGGTTTGAGGGTTATTTAGAATAAAAGGGATTTAATACTATACGAGTAGGAATAGTTTAAGGAATTAATAAATAAATTAGAAGTTAATATGAAACTCAAGGGATAATGTATGAATAAAATACATGTTTAACTCTAATTTAAAGTGCAAATAAACACAGCTTTGTCTTTGTTTATATTTCTTCACACTTTAACTTAGGATAAATGCATTTTGAGGGTTTATGAATGATTTTGAAAGGGAATGGAATTAGTTATTTAGGGTTTAACTTATACTAAGTAAAAATGGGTTTTTACTTAGGAAAAAGGGATTATGATTATGAATGAAGGATAAATGCTAATGAATGTGGGTTTTGTGTAGGAATTCAATATTTTTAACCAATCAGTCATCAAGCCTTAGGTCTGGTCCCAACAGAAGTCAGAGAAATGCTCTAAGCCTTTTTAACTGATAGTTTAGAATACTAAATAATTGTAGGGGAGGGGAAATTAGTGATTTTTGCCCAATGATACTTTATTACATGCTTGCACAACTGCTTTCTACCTACCCATATTTATTTCTAACATTTTTTACTTCATTTTAATGGTTTCATTTAAGCTTTCCACCCTAAATCCATTTTCTTTCAAAGCATAAAAATGACTAAGTCTAACCTTATTTCATCTGAGGGCTCAGATTAAACTGTTGATCTCTTCATTTATTCTCTATCTTAACTACTGATTTGTCAAGTTTATACTATTTGACACATATTTATTCTCTATCTAAAACATGAAATTCAAAGCATGATAATTTAAGATTAAAATGTTTAACTAATCATGGATTATGGCATTTACTGGCAATCTACACATAATCATTATTCTTGCAGTAAAATTAAATAGTAGTGCCATTTTTACTTGCTCACTTTCAAGTTTTATTTTTTCTCTTTTTCTTTTGGGGTCTATCTTTTTCTAAGTCCTTTGATCATTTTTTTAGGAATTTTTAACCTCTTTTATTTTTTATTAGTTTTCATTTTTCAAAATATGGGAAAACAACTTGCAGAAAGCAAGGTATGTACATATTTACAAGACTATCATAGTCAATTCAAAAATTATGAATCCTATTATTATAGGACCCTAACATCCACCATCCTCTTCTTGCTTCCATCAAAAGTGTTTCCATGGGGGTGATATCCATGGTTTTTCCTCCGCCTAGCTCTGATACCATGTTATTTTTTCATAGGGATATATTGTTCTTTGCTTTGATAATTGAATTTATTAATTAACACATTAAGTTCACCCCGTATCATCATAAAATTATTCATATTTACATCATTATTCATAAGCATATGAAACTATGTATAAAGAACAATAACATCATCTTCAATGCAACAGAACATAAAGGAACATAGGAAGAAAATAATGCACACATAGAGACGCCAAGATTGATCGGAGACCAGGAAAAAACCCACTATGGGGAAAACCCTTGAAAATTATTCTTCTAGTAGATTTTCATCAAATTATTCAGCAAAAGGGAGTACAATGATCCATATGTACAACAACTAGAATATCCATGAAACACATCTAAACATCAAAACTCTGATTCTGATTAATGTAATATATTGTTATTTTCTGTAGCATAGTGTTGAAAAATAATGTTACTGAGTGAAAAATTCATAGTATTGTAGATTCATCTTTAAGTCCCAGACACATGAAGGAGGAGTTGTGCAAGCATCTATGACAGTCCTGGATGCTACCATAGGCCTATGTGCTAGTGGCTATGGGTCCCTGGATACTACCATAGACCTTTGTGCCTACATCTATGGGTTTTTAAGGTCCCATATACCTTTTGAGGCCTTGAATGCTACCATAGGCCGATGTTCCCATGTCTATGGTTCCATGAATCCTACCATAGACCTTTGTGCCTATTTCTACGGGTTCTAAAGGCCCGATCTTCCTTCTGAGGCCCTGGACGCTACCATAGGCCTTTGTGCTTGCATCTATGGGTCCCTGGAAACTACCATGCCCATATTATGCATGTAGATAGATACGAAATTTCCTAGTTTTTTTCCTGCGTTCAAAAGCCAGAAACACTAGTTTGTACGAGCTGTGACCCTGTAACTTTGGACTCTTGTCCAAGCTTCTTTCATCAAACCTATGTGAGCCAAGATGAAATAGAAGACAAGAATAGAGCTTCATCAATGTCTCTAAATGAGCTTGAGGTATCTTCTATTTGTAGGCATCCATGAGGGCCCACTTGATTTTGAGGCCGACCTTTCCATTGGTACATGTGCATAGGGCCAACCTAATCCAATATACATGAGTGGGTACATAAATTCAAAAAAAAAAATTATGTTTATCTGAACGAGGTGATATTTAGGTCGATTTTGGTCCTCTCGAAAAGAGGAATTAAATGAAATCATCATTTTTTTCATCTAAGCCGTCTAAGGTGGAATTTGACTACATTTTCTTAAATTTAACACTCCTTTTAATTTCTAGAAAAACAAAAACAAAATTTCATTAGGCATATTTCATTTCAAAAAAAAAAATTGCATTGCATTAGCATTCTCATTCAAAAAAATTACAAGAATATAAACGTATTTCTTAAATACCACAACCCCCCACTTGATCATGTGGTGCAGTAATAACCACATCACCATCCACATTTGCAAGTATAAAGTGGAAGAGGTGGCAGAGAACATAGAGGGAATGAATGGAGATGATGACGATGAAGGAGATAATTTTCGATTCCCCATTCGGGGTATTGATACAAATGTTAATATGAAGAACATATCTCCATTTGTACTTCAACACTTCCATGGCATGAGAAAAAAAAATTCTGGAAACCTTTCTTTTTAAATTTGAAGTACTTTGTAGATCTTATGATTACTTGTTAGCTGCTCAAAATTTGAAATTGTTTCCGGAAACATTGAAAGATAAAGACTTTAAATGGTTTATGGGACTAGGTACTAAATCTATAACATCATGGGATGTTATGAGAACACTATTTTTTGGAAAAATATAAAGGCTATTGTATACAACATAAATAAGAAATCTTTCAAATGAACTAAAAAAAAGATGAAAGTCATGAGGATATTGTAGAAATATTTGTTATAATGTTAAGAGAGAAAAATTTCATACTTTATGATATGAAACACTAAAAACCATATTACTAAGAACAACAAGAGATTAGTTGATTGATATCCTTAATCTAATGGGTAAATGGGATGTACCTCAATTATCATTTGAAGAAATTTGTGAAATATCTAAGCACAAATCAGTAGGAAGGTCAAGAGTAAGTAAACCAGTATCGACATTGGTAAGTTAAGATGAACTTGGTAATTTTCTAGATAAATTTAAAACAAGAATTCTATCAATCTAGATAAAATAATAGATTTGTTATGAATGAAAAATAATAAAAAATATAAAGTTGAAACTTTTTTCATTTGTTCAAAATTACATGCTACATGATATTTTCCATCATTACTAGGATTGAGAGCAATTTACCAAGAATATAGTGGAGCAAATCAAACACCTAAACATGTGGATCCAAGGAGATTTTGGAAACCTCATCAATCAGGTATGGTGCAATATCCTTCCCATAAATTTCAATCTTATACTCAACAATACCAAAATAATTGGAATACCCCATTATCTTGGTAACCTTTTCCAACCAATCCTCAAAATCAACCTTGGAAACATGGTTGGCAGATATATTATGGACTAAATACATAATATTACCCTTATTTTACTCAATATTCTTAGCATCCTCAGTTCCAACCTCAATACCATCCATCTCCACCACAACCATAGCCTTAAACACAACCATCTCAAAGATCCACTCCCACTCAAATCCCTGCCAAAACCAAACAATAAAGTAACTCAACCCACTCACAATGTTGAGGTACAAAATAGCCAAACAACTACTCTTGATCTAGATCAGGAAGAGTATCGCAAAATAAAAAAATGGTTTTCTTGTATTCATTGAAGAAAAACATCCAAAACAATAAGATCTAGAGGAAAATAAATAACCAGGATCCACATTTGATGGAGAGAAACCATTAGAACCTAATATTGAGGAATTTTTACTATTCATATCATTAGATCCTTTATGCATTCAAGAGGTTAATCAACAAATAGTAGAATATTTGAATGGAATGGCAGAAGAATACATACAATTTTATCCATATGAGAAAGCGAACTAAGGGCATCACAACTATATTGAACTTTGGTTCTAGACAATCATTAAGTAGGAGCGTCACTCTCTTCTTAAATGGTGTTTGGAACCATCACAATCGAAGCAACAAGTCTCATATTCTAGAAAATATCAAAGCATATATTTCAAGACTACATAAAAGATGATTTGTGATCCTATTATACACATGGCTCCATTGGAATTATTCCTATCCTTGAAAAACGTTTTCTTTTTCAAGTAGAGTAGGATAGAATTAGAAAAAAAATAAAAGAGAGAGAAAAACCTCAAATGAAAACCTCCTTTGGGGTGCTTGAGGTGGGCTCATTAGTTGAAAACTTCTTTGAGTTAGCCTATGAGCCTAAGAAAAAATCAAAAATTAAAACAAAGAAATAAAGGTCTCCAGGTGAAAACATCATTTGAGGCACCTAGGGCAGACCTACTAGTCGAAAATATCTATGAGGAAGCTAGTGGGTCTTAAGGAAAAGAAAAAAAAGGGGGGAAAGAAGAAGAAAAAAGAGAAAAATATTTAAAAATGAGAAAAAGAAAAATATTTTCTTAATTTTTTGAATGTGTTGTTATTGTATGAAAAATAAGCATAGTCAAAAAAGCAGACCAACCTGCACATATTGACTCCAAGCACTAATGCATTCATTCTCAAAATAATAAGGAAGCTTCCCCACATCACTCTCATCCATTTCCTAACCATCCCCAATATTCACCCATCATTCCCAATACCTTCCATTTTGTCTTCCTCAATGTTTTGAGTTGTTATAGGAAGAATCTGCAATGTTATAGGAAGTCATAGAATTAATAAAAATGGCATAAATTGTTTTGACCATATATTGCAAACCGTGCATCTAGTAGTATTGAAATTTTGAGGGTAAATGCATCATGGTAGGTTAAATAAATACATAAAATTTCAATAAATTCAAGTATATATGTTTCAAGAAACTTTCCACCATCACCTACAACCATTTCTCATATTTCTCAAGATTTTGTATCCATTGGCTGATATTTTTTATGAAAGGATGCATAAATGTGATTGTAACAACCTCAAAACATTTCAGGAAATTCTAGTGTATATCTTTCAAGAAATTGGCTACCATCACCTAAAACCATTTATCAATTTTATATAAATTTGTGCATCTGTTGGCTTATATTTTTTATGAGAAGATGCATAAATATGATGGCAACAACCTAAGAAAATTTCAAGGGAATATAATCTATAGTTTGAGAGATAATGGCTAAATAATTCTGTTATAAGAAGTGGACACATTATGTAGCCCAGATTTGGAAAACATACATATATCAAGTATTTCTTATGCATACAAAAAATAAAAAAGCATTAGATTATTCATGGAACTCATCCATTCCATTAGCATGTCTCACCCCTCATTTTTCCCTTCACTTTCCATCACTTTCTATCCATAATAGCTCAACATCCTCACTTTTTCCCTCTCATTCACCAACAATAACATTTCCAACACCACCACTAACCTCTCTTCGAACTATCGTGATTTTTTGGTGTCCCAGAAATACGAAATAATGATTCAAAGGATTTTTTGTGATTTTTACAAGAAAATACGCATTACTGTAGCAGCCTTCAGAAACCCTACAGGCCCAAGTCTCCAGCAATTTTGAAGGAAGTAACTACATCTCACATGTTCAAAAATATCCATAAGTAGATCCAAGGAAAAAAAATACCCTAAGTAGCTACAGTATCTCATGTAGGCTTCTAATGATATCTCCTATCCACCAATAGCAGAAGTGAACACCAAATTTTCTAGCAGTGGGATCAAACTGACCCACAACAATAGTAGAAGCACCAAAATCTCTAGCACAATCATAAAAAGTAGTAGCAACAACATTATAATCTCTAGCATGATTATCAAACAAAAAAACATCATCTAAATATATAGCGGAGTCATTAAAAGTGGCCTCAAGTTCTATAGTAGCAACATCCATGTCACCTAAAAAACACAAAAGGTAAGGCATGGGTATGCATCTCTCAAACCTCACCCTTTGAACTTATCATAAGCATGAGTAAATGTTAAAAGTGTAAGAAGGGGAGAAATTTATAGACAAACTTTGTAGCAGGAGGTCTCAGTCACATCTAGCAGTGGACTTCACTTTTTCTCCAAGACACCCATGAGTGTGGGAGAAAAATAAGAGAAAATATAAAAAATATTTGATAAGGTGGGTTGTTAATGCTTACTCATAAGAGAATATGTGGAGTACGAAGGGGTAGGGGGGGACCAAATCACCTAACTCAAATCACTCCAAGTTTTGTTTGCATGTAATATTTTTTATATAAAACTTTAAAAAAATAAAGAGATAGAAAAAAAGTAAAAATAATAAACATGAAGACCCTCCATCACCAGGGGAGTAAATTACAACTCGTGGCCTGCATATTTTTTTCTATAAGAACCTACATGAACTGCTATAGGAGATATTAAAATATTATTAGAGACAGAAAAACTACTAGATGAGATAAATAGATTGCTACAAGAATCCAAATTTTTTCCTGTAACAACCACAAAAGCGTTGGATGGCTTCAAAGGCAACGTTCCTTAAAAGAAATGCAAGTCAAAGTCCTTCCCACTCGCATTTGGAAAAAAAATCAAATTATCTCAACTATCCAAGAGAAATTTATGTGTTATATAGTATAGAAAAACAAGTAAATAAAGTTATATACATTTTTCTTCTTTCCAACTTAGGGACACAAACTAGAAAAATGATGACAAATTGCATGGAGTAATCAGTGACAAGTCTTTTCCTATCCTCAAAAAGAAAAAAAATATGCATCTTTCCTCTACTACAAAATTATTTGTTGCATATTAAACCCTAAAATCATGTAGCAGAAAATATCCAAACAGAGTTAGAATAGGTGGAGACAGAGGAATGAATAAAAAGAAAAAACAAATGAAGAAATAGAAAAAAAGACAGAGGTAGAGGCAGAGGTAAAAAAAATATTAAAGACAAAATAGAAGAAACTAAGCTAGTTGAGGTTTATTTAGCGGAATCATGGGTTGAGACATCCACTCCTATTGGGACTACAAGAACATCAAAGCCATGAATTAAAAACAAGGGAATGGAAAGAAGTCGAGGAAAATGTAGGATTTCATCTAGCAGGAGTGCTACATCAAGCACAACATGACATGTCAAACAAACCATTAGAGAAATGAATGAAGAAAAGAAGATAAATAGGTTGTTCAGAGGATGAGAAATAGTTTCAATAGGAGGGTATGATGGGCCTCCAAATTAGGTACAACTTAAGGCCCATCTAACCTTTCTTAGGCACATTAAACCTCTCTTTCTACACTTAATAATGCATTTCTCATCTTTAATAAATTCTTAGGAAGGTTATATATTATTAGAAAATCTTGTGTGCTTAATGTGTTTATTGTGTAGAATATGTTGGAAATAGAGAGAGGGGGGTGAATTAGTATTTCTTTTACAATTGTTTTTCTACCAATTTTAGATCACTTATAAAATGAACAAAAAATGAACAATAAAAAATAAATAATTCTATTAATCAGATATATTGAGACTCCAAACCTGTTTTTACAATAAATCAAGTACAATAATGTTTTAGGGATCCAACCCTAGATGAAGACACCGATCTCCAATCCACCAGGATCCAAACTATACTTTTCCAAGCAATGACTTAGACTTCATGAGGCTCCAACCATATCTTCCACAAGGCTCCAACCTTGTCTCTATGAGGCACCAACCTATACGGCTCCAACCCTCTCACTAGTACAAGCTCCAACCTGGACTTCTTGAGGACTCCTATCCTCTAGGGCTCCAACCATATGCTTCAGATCTTCAATATGGATTTAATATTTCTTCAAGTATTCCAATGTCTTCCGCAACAAGCCCTGAAAATATATTTAAGTTCTTCAACAATTCCCTCACTTATCTCATTAATGACAACTTTATCAACCACAAAATGTGTCTTCACTAGTAGGAATCAACTCAGGTCCAAATATGTCTTCAATAATTTTCATCTATGCAAGGAATTAATTCTACACCATCATACCTCAATGATGTCTTCAATAATGACTTCAACAGAGATTCCCAACAAAATGTCTATAATTCTCCAAGATAAATTTTTGCAAGATTATTCAAGAATATATTCTCCAAAAGATATCATTGTTAATGAGACATTCAAGTTTCCATCTACTCAGTAAGTTTTCTCAGAAGTATTTAGTGGTCTGCTCTAAAAGTGTCGAATTTTCTTTGGGGATTATGCCCTACAATATTTTTCCATGTGCCCAAAATTTGTACAAGAATAGAAATAGCCAAAAATATACTTTGGTACCTAGGAGATGGAGATTGTCTTGATGTACTTCTAAAGTCATTCTACCTCGGGATCCTTTGATAATATCCATTGCCTCTTGAATCCTTGACACCTTATGCATACCTTCTTGGAGTAGGGTTTCCTTTAAGGTTATATTGATTAATATCCTTGCTTTTTTTGGAACTGGGGGAATCAATATTTATTGCAACATAATCCACACCCTTTTTGTTTGATGCATTAGGGTTTGCTTCATTTTATCTTGAGGGTTCTCCAGGATAACCAAGACCTGATTTATCAAGGAGAGAAATTTGATGACTTAGGATGTCATCTAGGGTTTGAGCGCTCTTTAGGCTCTTGTTCAGATGATCAACTTCTTTCCTTAGGAGAGAAATTTCTTCTTTCATCATCTTGCATTTCTCATCCCTCTTTTCTATATGGTTCTCCATTTCTTCCTTCATCCTTGTTGCTTCACATGATTGGGAATTAAGTGAGGTAAGATATGATTTTAATTTTTTGATATCTTCATACTTTTATTCTAGTTGGCATGTCAGTGTATCTCTTTCCTTATCTTCTTCATTAACTTGTCCTTCCAAGAGGGCCAAAACTTCCATCAGCTTTTCAGATCCTTGTGCTTGCTTCTTTGCTTCTTCCATCTAAGATTTGAGGGATGAGACATCTTCCTTGTATTGACAAAATTTTTCTTCAAGTTTGTTCAAGTACTTGTGTCTTTGTTCAATATGGCTTGAAAAAATGTTTTCCCTTTTCTTTGCTTTATACAATTCACTTTTCATGGATATGACTTCTTCATGATTCCTTTTCTTGTTTTGATGAAATTCCTCCTTAAGCTTGGTGAGATCCTTATCTCTTTCTTGTACTTTAAACTTAAAGAGATCAACTTCCTTCCTTTTCCTGTCAAATTCATAGTCACCATCTTGTACTTGATTCTTGAGCTCCTCATTTCCCTCATTTAATCATCTTATTTATTCTAGCGCAACTTCAAGTTTTTCCTTGAGATCTTGTTTGAGGTCTTATTCATTTTCTTCATCTTATAGGTCTTCCTTGGTCTTGATGTCTTCACTCTTGTGTTTTCAGCTTCCTTAATGGGTTCTATATTTCCTTCTTTCTTTCCATCATCTTCTTGATTATAGGTCATGGTCAATGCTCCTTTTGAGTGTGTATCTTGAAGTTTGTCCCACATATCTTTTACTGATGAACATTTTTCCACTTTGGACTTTATAGGATATGGTATCCCACTCAAGATTACTTTTATTACTATTGCATTATGTTCCTTGGTCTCTTCTTCCATTTTTCTTCCAGTAACCAAAAATTCACAAAATTCAAAACCTTGAGCCATTTAAAAATTCTTCATTCTTACCTTCCATATATCAAAGTTTCCATTGAACAATGGAGCTTTCCTAATTTAATTATTTACAGAGGAGGTGACATCCTCGACATGTTTTCAAGCCTTATTCCTTGAACTTTCCATTTATGTTCCAAGGATCTACCTTCAAGTTGTTAAGCTATGCATGAAGGTATTTTCTCTGATACCAATTGTTGGAAATACTGAGAGGGGGGGTGAATCCATATTTCTTTTACAATTTTTATGTTACTAGTTTTAATTCAATTATAAAGTGAACAAAAAACTAACAATACAAAATAAATAATTTTATTAATCAGATATATTGAGGACTCCAATCCTATTTTTACAATAAATCGAGTACAATAATGTTTTAGGGCTCTAGCCCTAAATGAAGACATCTATCTCCAATCCACCATGCTTCAACCTATACTTTTCCAAGCACCGACTTGGAATTCATGAGGCCCAACCTCTAGGGCTCCAAACCTATCTTCCACAAGTATCCAACCTTGTCTTTATGAGGCACCAACCTCTAAGGCTCCAACCTTCTCACTGGGAGAGGCTCTAACCTAATCTTCTTGAGGACTCCTATCCTCTAGGGCTCCAACCTTTTGCTTCAGATCTTCAATATTGATTTAATACTTCTTCAAGGCTTTCAATTTATTCCGCAACAAGCCATAACAATATCTTTAAGTTATTCAACATTTCCCTCATTTATCTCATTAATCAAAACTTTATCAACCATAAAACGTGTCTTCACAACTGTTCATGATACCGAAATAGCTTTCTTCAAGGTCACTCCATGAGGGCTTCAATCATGTTCCAATAGTCTCCAAGAATGCTTTAGTTAGGGTTTCCAAAGACTTCTTCAAGAATAATTCAATTAGGGATTCGACCTGTAAGTTCTTGAAGCCGACCTGTCATGAATGAACATACCATTTCACTATATATTTTTATCACATTTTATTTATGCATAGGTGAGACGGACTCACTCCACATGCACAAATTCCATCGTACCAGATCAAGCATAAATTTTGTTGTAACAATCATTAGAAAATCGTTCTTATAGTAATACGCTCCATGGTTAACGAGCTCCACATTCTTTGATGGGATTTCTCTGTTATCTTTTTTGGTCAGTAAATTCAATGGATTATTGTATTGTGCATCAAGTCATAATGAAATTTTTTTTCCCTATAATGCCACGGGCTTTTGTTGTTCACATATATACATACGTAAATTCTTGTTCTCAAATGTTTGATGATTCTTTTTTTTTGTAAATTTGGCAGTACCTTTCTATTTTCTATTTTTAAACAGACCAGGTTGCTTTAAATATTTTACTGTATATGGTTGCTTCAGCCTACTTGAAGGAAACCAGGTCTGTTGGCCACCTCAAAGAGTTAAAAGCCAACCAAAATTGGTATTGTCTTTTCCTTCTACTTACAACTATAACCACTTTACTATGTCCATAAAATTTGCAAATGAAATAGATACTATAAGTATTATCTACCAAAAACATAACAGACTATATCTAGAAAGATGTTATCCATCCGAAGAATCCACTGGTGCTGGATCCTTTGCATTGGATCCTGGTATTTCCACTTGCTGCATTCTTTGGAGCTGTTGTTAAATCCTCCCAATGCGATTAGTAGCCTGGATCTGAGCCTTTGCCATCTCTCGAATATCCTGCTTTATTTGTTGGATTTCAAAGAGCACTGAGGGGTTGGTTTTCTTTTCTTGCATGCTTTCCATTCCCTTTGCTAGTACGCATTTCAATTTCCGATATGTTTGGACTGATTGCTGAAAGAGAGAGACCCTACCTCTTGTATTTCCTGGGTCTGATATAAAATCCATTCTAGCCTCTTTCTCTTTGTGATCTTCGTCTTCCGCATAAATTTTCCTCTCCCATCCCTGGATAGTCTTTCAGATATGAGCTGGATTCCCTGAATCATACATAACTGCAATATTTTCGAGAATTTTCTTGTTACTCTTTCTGCCTCTTTTACTTGGGCCTGTTGTCTAATTTTCTGCAAACTTCCCGCTTCTCCCTATTGCTTTACAATTTCCAGTTTGACCCTTTTCCATTTTGGCCTGAAATTTAAGTTCTATTATGGACAGGAACAAAGGTCCTGTAGAACGAAAGGAATCATTTACATGAAGTGTAGAGTCATTATGAAGTTCCTCTGGATTCATCATCCCCTGGGCAGCAAAATATTTCTTACCATGATAATAAGCATGCTAGTTTTCCGCTCTTATTTCAGCCATCCACCAGTTCAATTATAACGCCCTATTAATCCCATTCCTACATTTGGCTCCATTGAATCTCTTTGAAACAATTCACAACTCTACTACAAATATATCCATCACATTATATATGTGACATCTCATTATAAACTATGGAATCTAATAACTAGGGTTTGTCATAAATTATTAAGGAATGCACTAAGTTTCCTTTAATAAAGCCACTAGGGTTTCTAGGGTGAGGAAATTTTAACACAACCAAGGTTAGGGCTTTGTTAGTCAACCAATGCTAGACTAGGCAACCAATTCTAGATTGGGCATCATTCAACCAATAATAGATTAGGAATCATTCATAGGGATATTTTTCTAAAGATTCCAAGAAATAAGGGTTAGGGAAATATTAGGGTTTCATGTACAAGTATACTTCAACTAGGGTTTAACACATTTCATGCTAGGGTTTCTTGCAAGTTAGGACCTCCAGAATAAAGACTAAGGTTTCATCTTCTTCAAAAATTCTCATGTAATTGACATCAATGACAACTTTATCCAACAAAATATTGAGAATATTTGGTACATATCATAGGTAATGAATATGGGACCTATCCCTTGTTGAAGGACAACCAAAACTTAGCTAGCTTAGAGCAACTACTACTCCTCCTTATAGTTATGAGGTCACATGGAACGAGATCCTATTTCCTAGGTATTTTGAAGGGAAGCAACCATCTCTTCAAAGAGGATACTTCTTAGATACTTTGTATAAAAAATGGGCTTGGGTATCCCATTAAAAAAAAAAGGGGGGGAATTAGAGTCAGCAGGAGTAAATTTTTTTTGCTTGACATTTTTGTTTTGTAATATTTCATGTATAAGTACATTTATTTATTAATTAGAAGCACTCATTAGTTTCTAGACTTATTATTCTTTAGGGACCTGAGTCTCCTTAGGTTAAGGCCCAACCCAGGAGCTTAGGCCCCCTCTTTGTAATTTTATTCTCCATGCATTATTTAGGATATTGTAATAGCCTAACTTGTAATTTCCTTTATTATTCCATGTAATTACATCATGTAATGGGGTTTTAAAACTCAAAATGGGTTGAGTGAGGGAAATAGGTTCCAAAGGGACTGAGGGAATTTAATTTCTTCTATTATTTATCTTACTTGTTGAAGGAAGAAACGTGACAGTTTGGACATCTATTGAAGGAGAGTTGTTGAGCCTTAATTGCACTTTTGTAGGGGACTACTATTGATAATTTATGAACTGGAACAAGGGGAAATCCCATGCTAGCTTGGGAACCACAATATACAAGAAAAGGAAAAATATTTCAATGCACAACAGTGGGGTGCATGCAGGAGGGAAAGAGATAAACACTAGGAGGTCAAACTAGAAAAAAAATACAGCTAAGAAGGAGAGAAGATAAGAGAGGAGAGAGCATAGGGGGATATGCATGTAGCAGTAGAGAAGAAGATAAGATAAGAGATGATAGAGCATATGGGGGATGTGTCCATAAAAAAAATAGCCATAGATACTCTAAAGAATCAACTCATAGAAAAGGAGAAGCATAATGAGAAGTTAGAATGTGAAATAGTAAGTCTAAGAAAGGAACTTGAGAAAGTAAAAACTATAAATCTTAGATTTGATAAAGGATCTGAAACCTTAGATTAAATTATCAAGTTTCAATTCTCCTCTTATGAAGACAGGTCTTGGATACATTGGTGAATCTTCTCAGACAGAAAAATCCTCAACCACAACCAAAAGCTATCTAAATGCAGCAAAATCCAATCAACAAAGTTTCATCACTCAGCAGAAGAACAAAGACAATTCGCAGGTAAATAATTCAAGGATGAATAATAACAGAAGCATCAGTCAAAAGGTAAACAACACTATAAAGTTCTATTATCATAGAAATTTTGTCTTTAATGGACAATTTTTCTCATGTCATAATTTTGGTCACAAAGCGGCTCAATGTGTTGCATACAAAACCATCATGACTAGAGACGCAAGAAAACAAAGAAATGAGACAAGAATAAAGATGAATACTTATAAAAAAAAATCTCCTCTTCAAGACAAAATTGAATTTTCATTTTGCAATAACTTTGGACATGAGGAATCTGAATGCAGGAGAAAACTACAGCCAAAAGAAAAAATATCCACAAATTCTAAGGTATGGCAAAGGAAGGACTTGCAATTCGAAATTTGTGGCATAGCTTTATTTTCATAAGGAGAATAAAATAAATGGTACATTGATAGAGGATGTTAAAAACACGTGACAGGTGATAAATACAAAATCATTTCATACAATGCATTAGAAAAGGAAAAGAATGTCACCTTTTGAAATGACTCTCCTGTTGTCATTAAGGGTAAAGGACCTATTTTTCTAAAATAAAAGGCTAAAGCTAGTAATGTTATGTATGTTGATGGATTAAAGCATAACTTGTTGAGTGTTAGCCAAATGTGTGACCAAGGAAATGAAGTTGTCTTCCGATCAAAAGAATGTGTTCTTCATGAACTTGACACATGAAAGACCATAATAAAAGGAAAAAGAACACCAAGAAATATGTATATATTGAAAGGTGGCCAAGAAAAATGTTATCCAGGAAAATCTATGGAAAATTGGTTATGGCACAGAATATTGGGACATCTAATCTTTTCTCAAATAAGCAAATCAAGCAGGCTCAAAGTTGTTTGTGAGCTACCCAGCATCACCCTACCACAAAGTACCACATGTAAGTCATGTCAATTCAGTAAGTAAACCAGAGTTCAATTTAATGCCAAAGAAGGATCATCAAGTAAGCCTCTTGAACTTATACATACTAATTTGTGTGGACCTGTAAAGAAAAAGTCACCTTGTGGAGAACAATACTATATCTTATTCATTGATGACTTTTCTATAATGTGTTGGATCGGTTTATTGAAACAAAAAGATGAAGCATTTGAAAATTTTAAGGTCTTCAAAGCATTAGTATAAAATGAATTAGATATAAAAATCAAATGTCTTAGATCTTACCGGGGAGGAAAATAAATATCAAATGAATTCTTTGATTTCTGTGAACAATATGGCATAAAAAGACAATATTAGTGGTTGGAACTCCGCAAAAAAATGGCATGGAAGAAATAATGAATAGAAAAAATCACTAAATGGCTTGTGCCATGCTTGATGAGGTTGGGTCATGTCTAGTCATGTGAGGGTGCCCAAGGAAATGTGTTCAGTAAATGGCTTGTGCCATGCTTGACAAATAGATTCTGAAAAAGTATGGGATGGAAGAATACAAACCTGTGAGTACTCCAATGATGACCGGATGTAACCTTAGTTCTCATGATGACTCTCCCATGGTGAACCAAGCAAAGTATAGATCTATGATTGGAAGTCTACTTTATCTAACAGGAACTAGACCATATATCATGCATGCAGTTGGGATTATTGGACGTTTCCAAGCCAATCCAAAGGAGTCACATCTTCAGGAAGTAAAAATAATTCAAATATCTCCAAGGAACTCAAGACTTTGGTCTATGATATCCCAAAAATGTTTATATTACCCTTCATGCTTACACATATGCAGACTAGGCTGGAGATGTTAATGACCGAAAAATCACTAGTGGAGGTGAATTTTATATGGGACCCGATTAGTATCTTGGTTCAACAAGAAACAAAGTTTCATTGCTTTATCTACAAAAGATGAAGAATATGTGGTTGTTGCATGATGTTTCACACAACTTCTCTAGATGATGCAGACATTAGAAGACATTCAAATTAAATGTTCTCCACCCATCTCCATCCTATGTGATAATACAAGTGCTATTAGTATCTCAAAAAATCATGTTATGAACTCCAAAACCAAGCATATTCCTATTAAGTATCACTTTTTACGAGAACAATTACTTGAGAAAAAATTTAAATTGGAGTATGTTCCCTCCAACGAACAAGTTACTGACATATTTACTAAACCTTTTCCCAGAGAATCATTTGAATATCTTAGATAGAAAATGGAGTTGTCTCTACCTCATTATGTTGTTAAGCTTATTGTTTGGTCAATTTAGTGTGTCCTAAATTGCTGCATTTAATTTGTCAATCCGGGATTCGTAAGCTGATGAAGTGCGGCGCACTATATGTGCAAGATAACCTATTTCTTAACTTTTTGTCGTTTTTGGTTTTCTAAGGTGAGATGGAAATTCTAAAATAAAAACAAGTGTGGTTATGTTTGTTCAAGGAAATGATATCCTCTATAATGATTTACCAACTTGAAACTTAAAAAGGAATTTTAAACTTACAATGACAAAACTTGAAAGGAAATGAAAATGTGCTGCTGAAATGAAAAGGTGTTGCTAGTCTAATAAATCAAAACAGTAAACTATTGAGCATGAAAACCAAACTATTCTTGCTGCTGTCTAATCACAAAAGAAACTATGCTTAAAGAAATCCAAAATTGCAATAAAGTAAATCTAAATCAGATTACATCAACTTGTCTTCTGATCCCTCATCATTAGTCCAACTATGATTTTCGGAAGTAACCATGAACAACTTGAGTAACTGATATCTATCTTGCAGAAAGTAAACTAATATCAAACCATACATTCATAATTCAATCCCTCACCATCAGTCCAGCTGTGGCTTTCGGAGGTAACTGAAGATGTCATGCACAATTTAATATATCTAAATTTGCAGAAAAGAAACTAATACCAAACTACACATTTCATAATACAATCCCTCACCATCAGTCCAGCTGTGGCTTTCGGAGGCAACTGAAGATGTTATGAGAAGTTTAATATATCTAAATTTGCAGAAAGGAAACTAATACTAAACTACACATTTCATAATACAATCCCTCACCATCAGTCCAGCTGTGGCTTTCGGAGGCAACTGAAGATGTTATGAGCAGCTTAATATATCTAAATTTGCAGGAAAGAAACTAATACTAAACTACACATTTCATAATACAATCCCTCACCATCAGTCCAGCTGTGGCTTTCGGAGGCAACTGAAGATGTTATGAGCAGTTTAATATATCTAAATTTAACTACTGAAGCAAATAAGAAAAACTGAATTAAACAAAGCAGTACTGAAATTAAACAGAAACTAAGAAAAACAAATTAGCAGCAGAACAATGTTAATTCCATGTCATTAGTCAAAAAGTTATGCAAATGCCCGGGTTGCCTATCTATAACCTGAAACAAGAACACTGATCGGTGATTAATAACATAAAACATGAAAGACAGAAGTAACATGGAAAGCATAAAAGATTATAAACAGAAATGAAGCATATATACCATGAAAGATGCAGTGTATAAACATGTGAATGGATTATGGCACAATGAGCTTTAAAGAAATAAAACAAGAACTATACAATAATGCACAAAACCTTGGCAAGTGCAGGGGCCCTCTACACCAGCCTTGGCAACAATCTTCAGGTACGAATTACGTTTGGAAACAGTCTTCTTATATTAATATGCAGTCATAACAGAAAGGTGATATTACGGCACAAGTGCAGCGTAATTACATTACAGAGCAGAATAATAAAAGATAACAGAGACTAATAGAGAGTAACCCCATATGCGTATGCAAACGCGTTATTTATAACAAAAGAAACATAACTAATTCCTAAAGTTTATGCTGATGGAGAACACGTAGACCATTACGTCCATGGATCTAGGATCATGGCCGCATTGAAAAGTAAATCTATGAGGAGTGGATGTTTGAATTCGGCTAAGGAGCCATGTACAGATGTTGATTTATCCTCCGCAATTCAGAAACGGCCATATGAACCTTCACGTGACACGAAACAGAGTCCTGTCACCGTGAGACTCTACGGTTGACTTCCATTTGGACGCCTTTGACCGCAGCTTCTTTAGATGAGTTTGCTCGAGCCAATAGGATACGAACCATGTCCACATCATTTCTGACTTTCCCATGTGGCTCGTTTTTCCTGTAGACACCTGTAACATAGAGTTTCACAAAATGGCTGCGGAAAGTTGCAGCAGCTGCGGAAAGTGGCAAGATTCTGCAGCTAAATGAACAAAATCTAAATCAAACAGCAGACACAAAAATATAATTAAAAACCATGTTAGATTCTCTTTTGAAATTAATATACAATGATATTGACAACTTGGGAGGTTCAGGTGAGTGAAAAAGGTATAGAAAAGTGTATGGAAAAGATGCAGATTTGAGACTCAACACTTATCTGATATATTTTTAGATGAATTTTCAGAAGGATAATTTTGGTTCATAGGTTTCTTGACGCATAGTAGCGTATATACGCGAGTCTCTTTTCAAGAAATCGCGTATGGATCTCTCTGTCATGAAATCAGTCAGTCAACCTCCATAACATACTTTTTCATGATTGATGGCAGTTATGATTTGGCTCTATTTATTAGGTTGCACAGGTTTACGGGGAGCATTAACCTTGCCGGGTATAATGTATTGTTGGCATTCTGTTGTTGAATTTTGTTCAATGATCCCTCTCTAATAAGGTCCTTTGGTCTTGCTTATAAATGTCATATATGTAATTATATGTAAGGTTCATGTTAATACCTATGATGTAAATATTGTCATATTCAGTCTTGTATGGAATTTTTCAAATATGTAACCCCACTTGGATTGGGTGATTGATGTAAGTATGATTCCTTGGTGATAGGAAAGGTCATAGAGCCATGTATTTCATTGAAAATATGTTGAAGATTTATCATGTGCTCAGGGGGAGCATGGTCAGTATAGTGTAGAACATATCTACGTAACTCTTGTATCTACAAGGAAAGAGAAACCTTGTTTCAAAATTGCTCCGCCCTTTGCCCTTGATGTTAAAGGGGGAGAGTAATTTGGTATTTGAATAATTCTTATGTTGATGTATCTACAAGGTATCTACAGGTTGTGGTGATCAAACACCAACATGTTTGCCATCAAGTCCAAAGGGGAATATTGTTGGCATTATGATTGCATGTGTTGCCCTTGATGGAAACCCACTTGCAAAAGACCAAGTATATTGGTTCTGGATAAGATCAGAGATGGCACAGTGATGGAACAAAATATCAAAATGATGGGATATAATATTTACAGATCATAATCAGAAGATGGATAAAGTACATATTTGAGGAAATATATGTGAGTTAGTAGAGGAAAAGTCGTGTATACACGCGTGTACAAAGAAGCAATGTTGTGTATGATCTAGTGCACTGATTCCATAATACCAGGGGTCCTTACTATGGTATTAGCCCACAGTATTGAGCACAGTAACGGTTATTTGATCTCGTCCAAGAATAACATTGACACTTGTGTGGTTTTCTCTCATGGTATTGGCTAAGGTTCAAAATATATAAGGAGGTGAAGATCATAGTGCTAAGTGTGCATGAGTATGTGAATTGAATGAATATCTCAATTTGAAGTATATCTGCATGGAATGAGATATAATCAATAGAAAAATATGATATTATGATGCACTCATGAATAAAATGATGGATCAGGCTCTCTAGACCTAAAATGACTATGTATTTGAATGATCTCTTTATGAGTTGTTTATATTTATGGTATGGCACATGTTTGTTGAAGTGAAGGGTATGATCTGAGTAAGTTTGTTGTTCTGAAGTGTTGCACAGTCTTGAATTATTCACGGATATATACGCGGGTTTGTCACATGGAAGGAACATATACATGTGGGTTCGACTCAGCAAAGGTGCGTAGATATTTAGTGAAATATATACACAATTTGGTTTTTGAACAAACATGTACAATCGTGGATTTGTCTTAGGGAAGGCGCAAATAAAAGCCAAGGTTTTCCTGAAGAATGTTGAAGGAAATGTCATATCATTTTTATTTTATTTTTGTCGTATGTCAATGATGTATTCATATAGATCTGGGTTGTTTGAGTATTGATTATGTTGTTAGTTGATTGTGTATAAAGATCAATGATTGGTTTATTGAAAATGATGGATGCTGCTCACTAAATGAGGGCTCTGTAAAACTGGAAAAATATGTCTAACTACCTCTGAAGTATTCTAAGTCTGGTCAAAACTCTAATTTTAGTATATTAATATCTATACATAGGTTGCTCCACAGAAAAGCACGTATACACATAGGTTGTTGTAAGTAAAGTAGCGTATACATTTTTCTTATGAATGATCACAGTTGTAGTTGATTTTGTATGTTGATGCAGAAGTTTGGGTTTAGTTTTGTGGTCTGGTTACAGTGATCTCACTGTTCTATTTGAATCTGGTTGATGGTTGTTTCAGTTTATATACAAGTTATGTTGAATTAAAAGTTCTGGATCCAGTGTGAAAATTTATGAAACATGGTCTGTAGTGGTTTTGAGTGTTGGAGCCTTCAGTGTGGAAGTCGAATGTTCCTGCCTGTAGGATCTGGTGATCTGATCAGGGGGTTGTAGCTCCCTTCCAGTAGTGGTTGGTAAACGAGAGTAGGGGGTCGTAGCTCCCTTCCAGTGGTAGCTAGAGAACGAGAGAAGGTTGAAGCCTTCTCTAGGTGGGTGTCTGTGTGCTGGTATGAGTCTGTAGCAGTACAAGATTGTAATCAGTTCTATATAATAAATACAGAAGACGAAGTCGATGGCAATGGTGGTTTTCTCTTGACTTGGGTTTCCACCTTAAATCTCGGTGTTCATGTGTGTTTCTTATGTGTGATGATTTATTCTGTTATTACTTCACATGTTTACTGCTTACTAAATTTTTGATGAATAAATGATGCATTGGGCTAATTAAAGTTTCTGAAATTTTATCTGAATAATAATTTCATTGGGCATACGCAAGTTTCCTTAAAGAAATTTGTGTGCATACACTAGTTGGATTAATTAAAGTCGCGTATAGAAATCAATAAAGTAAAGAAAACTATTGTGAGTTTTAAATACCGATTCACCCCCCCCCCCCCACCCCCAAGAGTATTTTCCCAAAACAGAGTGACTCATGAAGACTCCATAATATCTCAAGACCTTTTGGAGGGTAGAAGGAAATCTCAATGCAAGATTTATTACATGTATTGAAAACATATTGGCAGTGTCTTCAATTCTCAAATAAATCTAAGTACAAGTCACCATGGGTCTAAGTCAACAATGTTAATGAATTTTCATGTTGTTGTCACATGATGATGTGGTAAATGATGATGTAATTTTGGGAAATATTGTAAATATAAATATTTGGAAGTCTAAGAGTCACATATGGACAAAAGAGTCAGTAGGAAAAGTCCAAAAGTCATATAGAAGTCCAAAGGGCACGTTAGAAGTCTAAGAGTCATGAGGGTATTTCAAGAGTAATGGAGATGTAGATGGTCATTCCTCTTGTTATAAAAGAAGCATCATTACTCAAACACAGGAATTTTCACCTTGGATTCTCCAACTAGGCATTAGAGAGGAAGATAGTTCTTTGGAGGGAAAATAGTGGCCTAATGCTCCAGTATTGGAGTGTAATAGCCTCGGGTTAAAATTTCATGTAATAAAGTTAATAAAGGAAAATAAGACCAAGGTCATGGGACACATATTCCAAGCTTAATGTTGGGAAAACTATCCTAGTGGGCATCACTTTATGTTTATTATGGCTAAGGGGAAATTGGAAAAGGAAATGGTAAAGGATTTGAAAAGGAAAAAAGGAATTATTGGCATTTTTTTTTATGAAAATAAATAAAAATAGGAGAAAATGGAGGTGAAAGGTCATGGGTTGCATGTGAAGAGGAAATTGAAGGAAAATAGAGGGAAAATGAAGAAATTAGAGGCATCAATAATAAAAAGGCATAAGAGGATCAGTTCACATTTTTTTGTCAGTCTTTTGTCATTTTTTTTTTGGAATTAGTGTATGAGAGGAGAAGATAACCAAGAGGAGAAGGAAAGAAAGCAAGAAAAGGAAGGATAAGGAAAGAAAAGAAAAGCAAGTATCAAGTAAGGAAAGCTTGGATCAAGAAACTTCAATGGGAATACTCGTATGTAACAGGTTTCATGTATGATTTCCTAGATGGTTTTGGCATGCATGGTATATGAATGCGTGTATTTGGTTTATTTGTTATCATTGGCATGGGTTATATCAGGTTTTTACATTGGTTTCAGTCTTGCCTTGTCATTTCCAGATAGCCATGGTGTGATGGGATTCATACTTGGTTTAAATTTGGATTTCCAAAAGGTTTTGGATCTGGGTGAGGTGGTCTCAGGAAAATCCCATGGGTTGGGGGTGGGGATGGTTTTCTTCATTAAGCCCTCTGGGTGGAGATAGGAAAATTCCTCAAGGGATGTTGAAGGAATTCTGAGGCATCCAAGCTCAGTTTGGTTTTGTGATCTCGAGACCAGTTTAGGTGTGATCACGGTAGTGTGAGAGTGGAGGTGGGTTTAACCTCTAGATTCCCTTGGTTATTTATAGAGTGGATTATCCCATGAGATCCCACATTCATGCTTGGAATATGGCACGAGGGTGATTGGCTAAAAGAAATATTCAGTTCAGCCCAATCTATGGTCGGGTGATATGTTTAAGTCCCTGACTTGGTTAGCTTTTGCATATATCAAGATAAGCACCTCTTATATTTTATGAGTAAATTTACTTGTTATTATGTGGCTTTAATGGTTTTTATATTATTGTTATTTATCTGGTTATATGTTGGTTATAAGCATGGTTTTATGACATATCCAATTTATGGCCTATATCATGTTTGATTGATAAATGAATGGTTATTGAATGCGTGATCTAATAGATGTTATTGCAGATATTGTGAGAGGGAATTAGTCCTTCTTGGTAAACCTCAGATAAGTTTCATATCTCTATGTTAAAATATGCATTCATGACCTGTAGGTTGCATGTTCATCATTTATTTGATGGAGTGACTGCCATGGTTAGGATGGGATAGGGTGAGTCCCTTATCAATTTTTGAGTTAAAATATTTTTCATTATGATTTTTATCGTTTCTGAGTGTTTCATTAAGTTATAGGCAGAGGTCTGGATCTTAGCCCTAAAAAAGTGGCTTAAATCTTGTAGTTTCTAGCATAGAACTTCCTAAAAAAAACTATAGTCACTAGGAAGAAGGTATGTGGGAGAAACTGGAGGGTTATAGTCACTTGAAGGCCTTGTCATGGGAGAGACTGGGGGTCTAGATCACTAAAAATGAAATTTATCTCAAGGGTTGGACACTTGGAATGGTTTGTTATCTCCTAGTGGTCTTATAGCACTTGAGGGTAATCAATAAGGTCTTGTTTTATCAGGTCCAATTACTTAAGGTTATCAAGGAGGTTGAGTCATGTCCTAGTAACCATCAGCTCATGTTTACCATGGGCAAGCCAGTGAAAGTGGGTAGATATGAGAGGAGGTGTGTTACATGGAGCTAGTGGTGTATCATTGTATCAATGTGTCTTGGAAATTTTTCTTAATATTTAAAGCTCAATGAGACAACACACTTTCATGTGTATATCGTAAATGTTATAAGAATATTCTTTGGATTTTTAGGGTATATGTTTGTGTTCTTATGTACTAAAGAAATTGAACTATTTCATTATCTTCGGTTCTCATCTTATTGACTATGTGTTGTAATTATTTTAATGATCATTACATCCATGTGAACTATTTCACTAGGTGGTTAACGATTCTTTCATGTGTAACTGTGTGTGTCTTTACTAGAATAGTATTATTACTTTTCTCCTAAAGACTCACTTTTATTCCCTTTCGGTGAAGGAACCTTGATACATATTGAAATTGAACATTTCACAAGGCATACTTACTTGGTCATGAAAAGTAAATATGTGTTTCTCTCTTATGCTAACTACTACAGCCAAGGAAAATATTTAAGAACATGGAAGTCGGCCCAAATTTATGGATGAGGCTCCTATACCAAACAGTGTGAGGTCTAATTGGGACTTCATATCAGGGAGACCTCTTGTTTCTTGGTAGGATCCATCACCATCAACATTCTAGCACTATACGGAGGGTAGCCTTTTTATGGCTAATATATCACCACATCATAAAAAACAATCCTCCACGCAAGATAGTAACACTCTAAATTATACCCAAACTCATACTCCTAAGAGAGGAGAGTATTCTCATCTTGGTATGGAACAAGATTTTTAAGTTACTTATGGTAAACTTTGAACAATATTGTCTGTTACTCGCTAGTTTGCAAGATCTCTTGGGTTACTTCGTGTTGCTAATATTCTTCCTCATAAGTCAATAAAGAAATAAACAACTCACATTGGTGTATTGGTCTCGTCGGTGGAATATTTGGTTATTGAGACCCTTAAAGAGTTAGTTGATTCTATGAAAAGAAAAAATAAACAAGGGGATATCCCACCTATTGATGAGAATTTGCAAGGTGATGGGAAATATTTTCCTTTTTCTGACAAAGAATAGTTGAGAAAAGAAGAATAGACTAATTATAACGAAGATCTGAATGGTGAAGGAGAAGGCTCTGCAGAATCAGAAAGTGAGGACTAGGAAGAAGGAGATGATATGGCTAATGAACAATTGGATTGGATGACCCAGGGCCATTTTCTCTTCTAGACAATCTCCACCGCATGCTTAAACACTTGGAAAATTTTCTCTCGAAGTTTGATCCTAATAAGAAGACGAAATCTAAAGACCATATCGGTAACTTCTACATGCATTTATGAATGCTTGAGGTAAATTTTGATGATGTTGTATGTAGATTTTTTTTTGTACACTACAGAGGGTAGAGCATCATTCAGGTACCATAGTCTTCCTCCTAATTCAATCCATAATTCACTAGTACATATGGTCAATTTTCCAACATTTTAGTTCCGAAAGTTTTGAAGTATTATCGAAAAGTTCCCCATTTTTTCTCAATTTTTTTAATCCCGCCAAAAAGGGTTGCTCTAGCAAATTTTAGGGAGTATCTTCTGAATAAATATATTTAGGGGTATCTTCGGAGTAGCAAAATTTCAATAGCACCATTGGAATAGCGACATTTATTTCGAAATCGTTGGAATAACGATGTTTTGGTTTGTTGTCAGAAGTGCGACGTCTTGGGATGTCGTCAAAAATGTGACGGTTATGAACGGAGCATCAGAATAGCGATGTTTTTGGATGCCGTCGGAAGTGTGATGTTTTGGGATGCCGTCGGAAGTGCGATGTGTATGAACGCATCGTCGGAATAGCGAAATTTTCCTGTGATGGTGCCCAAGTAAATTTATTTGGGTCCGATCGGGTTGGGTCATGCCGTGTGAGAGCGCCCAAGGAAACACTCCGTTCAAGCGGGTCGAGTCGGGTCGGGTCGTGTGAGGGCGCCCAAGGAACGCGTCTGAGTCGGGTCGTGTCTGGTCATGTTCAGGCTCCCAAGGAATATATCTGGGTCAATTCGTGTGATCGGGTTGTGTAAGGGTGCCCAAGGAAATGCGTTCGGGCGGGTCAAGTTGGTTTTGGTCGTGTCGTGTTGTTTCGTGTGAGGCTGCCCAATGAAACATGTTCGTGCGGGTCAGGTCAAATCGTGTGATGGCACCCAAGGAAATGCATTCGAGTCGGGTCAGGTTAGGTCATGACGTACTATGAGGGTGCCCAATAAAACTTGTTCAGTCGGGTCGGGTTGTGTGAGGGCTCCCAAGGAACGCATCCAGGTCGAGTCGTGTCAGGTCGTGTGAGCACACCCAAGGAAATGTGTTCGGGCGAGTCGGGTTGGGTCCAGTCCTATCGTGCCATGTGAGGTCGCCCAAGGAAACGCGTTCGGGTGAGTTGGGTTAGTTCGGGTCGAGTAGGGTTGTGTGAGGGTGGTCATATAAAAAATGCTAAGTTGTGATCGTCCGTGTTGCTTGTGCAAGTTTGTGCGATCCATTTTTCGTTTTCTCCCTTGTGCTCCCTTCGTTCGGGCGGATCAGGTTGTATTTTGTGAGGGCACCACAGGAAACATGTGAGGGCACCACAGGAAACATGTGAGGGAGGTCGTATCAAAAATGCTAAGTTGTGACCGCTTGTGTGCCTTGTGCACGTTCGTGTGACCCGTTTACCATTTTCTCCCTCGTGCCTTCGACATTTGGGTGTGTGATGGCACCCAAGGAAAATTGTTTGGGTCGGGTCAGGTGGTGTCATATTGTGAGGGTGCCCAAGGAAACGCATTCAGGTGGGTCGGGTCAGGTCGGCTCATGTGAGGGCACCCAAGGAATGCATCCAGGTCGGGTCGTGTCTAGTCATGTGAGGGCACCCAAGGAAATGTGTTCGGGCAAGTCTGGTCCAGTCTGTTCGGGTCGTGCCTTGTGAGGGCGCCCAAGGAAATGTTTCCGAGTGTGTCAGGGCGGGTCGAGTCAGGTCGTGTGAGAGCGCCCAGGGAAATGCGTTCGGGCGGGTCTGGTTGAGTTGGGTCATGTGAGGGCGCCCAAGGAAATTCATTCAGGCGGGTCAGGTTGGGTCAGGTTGGGTCATGTGAGGATGGTCATATAAAAAATGCTAAGTTTTAACTGCCCTTGTGCCTTGTGAACGTTTATGCGACCTGTTTTCCATTTTTCCCTCGTGCCTTCGATGTTCGGGCAGGTCGGGTCGGGTCGATTCAGGTTGGGTCACACCGTACTATGAGGGCACCTAAGGAAACATATTTGGGCAGGTCGGGTCATGTGAGGGTGCCCAAGGAACGCGTCCTGGTAGGTTCATGTCGGGTTGTGTGAGGTTCAGGCAGGTTGGGTCCGGTCCAGTCGGGTTATGTCGTGTGAGACCGCCAAAAAAAATCATTCGAGAAAGTTAGGTCGGTTCGGGTTGTGTGAGGTTGTCCGTATCAAAAATTCTAAGTCATGACTACCTGTGTTCCTTGTGCACGTTTGTGCGATCTGTTTTCTATTTTCTCCCTCGTGTGCCCTTTGTTCGAGCGGGTCAGGTCATGCCATGTGAGGGCACCATAGGAAACGCGTTCGGGTCAGATTGTGTGAGGGTGGCCATATCAAAAATGTTAAGTTGTGATCACCCGTGTGCCTTTTGCACGTTTGTGTGACCCATTTTTCATTTTCTCCCTCATGCCTTCGACGTTCAGGTGGGTCAAGTCGAGTCAGGTTGGGTCATGTAGTACTAAAAGGGCGCTCAAGGAAACGAGTTCGGGTGGGTTGGGTCATGTGAAAGCACCCAAGGAAACGCGTTCAAGTGGGTTTGGTCTGGTCTTGTCCAGTCATGCCATGTGAGGCCGCCCAAGGAAACGTGTTCGAGCAGGTCGGGTCAGGTCGTGTCATGCGAGGCTCCCAAGGAAACATGTTCGGGCAGGTCGGGTCAGATCGGGTCGTGTCGTGTCATGTGAGGGCACCTAGGAAAACGCATTTGGGTGGGTCAGGTCGGGTCGAGTCGGGTCGTGCCATGTGAGGGCGCCCGAGGAAATGCGTTCGGGTGGGTTGATTTGGGTCAGGTAGCGTGAGGGCGCCCAAGGAAACACGTTCAGGCGGGTCGGGTCTCTTCGGGTCATCTGAGGGCACCCAAGGAAATGCGTTCATGTGGGTTGATTCAGTTCATGTGAGGGCACCTAATCAAACACGTTGGGTCGGGTCAGGTCGAGTCGTGCCGTGTGAGGGCGCCCAAGGAAACACGTTCGGGCGGGTCAGGTCGAGTCGTGTCATGTGAGGGCACCCCAGAAAACACGTTCGGGCGGGTCAGGTTGGGTCGTTTCGTGTGAGGGCGCCCAAGGAAATGCGTTCAGGTGGGCCAGGTCAAGTCAGGTCATGTGAGGGCACCCAAGGAAATGCATTCGGGCGGGTCGGGTTGGTTCGGGTCATGTGAGGGCGCCCAAGGAAACGCGTTCGTGCGGGTCAGGTCATGTCGTGTGAGGGCGCCCAAGGAAACGTGTTCGAGCGGGTCGGGTCGAGTTGTGTGAGGGCGGATCGGGTCATCTGAGAATCACCTAACATCTCTGAGAGGGATGTGTTGGATTGTAAGCACAATCACAGGATCTAAATGTGAACAAATACACAACTAGATACTTGCAAAAAAAGAAAGAAAAGATAATATAATTTTTGATAAATTGAGTAATAAATCAAGGAGACTCTCTAGGATGCCAACTAATTCATATTGGGTTGGGATTCCATGTGCATGCACTTGGTATATCTGAAAATCACTTTCCCTAGTTTGAAAATAAGTCAAATTAGATTAGGAGACCCAAAATTAACAAAATATTCTAAAATAGAGTGAACTAGAAGTAAGTGGAGTTAGAAATCAATTAGAACTAATTAATGACTCTCGCGTGCAAAATAATAACTAGTTAAACTTAGTTGAACTCCAAAATAGGAATAAAAGTCAACTTAACAAGGAGAGGCGAGAGAAAAATGACAATTAACTGCTGCAAAGTAGGGAGGAAGTGCATACTCACTCTAGGAAGGTCTTTGAATTAGGTAGTATGAATCAATGGAGTGGAATTATCCATTTAATCCTCCAACTAGAGTCTAGTTAGTGCCACATGTCATCCTAGGTAGCACCCCCTTTTAGAATAGAAAACCCTAAAAATAGAGAATTTGAAAAATGATAGGGAATGCCAAATAGTGAATGAAAAGTGGTCATATGTGCCTTAATGAACTAGTGAGTGTAATGTACCCCAACACCACCCCACAACCCAACTAGGGAGTATGCTTTTGAACAATTCCTAGCAATTCTCAGCCATGTTAAGTACTCCTATACAACAAAAAACAATAAATGAGTCCCAATAATTTGCGGCCATGTCAAGTACTCATGAAATAAATTATACATTAATACACAATATCAAAAAAGTGAGGTAAAAAGGGACAACCTAGTGGGAATAATACCACCCCTCAAAATACAATGCATACCACATCAACTATGTAGTTTCTATAAAGAATGATGGTGTTGCGACCAATTTTCCATCTGCTCCCTCATGCCTTTGACGTTCGAGTGAGTCGAGTTAGGTCGGTTCGTGTGATGGCGCCCAAGGAAACGCGTTCGGGTCGGGTCGGGTTGGGTCGTGTCATAGTATGAGGGCGCCCAAGGAAATGCGTTCAGGTGGGTTGGGTCAAGTCAAGTCATGTGAGGGCACCCAAGGAATGTGTCTTGGTCAGTTTGTGTCAGGTCGTGTGAGGGTGCCCAAGGAAACGCATTCGTGCGAGTCGGGTCAGGTCGGGTCATGTGAGGGCGCCCAAGGAAGCGCGTTCGGGCGGGTCAGGTAAGGTCGATTCGTATTGTATCCAAGGGTCTTCTTTTATTGGGGTTATCCTTAGTTAATTCTCCATAGGATTTGCATTGGATCATCATCCTTTCTTGATGGGGATCTTGATGCCCTGGGCTATTTTTCTCTTTTTGGAGTTGGCTCTAGTACAAGGTTGTGGCCGGTTAACTAATGGTGAATTTATAGTACATAAGTGTGTGATTTCAAATTTATCAAGCATGCAACGGCCTGTAAAAGTAAGGTATGGTAGAAATTTTTTCTAGTGGACAGAATTTGAGTTTGGTTAGATTTTTCTTGATTACAAACAATGGTAAATAACATGCATCAATGTTGCTTTCCTTTATGAAACAACCAACATCAATGCCTTCCAAAAACAACTCAAAACAGAAGCAAACAAGTCTCCATTCTTATCAAGTCATGTTGGGGCACTATGTAGCTTAATATAATCTATAAAATAAAACACCTCCAACATTTCAGAGCGAAGTATGAACAAAATGAACCATTACTTAGACTGCATTGTAAGCCAAGAAACCAAATTTATCAATGCAAGGATCTACAATCCCAATTTTGTGCAATCTACTCCATCTAACATTATAAGCATACTAGCCATTTACAAATGGCGTATGTTGACATAAATTGAATATTCCTTGATGTGAGTTCATGATATGGAAATTTAGTACAACAAAAATGGGAATATGAAAGACTCAAGGTCAGCTCTGTAATGAAATATTTAAATTTCTTTCTTGATCTATTGATGGCAAGTTTTTGTGGTGCATCAATTGTTTTTTTTTTCTTTTAAATAATTTTTTCCTAATTGGTACCTCGAGGACTCCTCTATAGCTACTCTACAGGTTAGTGGGTAACAGGCTCCATGATTATTATTATATCTACTTTGTAAATGATAAGCACTCTTTTGAGAGCTAGCCTCTTATGGGCACCTCATAGCCCTCTCACTTTGTCAGAACCAGAATTTTCATGGCTGTACTATATTTGAGCCTCCCTATTGTTCTAAGGCTCCATTTCATAGTCATACTTATTTTTCCCTCTATCCCAAAATATTATTTTTGAGAGTTTTCCACAATTAGTCTTAAGTTTTAATCAATATATTTTTTCCTTCCACTTTGGGTTTAGTTCCCTCCACCTTTCAAGATGAACTACTTGCTACAAATACAACTTTGGAATCCTATATCTGATGGGGTTTGTCTATTAGGAAAGGTATTTTAGAAAATGCTTCCAAAGCATTAAGGTTTTTGATGACTTTAGATTTTTCCATGGAGCTTGAATCCTTAGCCAAAATTCCCAACCCATAACCCATTTAACCTCGTAAACCTCTAAACCCCTAACCCATTTAACCCCTAAACCCTAAACCTATAAACCCTTAACCCCTAACCCATTTAACCCCCTAAACCCTAAACCTCCAAACCCTTAACCCCTAACCCCTTAAACCCTAATTCCCGAACCCTAACCCATTTAACCCCATTAACCCCTAACCCCTAACCCCTATAAGTGTCCTCCATCATCAATGTCTACAAAGTGCACGATCCTGGTCCATCATGTTATTCCTCTATCATTGACACATCTACAACATCCTCTTCTTCACATGTCTCAACTTCTTCTTCATCATCGCAATATGTAGCTCAATCCAGCTCTGTTTCCAAACCAAGTCGAAGAATCTCTACTTCAACATTCTCCTCCAAAACTTCAAGTTTAACACGAATCTGTGGGTACTCTTCTTCCATATGCCTCAACCTGTACTACAAGGTCTAAAAAATCCTCCCTTGACATTCTTCCCAACTTTCCATGTCTTGTTATGCAGCTTCAACCTTGACCAATTTCTTTCCCCTGCCAATGTTTCATTGAGACCAACCAATATAATGTACAAGCTTCGATACCAACTACAGCCCTGTCGTTGTATTTGGGTCAAGTCAGGTCGGGTTGGGTCGAGTCGTGTGAGGGTGCCCACGGAAACATGTTTTGGTGGGTTGGGTCAAGTCGTGACATGTGAGGGTTCCCAAGGAAATGCATTCAGGCAGGTTGGTTCATGTTGTGTGAGGGCGCCCAAGGAAGCACATTTGGGTGGGTCGGGCCGGGTCGGGTCGTGTGAGGGTGCCCAAGGAAACTCGTTCGGGCGGGTCAGGTCGGGTTGGGACGGGGTCAGGTCGTGTGAGGGCAGTCGTATGAAAAATGCCAAGTTGTGAATGTTTGTGTTTCTTATGCATGTTTGTGTGACCTGTTTGTCATTTTCTCCCTTGTGCCTTCATTCAGGCAGGTAGGGTGGTGCCGTGTGAGGGTGCCCAAGGAAACGCATTCGAGTCGGGTCAAGTCGTGTGAGGGAGGCCATATCAAACATGCTAGTTTTTTACCACCCTTGTGACTTCATTAGGTGAATTTTAAGGTCTAAAATGGGCCTCCTAAGGAAATTATAAAATAAGAGTGGAAATAATAAAATAATATTTGATTACATCATCAAAATTTAGAGGGAAAAAGGGAAAAACTACTTTGTCAACTCGTCTTTTCAACTTATCTCCCAATTTTTTCAATCAAATTTCGAGTGGGAGTACTCGTTGGGTGAAAAATTTAGTTCCTTGTCCAAGGATTACCCATGTTGCATACTTTCAATGGACCTTCTACACAAAAAATGAGAAATACATGAAAAACATGATTGCAATCACGTTTTTCATGTATTTCTCATTTTTTGTGTAGCAAGGTCCATCGAAAGTATGCAACGTGGGTACTCCTTGGACGAGGAATTAAATTTTTTTCAACGTGGGTACTCCTTGGACGAGGAATTAAATTTTTCATCCAAAAAGTATTCCTGCTCGAAATTTGAGTAAAAACTTTGGGAGATAAGTTGAAAATACGAGTTGAAAAAGTAGTTTTATTATTTTATTATTTTTTAATATTTTTACCCTTTTACTTAAAAAATGGTGAATAATCTCCCATGGTTGACATCATCATCTTGAATCCTATTGGTTCTTATAAAGTTTATTTTGGTTGTAAATTTTTCTTAGGAGGCCCATTTTAGACCTCAAAATTCCCCTAATGGTGGCACACGTTCATGTGACCCGTTTGCCTTTTGCTCCCTTGTGCCTTTGTTTGGGCGGGTCGGGACATAGGGTCATGTGAGAGTGCCCAAGGAAATGCGTTCGAGAAGGGTCGGGTCATGTGAGTGGGCCCAAGGAAACACGTTTGGGTTGGGTCACGTGAGGGAGGTCATGTCAAAAATGCTAATTTGTGACCGCCCATGTGTCTTGTGCACGTTCGTGTGACCCATTTTCCGTTTGCTCCCTTATGCCTTCATTCGGGCGGGTCGAGTCGTGTGAGGGAGGTCATATCAAAAATGATAATTTGCGACCGCCCATGTGTCTAGTGCATGTTCGTCTGACCCATTTTCCATTTGCTCCCTTGTGCCATCATTCAGGCAGGTTTGGTCGGGTAAGGTTGTGTGAGGGCGTCCAAGGAAACAAGTTCGGGTCAGGTTGGGTCAGGTCGGGTCGAGTCGTGTCGTGTGAGGGCGCCCAAGGAAATGCTTTTGGTTCGGGTCGAACCAGGTCGTGTGAGGGCGATCGTATCATAAATGCTAAGTTGTTACTGCCCATGTGCCTTGTGCACATACATACGACCCATTTGTCGTTAGCTCCCTTGTTCCTTCGTTCGGGCGGGTGAGGTCGTTTCGTGTGAGGGCGCCCAAGGAAAGGCATTCGAGTTGGGTCGGGTCAGGTCATGTGAGGGTGGCTATATCAAAAATGCTAAGTTGTGACTGCACGTGTGCCTTGTGCACGTTTGTGCGACCTGTTTTCCATTTGGCGCTCCTTGGTGCCTTCGTTCGGGCGGGTTGGGTTGTGTTGTGTGAGGGAGCCAAAGGAAACGTGTTCGGGTCGGGTCAGGTCAGGTCATGTGAGGGAGGTCATATAAAAAATGCTAAGTTGTGACCGCCCATGTCCCTTAATGTGCACGTTCATGCGACCCATTTTCCATTTTCTCCCTTGTGCCTTAGTTTAGGCAGATCGAGTCATGTCGTGTGAGGTTGCCCAAGGAAACACGTTCAAGTCAGGTTCAGGTCACGTGTGTGGAAGGATGTAAGTTTTACATATTAAATCATTTATATACACCTTAATATCTATTTTATTTATATTCAATTTTTAATTTAATACTATATATATACATATTTTAATATTATTATTTATATTTAAAATTTTATTTTATTTTTATTCCAATTCCTGCCTCAAAAAAATTTCACCCTTCACCCCAGCCTCCCTATTCCTGCCTACAAAAATTACACCCTTCACTACTCTTCTCGACTCGACCAAGAAATTGTTCGCCACTCGAATCACTATTACAAAACCGCTGCCATTGTTCTGCACACAGACTTAGGTTGAACATGACTTGATCCTGCCGAACTGCCCGATGCCCTATGGAACCCGACTCGCCCTGAACCTGAATGCTGAAAACAACTCGACCCTTCCATTTCTTCGGCCGCATTCAAGCAAGGTGTTGATCGAATCCATGCTTTTACGAGCTCTAAGGTGCCAAGAGGTCAGAGTTATGGTTTATGGTATCTAAGCTCGAAAGAAGTTTAAGGTAACAGTGAAGACTCCACATAGGAAAAACCACGGGTCAATCGAAACAATTTTGAAGAATAGATCTACGAAAAAATTTTGAGAACCCTAAAACCCCTAAGCCTTTGTTTGTAATATTCCAAAATTTTCCTACAATAAATTGGAATATTAATTTTTGTGTATTTCACCTAGGAGGAGAATAAATGGGTAAGGAGGCCCATGCATAATTAAAATCTCAATAAAATCCCTCATAGTATGAAAGGGGATCATCATTGGAGCTGGTTTTCACACCCTCATGTGTGAACAGGGTCATTTGCAAGTGGACAAGGTCAAGTTTGACCAAGTCAACAGCGTTGGGATAATAGGTGGAGAACACTTAGAGAAACAAAACAGTATGAATGGGAAGAGGGTTATTTGGTGGAGGAAACCCTAAAAGAGTGGGACCCATGGAGAGGGGGCCTTCACTTGTTTAAAAGGAGGGAAAGGCAGTCATTGTTTCTCATGTCATGTATTATTGATTTTATGGTCTATTCAAACTTTGTGCAATCTCCAGCTGTTTAGTTGAGTTGCAGTGCTACTTAGCACAAGGATCTCCTGCTTAGGAATCCTTCTCCTTCCAAGAGAGGCCTCTTGAAGTATCTTGTACTTAATTCTCCACATTCAGGCTCAAGGCCAAGCCACCTCCTCTAGCTACAATGTTATTTCTGCTCAAGTGTAACGTTGTGTTGTAGGGTGTTGCAGTGGAGGACCTCAACACCATTTCCAGAGCTGATTTTCAAAGGAGGGAGTCTCCATTCCTTTGGGAAGTTATTGAGGAAGGTTTCAAAACTTATTTCAGACTTTGGCATTAGGCCAACTCATTCCCTTGCCCCAGCAGCGCAGTTTCATCCAGTGACTGCGTTATGTTTAGTGAGCATTTGCAGTGGGGCTCTTGTAGATGGTTTGGAGGGTGAGATCTTTGGTGAGGGGATCAGCCTTTCACTTGAAATATCCATTGGAGGAGGCATATTCATTTGGGGAATCATCTATAGCCATCTCCATCCAGTTCTATTTCTTGAGTTGTAGCTGCTACCCAACAACTCCGGCATTTTGCAGATTTTGTATTTTATAGCCAATCCTTCCAGGATTGACAGGAGGTAGCCTTTGGGAGCTGATATATTCACTCCCAATGTTGTATGGGCCATATATTTGTATATCCATGTATTTTAAATATGTTAGCATGCAGTTTCTCGTATAAAACTATGCAGTCATAGCTTGGGAACACTTGTGTAACAGTGTTTATCATGATTTATGTACCTGTCTCTTGAGGCTGAGCATTGCCTATCTTGCATAACATTTTCCTCAAGGTCTTGTATTCATTTGTTTATTCTATTACTTAATAATATTTCTATGGATATTTCTCACATTTCTATGATTTGAGTGTCAATGCTACTCCATTGTTGTGTTTTCATATTGTCGGATCTCCAACTATAGAATATCTTAAGATATTTTCATTGTTGTAGAAATTTCCTAATTTGGGATATTACAGTGGTATCAGAGCATAATCTTGGCTCAGCCTGTGGATCTCAGCCATTATGCTATCAAGGAGAGAGAAGATGAAGACTCCATTATGTGGAGAGAAAAAGGAAGATAAGTTCACAAAGCTTCTTCCAAGATCTGTACAGAGCATTCATGAAGATTTCAAGAAGATAAGGAGAGAGATATGTACAGGATCTCAAAGAGGGTTTGAAACTGAGTCAAACTCTAGATTTTATTATGGGGAGTGTGATCATGCAGCAACACCCTGTGATGTACAGTGCAGTCTCATGTCCAGTTTTTCTATGAGAGAGAGGGAGGAAGAAGGAATGCCTAAGAGGGGAACTCTTAGTGGTCTCTTGCATGAATATGAATCTCAAACTCAAAAGTTTAGAGATCACATCACTTTCCTGGAGTTTTGCAAGGTCAAGGTGAGGAGGATAAAACAACATAATATGGATAGATTTCTTCTATCTATCTTTGATGGTTCCCCTACATGTTCAGCCAGGGCTTGCGTGGAAGAGCTAGACACATTTCTGCAGCAGCATCAGATTTCCGAAGATGAAGCCATCAGAGTAGCAGCGCTGCACTTTGGAGGTGAGGTCTATGCATGGTGATTATTTGAGTCCTTTAATTTAAAGAATCCAAATACTTATTCCTATGCAATTTTCATTAGAAATTTTATGGAAAGTTTTGGTAGGAAGAATTTTGAAACACATGTGGAGGAAACAAACACATCTAAACAAACAAAACCCTTGCATGTGATGGAAGAAACCATAGACTCGAAATCACTTCAGAGAACCATAAATGAGGCTGATATCTTGCATGATACTTTATTGGAGGCAAGACCTTCATCTTGTATTTTGGCACAAGGAGACAGAAAGATCCCTTTTCCAAAAGAGGATCCAATCATTGGAGGGTGTCCCACTCATGTTGAGGAGGCTAAGGGAAACAGCGCTATCATTTCTAGAGTTGATCTAGCACCTCATGCAGAGGAAGGAGGATCTCTTGCTCCAACTAGAGGGGTTCTTGCATCTTTTCAAGGAAGCCCCCAAGATCTTATACATGGAGGTCCAAGCACAATCAGTGAGCAGCATTATTGTGCAACATTGCAGTCAGAAGGAGGAGGTAGGGAGGAAGAGCAGCATCATGTGATGAGAGGCACAAACCCTTCTCTGTTCCAAAGAGCTAGTGCAAAGAGGAGGAAGATTGTATTGCACTATGAAAGCAAGGGCAAGGTTGCCCAACCATATGTACAGTCCACTCTTGACATTGATGTCTCACTACATGGAGGCATTCCACCAGGGAGGCCACTAGATCTATCATTGATGAAAGACATCTTGTCTTTGGATTCAACACTCTTGGATTCTAGAGAGGTGAAGAGTTTGGAGGAGAAATTTGGCATGGGGGATGTCAAAGTAGTAGACAGTAGCAGCAGGAGAGCTTCACATTCTAGATCATAAGCGTTGTCTTTTAGGAGGATTGATCCTTACTAGAGATCTCAACTCTTAGTAGAGTACCCCAAGGATCTTGGTGCACGCATGGTTCTCGATGACCCGAGTGGAGATGATGAATGTATGGTGGATGATATGGTCATCTATTCACATGGCAAAGTATTCTTGACTAGAGATTCTAGTCTCAAGGAGAAGCTGCTGCATGCAGCACATGAGGATTTATTTTCCATGCATTTTGATGCATATATTGCATTGACAAAGGAGTTCATTTGGGAGGGCATTCAGCAAGACATATTTCAGCATATGGAGAGATGCATAGCCGGATGATGATGGTAAGGATGTCACAACCATCTTCCTACTCATTGGGAGTAAGGGAGCATTTTCAGTTGAGCCATTTCAGCTCAAGTCCTCAAGTACATAATGGAGGATGTATAATTTCACCTTATGTTTTGTACTTCCTGTTTTTTTATTAGCAGCATATTGTCCCAAGGAGGATTATTTCTTCTTCATATTTTATGATGATGTAATTGAAGCCATTGATATTGTCTATCTCATTGGTGATTTGTGGGGAAAGCCACATGATTTTTGGTGTGCACCATTGACACCCTTTTGTACTTTCATGCTTATATCTTGTAAAATGATTGTGGGAGAAAACAAGTGGTTGGTAAAGCACTTTTTATTTTCATTTTGATGCAGGCAAAGGATGCACTGTGCTGGTTCCATGGGTGGAACTATGACTCACTCTCCAGTTTTCATTTGGCAACTTGTTCTTATGGTACCTTGCTTCCATGTATTGCTGATATGTTTATGTTCATGGGGAGCTTTGATTCGAGAGTGGGCTTGAGACTGAAGATGCCCATTGGGAGCATGATTCTCCCTACTATACATGTTGTACACATCAAGAGGAACCATGGGCCAACTATGATTTCCAAATTACATTTATTTTCTTCTTGTGGGAGGAACCACTTGAAGAACTTGAGGAGGCACTCCATGGATCATGAGAAGATGGAGGAGTTAGCACAGCCAACTCTTTTCCCTTTGAGGATGAGGGGAGACTCATCTATGAGCCACTCCATTTATATGAGAAAAACATATGGTAAGAGTATTGTTGATTTGCATAGTAATTTGTCTATATGTATGCATCTCTTAACCATATATGTGCAGGGATTTGCTCAAAGGAGGGGTATTATTCCTTCTAGATTTGGTGGTCTACATAGGGCCATTGTGGATGATCACTCCAGAAGTAGATATGGGGAGGAAATTTCTCATCGAGAACATACTCACATTGCACATTACATCATTCACTTTCTCCAGACTTGTGAAGAGATTGGGATGGCAAGCAAATGGTGGGGAGGCCACCCATCATTTTATTTTCTATGGAAGTGGAGAGTCAAACTGTGTTGGCTACATTTGAGGGACCATTGTCCTTCTCCTTTACTTCACATGGTAGCCAACATGATTCTCCTTATGGTGCCCTTGGTTGATATTTCTAAAGCTTTTCTTGGGAGCATGATTGGAGGAGAGACACATTGGGTGAATGTGTCCTTGGAGGGAGAGAACTCCCACACTCTTTGCACTACATGTTCTAAAGGGAGCATGGAAGATGGTATGGCCACTACAGCAGCACATTTTTTTCCTTATGAAGTGAGCCATATGAGGAATGTGATGCCATATGATGATGACTTCCAACTCATCACGTATGAGATGATTTGGGCCAACATGTTTCATAACGTTGGAGGAGAGATCCTTAGAGGTCTAATCTCCATCGTGCCATTTGAGGGCAATATCATTGCAGCCCAGGATCAGCATACACTCTACACTTATCCTAAGTGGAGAGGAGGTTAGCATGGGGTAGGCTATTTTTTCTGCCAAGATAATATTTTCAGCCACCTACATTGCCGGAGCCAGAGGTGGAAGATGACTTTCGAGAGTTGCCTTGTTGGGAGGTAACTCATTCTGCATGGATGATTGCTTGGGGGATGGAGGATCCACATGAGGAATATGTTCCTCAACAAATCATAGACTCCATGCCTTGGGAGGAGGCTTTCCAGTTCTATCCTTGTAGTTGCTTGAGGACAAGCAACATTTGGGAGGGGAGGACTGCAATATTCCAAAATTTTCCTACAATAAATTGGAATATTATTTTTTGCTGATTTCACCTAGGAGGAGAATAAATCGGTAAGGAGGCCCATGCATAATGAAAATCTCAATAAAATACCTCATAGTATGAAAGGGGTTCATCATTGGAGCTGGTTTTCACACCCTCATGTGTGAATAGGGTCATTTGCAAGTGGACAAGGTCAAGTTTGACCAAGTCAACAGCGTTGGGATAATAGGTGGAGAACACTTAGAGAAACAACACAGTATGAATGGGAAGAGGGTTATTTGGTGGAGGAAGCCCTAAAAGAGTGGGATCCATGGAGAGGGGGCCTTCAATTTTTTAAAAGGAGGGCAAAGCAGCCACTGTTTCTCATGTCATGTATTATTGATTTTATGGTCTATTCAGACTTTGTGCAATCTCTAGTTGTTTAACTAAGTTGCAGTGCTGCTTAGCACAAGGATCTCCTACTTAGGAATCCTTATCCTTCTAAGAGAGTCCTATTGAAGGAACTTTTACTTCATTCTCCACATTCAGGCTCAAGGCCAAGCCACCTCCTCCAGCTACAACGTTATTTCTACTCAAGTGCAACGTTGTGTTGTAGGGTGTTGCAGTGGAGGACCTCAACACCATTTCCGGAGCTGATTTTCAGAGGAGGGAGTCTCCATTCCTTTGGGAAGTTAGTGAGGAAGGTTTCAGAACTTATTGCAGACTTTGGCATCATGCCAACTCATTCCCTTTCCCCTACAGTGTAGTTTCATCCAGTGACTGCGTTATGTTTAGTGAGCATTTGCAGTGGGGCTCTTGCAGATTGTCTGGAGGGTGAGATTTTTGGTGAGGGGATTAGCCTTTCACTTGAAATATTCATTGGAGGAGGCATATTCATTTTGGGCATCATCTATAGCCATCTCCATCCAGTTCTATTTCTTGAGTTGCAGCTGCTACCCAGCAACTCTGGCATTTTGCAGATTTTGTATTTTATAGCCAATCCTTCCAGGATTGACAAGAGGTAGCCTTTGGGAGCTGAGATCTTCACTCCCAATGTTGTATGGGCCATATATTTGTATATACATGTATTTGACATATTTTAGCATGAATTTGATCTTATAAAACTGCGCAGTCATAGCTTGGGCACACTTTTATAGCAGTGTTTATCATGATTTATGTACTTGTCTCTTGAGGCTGAGCATTGCCTATATTGAATAACATTTTCCTCAAGGTCTTGTATTCATTTGTTGTTGCTATTACTTAATAAGATGGCTATGGATATTTCTCACATTTCTATGAGTTGAGTGTCACTGCTACTCCATTGTTGTGTTTGCATATTGTCGTATCTCCAACTATAGAATATATTAAGATATTCTCATTGTTGTAGAAATTTCCTAATTTGGGATATTACATTGTCTACTGGCTTATTCTTTTGTCGTAACTTGGAGCCGAGTCGCTTATTCTCGAACTAGGAGTTATTTTTTTATTTCCAATTCAAGACAAAGTTTGTATCGCCAGGATCGGGAGTCGAGTGTCTTAATCGAGGTAGGGTTTTACTAGGACTGAGAGTGGAGTTCCAAATTCTAAATCTCGTAGAGTCCAAGTTATAGCTTAGATAAATCTTGCATGAAGGAACTCACCATAGCAGAGAGATCGATATGGAAAAACATTGTCTTTTTCACGACGTTGAAAATTTGATTTATTGTCATGTTAACAAAGTTTGCAAATGAATTTACTATCATCTAGTTATGTTGTGAAATTCACAAACCAACATGAAGGTATATGCATGACGTATGCAATAGAATATTTTTTGGAGAATCCTAAGATTTCCAATTTTATAATTTTTCCTCTCTTCCAATGGAATGAGCTTCATGAGAAAAGTAAGTATCGACTCTCATAAAAGTTAATATAAAACAAAAGGAGACATTGTGAGCTATTCACAGATGGCTTCATACTCTTCAATATTTACATGAGTCTTCCAAAGTAGACATTCTCCTTTGAGTCGTAAATGCGGCTAGATGAAGTTTAGGAATGACATGTAGCTGGAAATTTTGATAGAGAGATTTTCCATTACTGCAAACGAACTCAACAACACCCTTAATGTCTCCTTTTTTACATATCACGTAGATCGTTTCTTCCCTGGAATTTTTTGTTTGAACCACCTACCACATTAACTTCATGAATGATGGGACCTTGTACAGATGTTGGGAATATGCCATATCCTTTTTATAGTTGTAAATAATGGACGAATATTTTAATGGGTGTAGGTTGTCTTTGATGATCTTGTCAAAATATTTTAATTTTCTCTTTGTTTTGATAGTATTTTCTTACAGTCTCTACCAAATGTTGCCTATAATATATACTACTTTAGGTCCTTCCAAATCGCTAGAGATTCTAACGATACTATCCATTTGGTCATCCAATCTTAGTAGTCTTTGGCCATTTCCTTTTCCAATAATAGTATCTTCAGTTCAGTAGCTCATCATTATTGGGTTTTTAAATATTTTACAAAAATTACACCAGAAATTTACCATCTTATGAAAGTTTGAAACTAATAAAGGAGTGGGAAAATTTGAGAGAAATGCAAGCTATGTTGCACCTTTTGTCATCTCTATGGCATCTATTTACTTTGAATATATGATAAGTTTTGTAGCAAATTTCAATGAGGAAAATATGTGAGTCCTATAGGATCATATCTCTTGCTTTAGTCAAGAAACTTTATTGTTAGCCCATCAAGCCGAGTTGTTATAGTGATGCTATTCTACAGGTATCAATGAGAAGAAAAAGTCTAAGAAGAATATAAGTTTTATTAGCTCTCTGAAACTCATATTTGTGGGAGAAAGGACCGAATAGTTTGTGCCATCCGAATACGGTAATTTTTTGTCATATGTCTCTTTGGTAGCAGATCTGTCTACTATGGAAAAGGTATGAAGTTTATGATTTGAGCCTGATATAATTAATGATAAAAGTTTGAGCTCCCTCATAAGGTCTAAATTTTGGCATCTTTATGATTAAAAACCAGAGAATCTATCAATTTTTCACTTGTCCCTTACCCCAGAACTCTAGGTATCTAGTAAGTGATCCACTTGGTGTTCCAGCCATGTTGTTGGAGGATGAAAAAGACACTTGATCTTGAGCCCTACTTAGGGGGATTGACCTAGATAAGGTCATTGTTCTCCTATGAAAGTATAAAACTAATCAAGGAGTGGGAAAATTTGATAGCAATGCAAGCTCTGTGGCACCTTTTGGCATCTCTATGGCATCTAGTTACTTTGAATCTATGAGAGGTTTTGTGCCAAATTTCACTGAGTAAAATATGTGAGTCCTATGGGATCATATCTCTTGCTCTATTCAAGAACCTTTATTGTTAACCCATCAAGCCGAGTTTTTATAGTGATGTTATTCTATAGGTATCAGTGAGAAACTGCCAGATGAGGATCCAACACTCCCAGCAAGTATGTACTCAGAACCTTCAGATCTATTATTAGTATCATATAAAACAAAATTTTGATCATCCTGTTCAAGGGAACCTTCTTTACTTCGTTCTGACTTTCTGCCACAAATATTAGAACAAATGAAATTTAGATTTACTACTTAATAATAATGACATTTTCTCAAATAAATGTCATTTTTCTAGATCATCCAAAGTTCTAAACACCTTCGCACCTAGATCCTGCTCTTGGATTAAGGCACTAAATTTTGACATGTATTAAAATAGAAATAAATTATTGTCAATTTCTACAAAAATTATTGATAATGTGTCATGTATAATGAGAATTAACACCCACAGAACATGTCATTTCTGAAAGCTTTAAGCAAATAGCACAATGATTAATACCTTGTCTGCTAACTGGATCTTTTTTCTGTCATAAAAGAAGAGGATAACATACTGATTGATGAGTGTACCATCCATTTCTGCCTTTGCAACTGTAACAACCCACAAACATACTTCCTTTCCTCATCGGGCATCAACATGTCATATTATACCTTGGCTATGTTTTGTGTTAATTTTGGAGTGACTTCAAAAACTTTCATATGTACCCTGAAGATTACATCAACCCTATTTTGACACCCGAATATGATAGCTAGATGAGTTTGTATGTTTCATGAATGAGATGGATCTTTTTTATTGTGCTGTTATTCATCAGTATTTTTACCTGTTATTGATGACTAGTTTCCTTAGCTGAGTTTTCTAGAAACTGATCTCAAAACTATCAATCTATCATCTAGGTCCTCCTACCCCTCCCTGTCAGTCTATGATGAGAAAAAAACCTAGCTATCAAGTCCTATCTGGTTTCATCAAAATATCCCTTTCTAGAGCTATTTTAGCTTGGTTTATCTACTGTCATTTACCCTTGTTTCTCATGCCTTTCACTATCCAAAGGTTGACAAAGTGTCTGCAACTCTATCCCTGGTCATCTTGTCATATGAAAATCTGATCATGCCAAATGAAACCCTTAGAATATGTGAAATTTGTCCCTAAGTTAGATAGTGGTGTTTAGGGATTTTTTCCTTGGCTAAGACATCCTAAGCCAAAACCCTGTGTCTGTTACTAATCAGCCATCAGTTGTCTACCTATTCTGAAAAACAAGTCTTGATCCATCCATAGGTCGCACACCACTAAGAGGTCACTTTGTCTCATTTCAATAGAAGTTCAACAAAGATCTAAATCAGGAAAAAATAATGTTTGTCGCTATCTGAAGAAGTTTGCCTGGATCAAGCATAATCTCCATAAAGCACCAAAGGAGCTCTCCAAGGTTCCAAAGCCTCTATTTTTACATCTCTGCAGGGGTGTAATTAAATGATGATCAGTATACAAAGGAGGGAAAAAAAGGGACAAGTTCAAATAGGTCTCACATGTTGAAGGGTTTTTCCATCAATGAAGCAAATGAAGTGCAGTAAGTAAAGAGCAACTGATATGTATGGTTGTAAATCCAAAAAACTGCCTGAAGAATAGAGACCATCCTCCAAGTCAAAATGAATAACAAGGACTGAATAATGCTAATCATAAGTACTGCATAATCTTCCAAAGAGTATCATCATGTAGGGCATAAGAAGACAGCTGCTTCTTATGTTACCTTGAGCCTAGGATGTGAACATTAGTCAAAAGCAATTTCAAGGTACCCCTGAAAACATAGTCAAAAGAAGGTTAGTGAATTATGTTTGGCAGTAAGAATTCTCCATATACAATTCACTTTGTTTATGATCCAGTGTTCTCAGTGATATTTTACAAAAAGAATATACATCTCAGACAATGCCTCTCAAAGCAAAGAGGACTTTAGGTTCAAGTGATTTTACCAATGACAAATGTCAAAATTCACTTTGTTTCCTCCTAGTATTCTTCAAGCAGAGACATATACTACAGAGAAGTGACACAGTGTTGAAATAGATAAGATCTAATGTGTATAATGATAACCTCCTTCAATGAAAATCAGATGGTTAGAAACAGTGATAATAACCTCCTTCATAAAAAGTAGAGGGTTAAGAAGATATGCAATGGCCTCCTTCACAAAAGGCAGACGGTCAGCTCTCCAAATTTTTGCACCATGAAACAACTCATTCAAAGGTTTAAAGGTGTGATGAAGCCATACTTCACTTTCAGTCAAAGGGTGCCTCCATCAAACGATAAAGACAGAGTTTTAAAGGACACGGGCAATTTACATTTTGAAATGTTTTCAATCAGAGGATAATGACCTTCATCACTTCATAAACAAGTGGATTTGCATGTTAGGTTCTAAGAGGCTGCATTGATGGTTTTAAGTGGATGATCTCCTTGATTAAAATCAGAGGATTAAATCATGGTTTAGAGAACCTCTTACCTCACAAATTGTGGATTACAATATCATTTTGAGAAGCATTCTTTTGAATGTGGCAGAAGGTTCAAAAAGACTGTTTTAAAAAAAGGTGAAACAGTTATTAAAAGGCCAACTCAAAATATCAATACACATAGAATTTCTTTAAAAAATTTCTTTCAAAAGGAAAAGGAGAAAACCTAACCTAAAGGTATAAAAGGCATCAAACAAGTGCCATTCACCACTGTGCAGGAAAGTTCACAAAAGAGGGAGTGTTTTTTAAATGCATTTAAGCTTGAATCCATGTGCGTCACTCCTGTACAGTAGCGCGGTGCGCCTGTAAGCACCCACATAAATACTTTTCATAGAGGCGCGGCACGCCTATAACGTTGCATGGCACACCTGTGCCATCGTTCAACAGGCGCCCAGCAACCAACCCTAAACACGTTTTTTTCGTTCAGATAGCAACCAACTTTGAATGCGGTCCTTTCTCCATTTAGGCAGCAACCAAGTCTGAACGCGCTCCTCCATTCAGGCTCCAACCATATTTGAATGCAGGTTGACTCTTCCGTTCAACCCTGCCCGGGCCGACAGCAACCAACTTTGAACGCGGTCCTTTTTCTCGTACAGGCAGCAACCAACCCTGAACACGTTTTTTCCGTTCAGGGAGCAACCAACTTTGAACACGGTCCTTTCTCCGTTCAAGCAGCAACCAACCCTGAACGCGTCTCTCTGTTCAGGCTCCAACCATCTTTGAATGCAGGTTGACTCTTCCGTTCAACCCTGCCCAGGCCACTATCAACACAGGTCATCAAAAGAACTTCCAAAGTGCCAAAAACGTTTTCACATAGTGGATTCATCTCCAACAACAGCAGGGACAGTTTTCAAAAAGGTATTTATGTCTCTTGGCCTAGTTTTGATTTGAGGAAAGGTTTGAAGATCACATTTCTAAAGGAGAAAAGCAGTAATTTTAAGATGGACTAGAGGTCTGTTTGTTGCAAAGATTTGTTTATCAAACAAAGGAGAAACATTGTGTGCTAAAATAATTTATCTTCATCAAAGACATTGTTTTCCAACCTAGGAAAGAAAGATAATGATTTCTCAAAAGGTGAAAACATAATAATTTTCAAAGAGCAGCTTGTTTGTCTAAAAAACCATAGAGGAAACAGTGATTAAACAAGGAGATCCATCATTTCAGATTAAAGGTTTGAACTACATAAGACAGGGAATCACTTTTTGAAAGACTAGTACCTTGTGAAAGTCTAAAGTTTGTTTCTTGTGAGTAAGCTAAGGATATAAATAGTCTATAAAGGAAAACAAAGTTTTGTATAGAGGGTCTTTCAATCAGTTTAAAGGAGTCTCTTAAAGCAGTAATTTCAAAGAGCACCATATGTATCAAAACCACAGAGAAGTGATTACAAAGGAAGACAGTGATTGGAGGAAAGATTTGTTGACAGTTTGAAAGAGTCTTATTGTTGTGGGTGGTTAAAAATAGCACAGTCTTCAAAGGAGAAAGAGTTTTGGTACCCAAAGGAAAGGGAGGAACCTTTTTGTTTTCAATAAATCCCTCTTTTCCAAAATCACAGAGAAACATTAAGTAAGGGAGAAGGTTTTGCTTATGATCAGTTTAAAAGAGTCCCATTAATAGTGATTTCACAAGGACAGTGATTAAAAGGTGCAAGGACTTGTTGACAATTTGAAAGGAGTTTGCAAGTGGTTGAGGGAAAAAAAACATATTGTTTTCAAACCTACCATGTTTATCAAAATCAAAACAGTGATTCCAAAGAGCACCCTTTTTTTCTTCAAATAACCACAGAGAGACAGTGATAAAAGATAAGGGCTTATTGATAGTCCAAAGGAGGTCTTCTTGCCATGAATAGCAAAGGATAAAAACAGTGATTTAAGGGAGGGAGTTTTTGGGTCAAAAACAAAGGGGGACTTGTCTTAAAAGACCAAAAATAGATCTCATTAAAAGCCCTTTGCTCACAACAAAGTTCATAAGAAGGGAGCTTGTTTTCACTTAACAAAAACTTGTTTGACAACTAAGGACAAACTTAGTCTTGCAAAGAGGATAAAGTGTTTTTGGTTGAGGACCTATTTCAGTGATCATTTGAAAAATTTGGCTTGGTGAGTCAGTAAAGGGTATTAGAAGCAAAAATGCCTCCAAGGAAGGGCAAAGTGACAAAAATCAAACTAGTAATGATGAGAAACAAAGTAAAGAGTCTAAAAATGGCAGTGAGGAGGAAGAACATAATGGCAGCCAAAACAGCAGTAAACATAGCAGTCATAAAGAGGAACAAAGTGGCAGCCAATATAGTGATAATGAGGAACATGACAGTACTCAAAGAGGTACTAATGATGAGAAGCATGACAGCCCTAAAGCAAGCAATGATGATGGCAAACAAACACAAAACAGTGAGCATTCCGAAGGGAGTAGCATGAAACAAAAAGAGAAAAGCATCCCAAATAAAGACATTGGAAACATAGAGCATAAAGAATATTCTCCAAAGCATGTGCTAGCTTCCTCTCCTAGGCAAGGGGCCATGACTTCTTCGCCAAAGCTAAAATGTCGAACCACAAGGAAGAAAACCAAGAAAAACTCAAAACTGCCCAAAGAGGGCGCCTGGTAGAAAAAATGGAGAAAGTCACATCAAGGCTTGAAATCTTGGCCTCAACTTCCTGACACACTTCTAAGAACCCATGAGGGGCTTGCTCGCCAAAATTGAGAAAATTTTGACAAGATTTTGTTTTTTGACATTTTTGGGCCTAATTGCATAAATTCATGGGCACCGCCATTTTTTTTTGGAGCATCCTCAGCGGTTGAGAGTGGTATCATTAGATGCATTAAATTCAAGGGCATCTACTCAGAAAATTTTAGATCCAAAGGATGTGTTTTGATTCCCCAAAGAGGCGAAAAATAATGATTTTTTGACTTTCTGCCTCGCATATCAGCAAAGGTTACTTTCTGGTTTTTTGATTTTTTGACTTTCTGCCTCGCATATCAGCAAACACAATACAAGAACTGCAGCAAGATAAACAATAAATATTAATACAACATCATAATTTACAGATAATCTGAGCCATTTTATTAGATTGGAGAAGAATCAGTTACACAATGTACAAAATGTGAGTAGATCTAGCCAAAACGTTGGTCTAGAATCACTCAAAAAACATGCTGCAAAAGGTACAGTGTAACTGGAGAGGAACTGAAGCAAATATTGTGCTTTCCCTTCGGTAGAATATGAACATATAGTTCCATTATTAATAGGAAAATGCAGATATACTCAAAAATTAAGTTCAGATGATGCCAAGATTCAAGATCTGGCCAATGTGATGGATTCCCAAGATAACCCAGAAAGGATTTTCCAGATCTGCAACTTTGGGAAAATCACCTCCCTAGGATTTGATCCTTGATCTGCTGGGAAATACAAATCTGAAGCTAGATTTGACAAATATATGGCTGAAATATGTTTTCAAATGAGATCTAAGCTTGAAGGGCTAATCCCTTCTTCATATCTATGAGCTAGAAGCTCTAGATCTCGCTTCTCAATCCTCCAATGATGATTGCAGCTGCTGCAACATAATTGCCTCTAGAAACTGCGTTGTGATGGAAAGAGAGGCCTTATGCCTGCTGAAAAATTCTGCAATAAACTCCAAGATTATGGAAATAATGATGGAAATGTGAGGGAATGATCCCTCACAGGATTGCTAGATGAAATACTAGCAACTTCCTTCCTCCTTTTTGATCTGCAAAATGAACAGCGTTATTCCTGAAGGGAATACTACTGCTAGGAGGTCAATAACTTTTGGCCTGATGCCATATCTGCAAAGAGGATCTGGGAAGCTGATATTTAAGCCCAAGTTGATAGGAATAAACCCCCACTAGTTCTCCAGCTGAAGTACTAAAGACAACTTCCTCCTTCCAAACTGATCTTCAAAAATCTACAATTTCTAAATATGAGTATTCTGCATAAAGTGGGAAAAGGATATGGAACTTAAATCCTAATTTATAATGAAGTACAATCCTCTTTCTAGAGCTTCTCTAAAAAAGAGGTGGGATTCCCAACCAGGAACACCCTATGTTAAACAACACTTGCAATCTCTGCTAAACAGCCCAAGAAAGCAGTGGAATGTCACATGACAATTCCAGATCTGAAAAGATCTTACATCAAGAAATAACCAGCATGCCCTCATCCTTTCCTTCATCTTCTTTAAATAACATTTGAGCCTTCCCAAGCCTTGGCCCTCATCTAGACTTCGTTGTCAAATGTGCACAAGATCCTCCAAGTTGGACTGCGTTGTTTGACCAAATCAACCATCATGTCTAGGTGCAATGTACAGCTTCCATCAAGTGTGCCTTGTTGGCACAACGTACTCCATCACTTTATCATGTCCCATGATCTTTGACATCTTCAAGATCTTATTTGACAGAATCATCCTATGTTTGATCCTTTCAAGATCTTAGTTGACTGTGTCAACCTCCATGATCTATCTCATCAGTGAGACAGATTCTCCAATTTCATTCACATTTGTAGTTGTTCAACTACCTTATTATGTAGATCTAGGTTTAATTAATCCACATTCACACACACAAAAGTGGATATTTATTCATATTGAGGATTGTGGGTCCCTCCACCCTTTTATTTACTTAATTCATTAAGAAATTCAAGGACTTTAATATTCCAAATATGATGTGAAAATTTGGGAATATTACAGTCCCCCCTGGAAAAAATTTTCTTGTCCTCAAGAAAATCCAAAATTAGATGCAAAGATATCTATCCCCCTCCAAATGGCATCCACATAAGGAAGGCTTCCTCCATTTTCTGCAATGGGTTGTGCATGTTTGGTTCTAAATTTGTCTATTAAAAACATAAAGAATGACCCCCAACTATTTGGTTAGATGTCCTCCTTCCATCATGAAGTACCAAGTGACAACCATATGATGTTCAACATCATCATCAATACATGAGTTGCATAAAATAAGGTGGTTCTCTTCCCAAAGGAAAAGCTCCATCACATAATACATGTATTCATCCCATGTTTCATGAATTAGATTGAGCATTGATATGCTCTCATACTTAGCCCTGTTGGCCTTGTTGGATCCAAGCATCACTCCAATGTTATGAAAAAGAAGAAGAAAAGGAGCTATATGGGTTGATAAATATTTCAAACCATATTCTCCTAAGAGTAATCCCATCCTCCATGTAAGATGGTGTAATGTTCCCACATTTTGCAGCTAATGGGAATATTACATTTTATTTTCAGTTTTCTTAACTCATGAATAAAAGTGTAAAGGAGGGACTCTAAAACTCCTAATCAAAAAAAAAAACCAATGCCCAATGTGAACATGGAAAAATCTGGGCCATTTCAATAAAATACACTTAGGTGTGAAAAGGAATGGAGAAGGTTGACTAGGTCAACAGGACCAAATCACAGCAGTGTCTAGATGCATTGAAACTCCTTATTAATCAGCGCAGTTTTAGATGGAGACCCTTCATGTGAAAAAGGTTAACTCATTGGAGGTGGTTTAGGGTTTTACAAGCCCTAATTCTATAAAATAAAGAGGAAGGCCACAAGGAAAGGTTGTTGAAGATAATTCGATTTTGAGATTGCTTAAGCAACTCAAAATCTCTAGTTGTTTAGCTAGAGAGAGGAATTTCCTGTTTAGGAACTCCTCCTCCTTCATTGAGGAGCTCTTGAAGGAGTATGTTCTAAAATTCCTCACATCTAGGCTTGAGGCCAAGCATCCTCCATCAAGACAACATTATTTCTGCAGCAGAATAATACTGTGTTGCTAGGTGTTGCAGTGAGGGGTTTTCAACACCACTTCCAAATCTAGTTTTGCAGAAAAGGGATCATTCCTTTCTCTAGAAGATTAATGAGGAAGCCTTGAGCTTCATACTCAGATCTTGGCATCAGGCCAAAGGACCTTCCAACATCATCTGCGTAGTATACTTCAGAAACTGCGTCATTTTTCCAGTGCATTGCTGCAACAGGTTTTCTACCCTAGTTTGGTGCTTATTTCCTTGAGGAAGGGCCATCCCTTCTTCCAGAAAGTTTGTATTGCAGCCCTCTTCTGTAATTTTGCACATCTCAGATCATATACTTAGAGTTTCAGTGATTCTACATTTTTCAAATCCATATTTTGTAGATCTGACACTTGTATTTGTTCTTTCATGAAATCCCCTTGCTGGGTGATCTATTTGATGTATAAAAAGAGATGAATCTCTATTTTTCTTCATTATATGTTATAATAAACTTAATATCTGATGTTTCAGATTTATTTTGTCTAATTTCTTCAGAAATTATGCTCTGCATGCTTCAGCCATTTTCTGCATACTCAAAGTCATGGGAAATCAACATTTTTCAGCATATCTGGGGATGGAGGAACTATTTAACATAGCTATAATGCTTGGTTTGAGCTGAAATTTGGATCATAGGTCCCTAATGACCTAATATAAAATAACCTCCTGCCATTTCCCTTAATTTTACGCATATTTATAGAAACATCCATTTTGGGCCATAAATCCTCACTTTTCCCCACTATTGGATGAAGGGATTGAACATCTTTCTATTTGTTGTGTTTCTAATTTATGTATTAGTTTCTATCAGCATATTTTATGTATTTAAAACTCTTTTCACTTTCATCATGCCGTTTTCCCTTGCTGCAACCCTCATTAGGTAATTTCTTGAAGATAATTAGGTGTGGGAGATCTGTTTAACCCACCTAGTATTATTTTTTTCAGCTTAGATCTTGGATTTAGATTGTATATTATCTTATATAAAGGATACAAGAGTTATTTTCCTGTTCCAAAGCATATTTTACTGAAAATGCATATTTCAGTGTATGATTCATGAGTTGTTCCCAATCTGGAACATTACAGTGGTATCAGAGCATGATATTTGGCCCAGCCTATGAGATCAAGCTATCAGAGAAGTGAAGAGAAGAAATAGAGGTCAGAATTATGGAGAGGATGATTTTACTCTCATCAGTGTTTAGATCTAAGAAGAGCCTCTCCAAAGAGGTAAATCAGAAGAGAGAAAGAAGATGCACCGAAACTCCTAGAGGGTTTCGAGAAGAAGAAAGCTATAGTAAAATCTGCATGAGGTTCCAAGAAGAAGAAGGAAGCCCCAACACTTCCTATCATCAAAGTAGAAGACCGAAGATTCCTAGATCTCCTCATAGATCCACTATACCCACTTTCTTTGAAGAAGGTGAGAGGTATAGCAATGAAGAAGAGAGATGCAAAGAAACTCCTAAAGGGTTTAAAGATGAGGAGGAAGAACTATATCACAAAGCAAGAAGAATGACTGAAGAAGAGATCTCATTGCTTCTTTTTCAAACATTGAAGAGTATTGAAGAAAATCTCAAGGATTTTGATGAGGAGATGAGCTACAAAGAGACATCTTCCAAGGATACAAAGGAGAATGTCAATCTTGTCACTTTGGGCAATAGGTCTCCATTTTCACCATCTGCTGCTAAGGTGCTTGCATCTAGAGGAGAGGCACTTGCATCTTTGCAAGGTAGTCTTGAGCTCTCAACATATGGAGTCCCATGCATGAACTCGGAGATGCATGAGGAGGAGAAGGAAGATACCAGCGCTGGTATGCTTAAAGAAAGGAGACCATCATTCTTGCCAGCAGTTGGAGGCATCATTGATCCGGGTGGAGGAAATCTTGTGTTCTGTCAAGAGGTTCCCACATATCAGTTGATCCAAGGTATGCATAAAATTTTAGCACATATTGTTTCAAGATTAATGCATAGCCAAGGATTAAATCAAAATGTTGATTTGAAGCAAATACATGTCACAGCGCAGAGGACCCTTTATCTAATCAAGGATGAGACTGGAAACTATCCCTATGCATCATTGTTGAGTTGCATTCAATCTCTTGGGTTGAGATGTAGGGTCTCAAGAAAGGGGATTAGTACTATCCTATGTTCAATGGCTGACTGTGAGATCAGTAATGAAACTTTCTTTGAGACAGTGCATGCATCACTTTGCAAATCTACAGCACTGTCACTTAGTGATTGTGACAAAGAGGCTTCGGCTCTCTTGGAGAATTCTAGAGGTAGCTTCAACCTTGAAGCAGTGGAGAAGAAGAAGATGAAGATTAGACATCTTGAGATGAGAATAATTTTCTCCCCTCTTGATGACACTCTCTCAATGAGCATGCTACAGCTCAAAGAGAGACTTCTACTTACTGTAGATTCAAAGCCTCACTAGTTTTGGAAGGCCATAGATGGAAGAAAGGTCTCACTAAGAGATCTCAACAAAGATGCATTTCAATATTTAATGAGATGCAAGGTTCTTCATTGGTTCAAAGGAGATGGTATTCTACAAAGGGAGGATGCCATGATTATGCAGGACATCACTCATCTTCCATATTGGAGTGAGTGAATGAGGATGATGAGCAAGAGATCACATGATCACTTGCATACATATATGGGCCAGCAAGCTTGGTTACGCTGGTTTCCCTTGGGAGACTCCTATCACTCTCCAAAGGCACCTATTTTTCTGATCTATGCCTTGAAGAATGGTCATGAAATGAATAAGGAGGCATGGCAACACTGGTTGCTTTGGGGTAAGCATGATCACTACCCAAAGATTCTCATTCTCTCATATCATGCTTTATGCATCATTAATAGAGTATATGAAAAGGAAGCATGGTTGATGTGGTTGTTAAAAGGAGAGTTTGGACATCACATGTTAAATCTCATGTCCATGTATTCACCCATGTTTGAAATATGTCTCAATTATCCACATGTATTTCTGTTGGAGGGATGTTTCATGCATGAACTTTGGCTTGGGAGGAAGAATGACTCCCACATGATGTGGTATGAGGGAGATTTCTTGTACTATGTTGATGAGACATTTCACATGTCCATCATTGTGTTACTGCTCCATGATCCACATGTTGATAAGGCAAGAAGGCTGCAAAAGTCCTTGTTGCTATGGATACTCTTGGGTGAGTATGGTTACTACCCAACAACTCATCATTTTTTGAATCATGCCTTGGATTTCAATGATATGTTGCAGCAAGAGAAGGCAAGTATAGTTTTGTTTCACTTGAGAGAGTATGGCCACCACATGACATCTCCTATGTCTATGTGTTTTGTGTTGTGTAAAATTTGGCATATTGATCTCATGATGTGCATTAATGATAATAATTTGTATTGGGCTGATGTGACATATCATATGTCCATTAGTATGGTTTGGTTTCATGATGCACATGAGGAGGAAATAAGGCAGCAAGACCTCTTGTTGCTTTGGTTGCTTTTAAATGAGTATGGTGACCACCCCATAGCTCAAAATTTTCTGATTCATGCCTTATGTATCAAAGATAAATTGCAGTGAAGGAAGGCATGTACATCATCTTATGGGAAGCTTGGCTTGCTCATCTTACATGGAGGAGATGGAGGATGGCAGCAATGGGCCTTGCTCCGGTGGTTATTATTAGGATAATATGGTTTGACATCTTTGTTTACCCATATTATCCCTTACCTTCTTCTTTTGCATAACGCTGGAATGATGGAGTTTGGATCTAACAAGGCCAACAGGGCTAAGAATGAAAGCATAACAATGCTTAATCAAGTTCATAAAACACGGATGGAGGAATGTTCTTGCATGATGAAGCTTTTCCTTTATGGAAGGAGCCACTTTATTTTTCTCATGTGTTTATGATGGTGTTGGACATCATGTAATTGTCATTTTGTACTTCATGATAGCAAGAGGACCTCTAACCTTACAGTTGGAAGTCATCTCATGTATTTGTGGAAGACAACTATGGAACCAAACATACATAACCTATTGCAAAAAATGGAGGAAGCCTTCCTTATGTGGATGCCATTTGGAGGGGAGTAGATGATTTTCAGCTATAATAAGAGTTTCTTGAGGGCAAGCAACATTTTTCTGGGGGAGACTGTAATGTTCCCACATTTTGTAGCTAATGGGAATATTGCATTTTATTTTCAGTTTACTTAACTCATGAATAAAAGTTTAAAGGAGGGACTCTAAAACTCCTAATCAGCAAAATAAATCAATGCCCAATTTGAACATGGACAAATCAGGGGAATTTCAATAAAATACACTTAGGTGTGAAAAGGAATGGAGAAGGTTGACTAGGTCAATAGGACCAAATCACAGCAGTGTCTAGATGCATTGAACCTCCTTATTGATAAGCGCAGTTTTAGATGGAGACCCTTCATGTAAAAAGGGTTAACTCATTGGAGGTGGTTTAGGGTTTTCCAAACCCTAATTCTATAAAAGAAAGAGGAAGGCCACAAGGAAAGGTTGTTGAAGATAATTTGATTTTGAGATTGCTTAGGCAACTCAAAATCTCTGGCTGTTTAGCTAGAGAGAGGAATTTCCTGTTTAGGAATTCCTCCTCCTTCATTGAGGAGCTATTGAAGGAGTACGTTCTGAAATGCCTCACATCTAGGCTTGAGGCCAAACATCCTCCATCAAGACAACGTTATTTCTGTAGCATAATAATATTGTGTTGTTGGGTGTTGCAGTGAGGGGTTTTCAACACCACTTCCAAATCTAGTTTTGCAGAAAAGTGTGCATTCCTTTCTCTGGAAGATTAGTGAGGAAGCCTTGAGCTTCATATTCAGATATTGGCATCAGGACAAAGGACCTTCCAACATCATCTGCGCAGTATACTTCAGAAACTGCCTCATTTTTCCAATGCATTGTTGCAGCAGGGCTTCTACCCTAGTTTGGTGCTTATTTCCTTGAGGAAGGGCCATCCCTTCTTCCGGAAAGTTTGTATTGCAGCCCTCTTCTGTAATTTTGCACATCTCCACTCATATACTCATAGTTTCAGTGATTTTTCATTTTTCAGATTCATATTATACAGATCTGACACTTGTACTTGTTATTTCATGAAATCCCCTTCCCGGGTGATATATTTGATGTATAAAAAGATCCAAATCTCTATTTTTCTTCATTCTCTGTTATAATAAACTTCATATCTGATGTTTCAGACATATTTTGTCTAATTTCTTCAAAAATTACGCTCTGCATGCTTCAGCCATTTTCTGCATACTCAGAGTCATGGGAAATCAACATTTTTAAGCATATCCGGGGGTGGAGGAACTATTTAACATATCTAGAATGCCTTTTTTGAGCTAAAATTCAGATAATAGGTCCCTCATGACCTAATATAAAATAACCTCCCGCCATTTCCCTTAATTTTACGCAGATTTTTGAATACATCCATTTTGGGCCATAAATCCTCACTTTTCCCCACTATTGGATGAAGGGATTGAACATATTTATTGATGTTGTGTTTCTAATTGATGTATGAGTGTCTATCAGCATATTTTATTTATTCACAACTCTCTTCACTTTCAGCGGTCCCTTGCTGCAGTCCTCATTGGGCAATTTCTTAAAGATAACTAGGTGTGGGAGATCTGTTTAACCCACCTAGTCTTATTTGTTTCAGCTCAGATCTTGGATTTAGATTGTATATTGTCTTATATAAAGGATCCAAGAGTTATTTTCCTGTTCCAAATCATATTTTACTGAAAATGCATATTTCAGTGTATGATTCATGAGTTGTTCCCAATCTGGAACATTACAGATGGACAAGCCAAAATCCCCCAAAAGAAACCAAAGCAACAAGAGATATTGCTGCTTTCTCTCCTCCTCATGTGCATCATGAAGAAAAAACATTATAATGGACATATAGTATGTCACATCAGCCCAATACAAAGAAACATCATCAATGCACATCATGAGAGCATCATGCCAAGATTTACCCAAGACAAAACACATAGACATAGGAGATGTCATGTGGTGGCCAATCTCTCCCAAGTGAAACCAAAATGAAAATGCCTTAATTTTTTGCTTCTATCATTGATACACAAGGCATGAATCAGAAAATTATGAGCTATTGGGTGGTTGCCATACTCACCCAAGAGCAGCCAGCGCAACCATGCCTCCTTCTCCATTTCATAAGCGTTATTCAAGGCATGGATCAAAGAAATAGGAGCCTTTGGGCAGTGACAAGAACCTCCCAAGGGAAACCAACGTAACCAATCTTGTTGGCCCATGTAGATCTACAAGTGGTCATGCAACCCCTTGCTTATCCGTCTCATCCACTCACCCCAATATGGAAGTTGAGTGATGTTGTAATGTTCCAAAATTTTAGCCTCCAAGCTAAATGGAACATTAGAGTTAGCAGCAGTTGTAGCCGGTAAATAAATGGGTAGAAAATCCCATAAGTCTCCTAAGTAGGAATAAAATACTCCAATTTTGAAAGGGGACACTCTTTCAAGCCTAATAAAACACCTCCATGTATGAACAAGGTTAAAATGAAGTTGCTTTGACTAAGTCAATAGCGCAGTTTTAGTGGAGGAGGAATCCAAGGATGAATAACGAAATGTTGGAGGGAGATGTAACTTGGGATAGAATTAACCTAAGTGAGTGGGGCCAAGGGAAAGAAAACTCAATTCTTATATAAGGAAGAGGATGGAAGCATTATTGATCACGTTGTAGATTATTATTCTTGGCTACCAGGAATTGTTGCTGCTTTGCTGCTTAGAAAATTTGCAGTGTTGTTTAGCACTGGGTGTTCCCGGGCAGGAATCCCACCTCTTTCCTTTGAGGAGCTCATTGGAAGAGTTTGTATTCATCTTTCCACATCAGTTTTTCAGGCCAAGCTTCAGCTATCTTCATTAGCACAACTTTTCCAGAGATTGTGTAGTGTTGCTGGGTGCAACAGTGGAAGGGATTGGAATCCCGGCTTCTGAGCTAGTTTCTCATTGGAGGAATATTTCCTTCACTTGAGAGATCTGTTTGGAGAGCTCCAAATATTATTTCAGATATGTGGTATCAGACCACATTTCCCATACATTCCCAATGTTGTTTCTGCTAGGGAATGCACTATTTTGGAGGCAGTCCTCATTGCATGGTTTGGTGGCTCTGTTGCTGAGTTTCCTTGTGATTGAGAAGTTCATCCTTTCATGGGAGGAAGCCCTTGAGGGATCTACATCAGATCAGACATCTTTCAGCCTTGTACACTCATGTGCTTCAGTGTTTCAGTGGTTATTCAGTGAATCATTGAATTTCCCATTTTGTATATAGAGTGTTGGATAAGAAACCCTTGTCGGGCTATCTTGTATTTTGTATGAGGAGACTAGATCTCTGTTCTTCATCATTATTTATCAATATATGAGTAGATATATGGTTCTCCCATATTTTTATGTGTAAACCCTCTCTTAGACTGCGCAATCCATTGAGCAGCTGCTCCGGCATTTTGCAGTCTTGGGGTTTTAGCACTTTTTGGTCATCCTAGGTGTGGGATATCTGTTTATCCCACCTAGTTTGATTTGTTTCAGCTCTATTCTTTGATTTAATTTGAATATTGTCTAATATATGGGATCCAAGAGTCCATTTCACTGTTTTATTGCCTTTGTTGCTGGAAATGCATTTTTGATGCTTGATTTATGAGCAATCCTGAAAAAGGAATATTAAAGTGGTATCAAAGCATGATCTCTGGCACAGCGTGTGAGATCTAGCTATCAGAAGAAGGATACATGGATAGAATCCAGAAAGCTTCAGTATGTGTAGGGAGAAAGGAAGACAAGCTCACAAAGCTTCTTCCAAAATCTATGAAGAGCTTTCAAGGAGAGCTGAAGAAAATGAGATTGGAGATGAAATCTCCTAAGGAGGTTGAATCTAGAGCTGAATCTAGATTTTCACACGGTGAGTGTGAGCATGCAGCTGCACTCCATGATGCACAGCATAGTCAAATTCCCAGAGCTATCCTAAGACGGATGGGAGGAGGAAGAATGCCTAAGAGAATGACTCTTAGTGATTTGTTGCAGGAATATGAATCTCAAACCGAGAGGTTTAGATATCATACTGATTTCCAAGAGTTTTGCAAGATCCAGATGGAGAAGAGCTAGCAGCAGGGTGCAGATAGATTTCTTCTATCTACTTTTTCCAGATCACCTACATGTTAAGTTGGAGCTTGGGTGATGGAGCTAGACTCCTATTTGCAACTGCACCATATTTCCGAAGGAGAAGCCATCAGAGTTGCAGCGCTGCATTTCAGAGGTAAGGCTCATGCATGGTGGATTTTTGAATCTTATTCCTTAAAGAATGCCAATACTTTATCTTATGCAATATTCATAAAAACATTGATGGAAAGGTTTGGTGAAAAACTTCCTAAGACACATGAACAAGGAAAACTTGAGAAAACAAAACCCTTGCATGTGATGGAGGAAACTCCATTTCAAAAAACCATGGGAGGAGCTGATGTCTTGCATTACACTTTTCCGGAAGCAAAACCTCCAGTTCATATTCTTGAACAAGAGGGCATGGGGATCACTTTTTCACAAAGGGATCCAATGGTTGAGATGTTGCCTACACACATTGATGAAGAAGAGGGAAACATCGTTGTCACATCTAGAGCACATCCAGTACCCCATGCAGTGGGAGGAGGAGCACATGCTCCCATAGGAGGGATTCTTGTATCTTTGCAAGAAGTTCCCCAGAATATAATACATGGAGGTCCAAGCACAATCAGTGAGCAGCATGATTGTGCAGCATTGCAGCTGGAAGGAGGGGGAAAGGAGGAAGAGCAGCATCAGTTGATGAGAGGTATACACCCTTCTCTATTTCAGAGAGCCAATGCAAGGAAGAGGCAGACTAATTTTCACTGTAGAAGCAGGGGCAAGATTTCCCAATCATCTATGCAGTCTACTCTTGACATTGATGTCTCACTTCATGGAGGCATTCCACCTGGAAGGCCACCTGATCTACAGTTGATGAGAGATATCTTGTCTTTGGGTTCACCACTCTTGGATTTTGGAAAGGTGAAGACTTTGGAGGAAGACTTTGGCATGGGGGATGTCAAATTAGTAGGCAGCAGCATGAGGAGAGCTTCACATGCCAGATCACCAGCGTTGTCATTGAGGAGGATTGATCCTTACTGGAGATCTCAGCTTTTGGTAGAGTACTCCAAGGATCTTGGTGCATGCATGATTCTTGATGACCCGGATGGAGATGATAGATACATGGTGGATGATGTGGTCATCTATTCCTATGGTAGGATCTGCTTGACTAGATCTTCTAGTCTCAAGGAGAAGCTGCTACATGCAGCACATGAGGACTTCTCTTCTATGCACTTTTATGCATATTTCCAATTGATGGAGGAGTTCACTTGGGAGGGCATCCAGCATGACATATTTCATCATATGGAGAGATGCATAGCCCGGATGTTGATAGAGAGGATGTCACAGCCACCTTCCTACTCATTGGGAGTAAGGGAGAATTTCCAGTTGAGCCATTTTAGCTTAAGACCTCAAGTACATAATATAAGAGGTATCATTTCATATTTTGTTTTGTACTTATTTTCATTATTTGAGTAGCATGATATAACAAGGGGAAACATTTCTTCTTGCATATTATATGATGATGTACTTGCAGCTACTTGTATCATTGATATTGGCTATCCTTTTGATGAGCTGTGGGGGAAGCCATGTCTCTTGGTGTGCCCCAATGACACCATATTGTGACTTCATTTTTTCATCTTATGAGATGACTATGACAGCAAACAAGTGGCTAGCAAAGCACTTGTTATTTCTTATTTTGATGCAGGCCAAGGATGCACTGCACTGGTTCCATGAGGGGGACCAAGATTCACTCTCCGGTTGTCATTTGGAAACTTGTTTTTATTGCATCTTTCTTCCATGTATTGCTGATGTGTTTTTGTTCAAGGGAAGCTTTGTATGGAGAGAGGAACCAATTGGATGGGATGGCACCCATATGATAGAGCAGTAGAACAATTGTTGGTATGGGGCATCATACAAGTTGACTTTCATGATCTTACTCTATGGCTTGTATGAGGGAGAGATGAGGCAACAACAAAAGTTGTTGTTGCTATGGTTGCACTTGGGAGAGTATGGGAAAAATTATTCCTATACTTTTCATGATATTTTCGGAAAGAAGAAAGGAACATTCATGGTGCAAGGAGGCTACCCTTCAGCATTGGAGGATCATGAGAGACTTCCATGTCGGAAGATGAACTTCTCACATAACAGCATGATGGTGGATAGCTTTGGCATGTGGAATGTCAAAGGGAGAAGTCATGGAGCCTTATTCTTAAGGCCTACTACACTGACACATGGGAGTATGTACTTATTGATGGAGTGTTCCAAGGAGTATGTGTATCCCTTCTTCTTGCAGATTTCTGTGAGGTAATCCTCATGGGGAACTTATACATAGACCTCACTTTTAGCATACTCACTATGTATGGTAGGAAATGCATTTCTGTACTTGTTGATTATTCCATTGAGTATTTGTGTTTTCCCACCATGTTTGAACAATGCATTGCTCCTCAAAAGAGAAAGAGTATTTTTGGGTTTCATGGTCACTTTAGGGCCAATGTTTATGATGATAGTATCCCATCTATACATGACTTTGGGAAAGTGTATTGTTAGCTTATATACGTACAGCTGATATACATTGATGCTTACTTCCCCATGTTGGGAGAACAAACATATACTGCTTGTAACTTGTTGCAGGACCACTTGCCTTATGACATTCTCAATCAGCAGTTGGGAGAACTGCACTGTATTCACCAGAGAGACCATAGGTATCAACCAAACTTTCACATAACCTTAAGCCATTTTCTGATTTGGATGCCATGTGGTGATGATGTGCCATTCATCTTGAATGGAATGGTTTGGGTTGGCATGACTCATGATTTTTGAGGAAGAGTCCTTGGAGGCTCCATCTTCTTCTTGCCATTGAAGAGAAATCATGTTTCAGCCCAAGATCAGCATACCCTCTACACTTATCATGAGTGGAGAGGAGGACAACGTGGGATATGCCCTCTTGCCTATCATGTACATTCATTCATCCCACCTTCATTTCAGGAGCACAAGGTGGAGGAGACTTTCCATGAGTTACCATGTTGGAGGGTGACTCACTTCATTTGGATGATAGCATGGGTGAGGGAGGCACTCATTCACCATGTTAATCATCACTCCTACTTTGTGGAGGCCATGAGACAGCTAGCAGGTTTCCATTCACACTTTCCACCTTGGGTTGATGTAGACATTTTGGTTATGCACACTTGGGAGGAAGCATTAGATGATAGTTTATTTGCAGATTCTCTTGATGCAGTGATGGAGGCTATTGATGGAGGCAACATGAGGAAGAGGGGAGAATTTTTTTTCTCCTTTTGCATTTGCTTGAGGATAAGAAAATATTTTGGAGGGGAGGACTGTAATGTTCCAAAATTTTAGCCTCCAAGCTAAATGGAACATTAGAGTTAGCAGTAGTTGTAGCCGATAAATAAATGGGTAGAAAATCCCATAAGTCTCCTAAGGAGGAATAAAATACTCCAATTTTGAAAGGGAACACTCTTTCAAGCCTAATAAAACACCTCCATTTATGAACAGGGTTAAAATGAAGCTGCTTTGACTAAGTCAACAATGCAGTTTTAGTGGAGGAGGAATCCAAGGATGAATAACGCAATTTTGGAGGGAGATGTAACTTGGGATAGAAGTAACCTAAGTGAGTGGGGCCAAGGGAAAGAAAAATAAATTCTTATATAAGGAAGAGGATGGCAGCATTATTGATCATGTTGTAGATTATTATTCTTGGTTGCCAAGAATTGTTGATGCTTTGCTGCTTAGAAACGCTGCAGTGTTGTTTAGCATTGGGTGTTCCCGAGCGGGAATCCCACCTCTTTCCTTTGAGGAGCTCATTGGGAGAGTTTTTATTCATCTTTCCACATCAGTTTTTTAGGCCAAGTTTCATCCATCTTCATCAACACAATTTTTCCAGAGATTGTGTAGTGTTGCTGGGTGCAGCAATGGAAGGGATTGGAATCCCGGCTTCTGAGCTAGTTTCTCATTGGAGGAAGGTTTCCTTCACTTCAGAGATTTTTTTGGAGAGCTCCAGAGCTTATTTTAGATCTATGGTATCAGGCCACACATTTCCCATACATTCCTAGTGATGTTTCTGCTAGGGAATGCGTTATTTTGGAGGCAGTGCTCATTGCATGGTTTGGTGGCTCCGTTGCTGAGTTTCCTTGTGATTGAGAGGATCATCCTTTCATGGGATGAAGCCCTTGAGGGATATACATCAGATCAGAAATATTTCATCCTTGTAAACTCATGTGCTTCATTGTTTCAGTGGTTATTCAGTGAATCACTGAATTTCCCATTTTGTATACAGAGTGTTGGACAAGAAACCCTTGCCGGGTTATCTTGTATTTTGTATGAGGAGACTAGATCTTTGTTCTTCATCATTATTTATCAATATATGAGTAGATATATGGTTCTCCCATATTTTTATGTGTAAACCCTATCTTATATTGCGCAGTCCCTTGAGCAGCTGCTCCGGCATTTTGCAATCTTGGGGTTTTAGCACTTTTTGGTCATCCTAGGTGTGGGAGATCTGTTTAGCCCACCTAGTTTGATTTTTTTCAGCTCCATTCTTGGATTTAAGTTTCATATTGTCTAATATATGGGATCCAAGAGTCCATTTCACTATTTTATTGCATTTTTTGCTGGAAATGCATTTTTGATGCTTGATTTATGAGAAATCCTAAAAAAGGAATATTATAGATGTGCTGCATAATCATGGTATCCTCCCTTTGTAGAATACCATCTTCCCCAAACTGATGAAGAAATTTTCACTCCATGAAATATTGAAGTGCAACTCCAATGATATTTCTTAATGAGACCTTCTTCTCATCCATGGCCTTCCAAAACCAATGAGGTCTCGGATCTACTGTAGGTAGAAGTCTCTGTTTGAGCTGTGAGGTGCTCATTGAGAAAGTGTCATCAAGAAAGGAGAAAAGGTTTCTCATATCTAGATGTCTACCATTTTTCATCTTTACCTCCATTGCTTCATGAGTGAAGCTACCTTCAACATTCTCCAAGAATGATGGGACCTCATTATTATCACTTCTTCTAAGTGATAGAGCTGTAGATATGCAATGTAATACATAAACTATATAAAATAAAGGCACACCACTGGTCTCATAACCAGTCATTATACAAAGGATTATGCTCATACCTTCTCCTGAAACCCTACACTTCAACTCAAGAGGTTGAATGTAGTCCATCCATGATAAAATAGGATAGCTTTTCATCTCCTCCTTGATTAGATCAAGGGTCCTCTGCGCTGTGATATGTTTCTTCCCCAAATCAACATTATGTTCTAACCCTTGGTTATGCATTGGCCCTGATGGCATGTACCCATAAGTTCCAATAATATCTACTAAAACAATAGGTGATGAATGTGTATGCATACCTCAGATCAACTGATATGTGGGAACCTCTTGACAGAACAAAAGAGTTCCTCCAACCGAGACAATAGTGCCTCCAACTGCTGGTAAGAGTGATGACTGCTCTTCTCCAAGTGTACCAATGCTGGAATTCTCCTCCTCCTCCTCATGCATCTCCTGAATCATGCATGGGACTCTATGTGTCAAGAGCTCAAGACTATCTTGCAAAGATGCAAAAGTCTCTTCTCTCAATGAAATTACTTCTGTAGCAGGTGGTGAATGTAGTGACTTCTTGTCTAGAGTGACAAGATTGATAGCCTCCTCCCTAGGAAATGTCTCTTTGTGGCACATCTCTGTCTTCTTTACATCAAAATTCTTCCTCAACTTGTGAAAGAAATCTGAATATTTAGTCACCTTTGCATGCTCCATGTGACAAAACCACCAATCATTGGCTTCATCTAAAAGATGAAGTGCTACAATCTGGACAGCCTCTTCTTCAGCTACAGGATGTAGTCCGAAAAATGCATCTAACTCTATCCTCCAAGCCTTAACATTGCTTGAGGAGGATCCATCAAATGTAGGCAAATAGAACCTATTGTGCCTCTTCCTTCTATTGCTGCTATAGGATCCTCTTTCTTCTTTGATTTTGAAGAATTGTTGGAGAGATAGCTTCTCCTTGAATTCTATAGACTGTGCTTTGTACTCTTCAAGATATAGACTGAGAGTCTCATGAGTCTCAAGTTCATTCCTTCCTTCATTTCTAAACCCTTCACCTTCTTCAAAGAATGTGGGCATAGTGGATCTATGAGGATATCTAGGATTCTCTTGTTTTCTTCTTTGCTGATAGGAAGTGTTGGGACCTTCCTCATCACATCTTCTTCTTGGACCTTCTTTCTGCCTTTCCTCTTTTATTTGATAGACCTCCTTGGAGATATCTTGCATAGATCTACAAAAATGAGTGGCAGAATTTTCTTCCTCCATGATAGATCTCATCTATCTTCTTCTTCTTTAGATACAAAAGATGAAGTGCCCACAAGCTGAGCCAAAGATCATGCTCTGATACCACTGTAATATCCCAAAAGGGAGAATGCAGTAATACTTAAACACAATACAAGAACTGCAGCAAGATAAACAATAAATCTTAAGAAAACATCAAAATTTACAGAGAAGCTGAGCCATTTTATTAGATTTGATAAGAATCAGTTACATAATGTACAAAATGTGAGTAGATCTAGCCAAAAATTTGGTCTAGAATCACTCAGAAAACATGCTGCAAAAGGTACAGCGTAACTGGAGAGGCACTGAAGCAAATACTAGGCTATCCCTTCAGCAGAATATGAACATATAGTTGCAGGCTGAATAGGAAAATGCAGATCTACTCAAAACTAAATCTTAGATGATGCCAAGATTCAAGATCTGGCCAATGTGATGGATTCCCAAGATAACCCAGAAAGGATTTTCCAGATCTGTAACTTTGGGAAAATCACCTCCCTAGGATTTGATCCTTGATCTATTGGGAAATATAGATCTAAAGCTAGATTTGACAAACAAATGGCTGAAATATGTTGTCAGATGATATCTAAGCTTGAAGGGTTGATCCCTTCTTCAGATCTATGAGCTAGAAGCTCTAGATCTAGCTTCTCAATCCTCCAATGATAATTGCAGCTGATGCAACACAACTGCCTCTAGAAACTGCGCTATGAGGGAAAGAGAGGCCTTCTGCCTGCTGAAAAATGCTGCAATAAACTCCAGGATGATGGAAATAATGATGGAAATGTGAGGAAATGATCCCTCACAGGATTTCTAGCTGAAATACTAGCAACTTCCTTCCTCCTTTTTGATCTACAAAATGAACAACGTTATTCCTGAAGGGAATACTGCTGCTAGGAGGTCAATAACTTTTGGCCTGATGCTAGATCTACAATGAAGCTCTGGGAAGCTGATCTTTAAGCCCATAAACCCTCACCAGTTCTCCAACTGAAGTACTAAAGACAACTTCCTTCTTCCAAACTGATCTTCAAAAATCTACAATTTCTGAATATGAGTGTTCTGCAAAAAATGGGAAAAGGAGATGGCACTTAAAGCCTGATGTATAATGAAGTACAATCCTATTTCTAGAGCTGCTCTAAGAAAGAGGTGGGATTCCCGACCAGGAACACCTTGTGCTAAACAGCACCTACAATCTCTGCTAAACAGCCCAAGAAAGCAGTGGAATGTCACATGACAATTCCAAATTTGAAAAGATCTTACATCAAGAAATAACCAGCATGCCCTCATCCTTGCCTTCATCTTCTTTAAATAAAATTTGAGCCTTCCCAAGCCTTGGCCCTCATCTAGACTTCGTTGTCATAGGTGGACAAGATCCTCCAAGTTCGACTGCGCTGTTTGACCAAATCAACCATCATGTCTAGGTGCAATGTACACCTTCCATCAAGTGTGCCTTGTTGGCACAACGTCCTCCATCACTTTATCATGAATGTCCCATGATCGTTGACATATTCAAGATCTTATTTGACTGAATCATCCTATTTTTTATCCCTTCAAGATATTAGTTGACTGTGTCAACCTCCATGATCTATCTCATCACTAAGACAGATTCTCCAATTTCATTCACATTTGTAGTTGCTCAACCACCTTCTTATGTAGATCTAGGTTTAATAAATCCACATTCACACACACAAAAGTGGATATTTATTCATATTGAGGATTGTGGGTCCCTCCACCCTTTTATTTACTTAATTCATTAAGAAAATCAAGGACTCTAATATTCCAAATATGATGTGAAAATTTGAGAATATTACATTAATACAAGAGTTGAGGTTAGTGTTGCAATAACACACTCAATCATTAACAATAGTAGGATACTCTAGTTAATATAATTATCAAGTTGATGGTCAAGAAATTATTTCCAATTGATTATAAACTTGCCTCTATCCTGGTTTAAGCTCAATTAAGGACACCAAAATCCAAACAACCTATTTGCATCAAGTACTAATGGGTTACTTTCACCAAATTAATTCATTAGCCAATAAGGAAACAAGTTTCAAAATGGATATCTTTGGGATAATGGTTAATTAACCACCTGTGTCATATCTTAATCACCCCTGTAAAATTAATCACAAGTACCTCAGATTTTGACACCTAAATCTGATAGCTAGATGAGTTTGCATGTTTCAATATTCATGAATGAGATGGATCTTTTTTATACTAGTTTATTTTATTTATCCAAGATCCATTCAAGGCTGACCTTTTAAGTTAAGGGTACATAATTTAGTTCAGGGCCATATTGAAGAGATATTATGAAACTATAGAGGGGTCGCCTTATTTTTTCTCAATAATAATGTTTAGAGGTGAAATCAAGCTAGTGTATGGTTATTTAGGACGTGCAAGCACAAGAAGCAACACCCCTCAGACTCTGATATGTTGGTTGTCCCTTCCTCCAGCACATTTAATTAACTAATTAATAATTAACAACCGCTTAAATAACATTTAAATCAGTTGTGGTTTTCCCACACTGGAGTATCAACCACATAAAATGTTTACAAAAGAAATGGTCATTGCAGGGGATGTTACATTTGTACCTTAGCTTCCTGTAGATAGATCTGGAGAGATATAAAACTGGTCACTTCATGCCCAGAATAGATATGGAACTATTTTCATAATTCATGTTGGTAGGTCTATAGGCAAAAATATGGAATTGTTGTCAGAATAGATATGGCAAGTTCAGATTTAAGTGAGATCATATGTTTTCAGATTGTAGTGAGATCATATGTTTAGTAGTGTGATCTAATGATTGTAGTGTGAATGGAGTATGTATGAGATCATGATAGTATGTAAAGGCACATTGATTTAGTATTGATATGATGCTACCTATATATGGAGTGAATAATGGAGAATGTTGTGTGTTAGCATAATGATGAATTCTATGTGTAGGTTGGATGTCATGTGGCCTTTGTACTGAAGTCTGATTGTAGTGAGATCATATGTTTTCTGAGTTGTGTAGCCTATAGATAGATTGTGTGATTAGTGTGAATAGACTACAATTTTAGATCTTGTAGATGAATTGTACACATATAGTAGATCAATTTGGAGACTTTAGAGATTGAAAAAAATATTTGTGGATACCTGTAGAGTGTATTGAAAAAAAATGGTGTGATGAATCAATTTGATTTCTACACTAGATCAGATGTTCAAGACTTGTTTACTTGTTGTGTTTGTATTTTTATATTCTTATAAAAATGCTATTATTGTAGAGGTGAATGGCTAAGAGTGTCAACATATGTATACCATTGTGTTTGCAAGGTTGTGAATGCTAAATGACAGAGTGTCATAATGCAATGTATTACTACCTATTGTTGCAATTTCATAAATGTATTTGAGATGTTGATGGTGTATTTAGAGCATCCTGAGTATGAGGTTAGAGTTTGATGTTTTTTCATGAGGGAAGAGTATTGATTCATTGTTGAGATGCTACTAGTATGTCTGGGTTATAGTGAGCCAACTACTATTGTGATTTGTATGCAGAGAACTATTTTGAAAGTGCATTGTCATTATTAAGATAATTATGCATTGTTGGTGTAAGACACCTATTGCAAAATTCAGACTGGTCATAAGACAATTGATTTGATGAAGTTTTCAGGCCTTAGTTGCATTACTTGGAGTATACATGTGAAGAGGGGTTGTTGATGAAGCATCATAGGAGTGCACTTCCTGCCAAAAGCTTTTAGTCCCTCTCATTTGAATTTTTTAATTTGATAAATGTATTTGAGATTTGGATAGTGTATTTGGAGCATCCTGAGTATGAGGTCAGAGTTCGATGTGTTTTCATGAGGTCAGGGTATTGAATCATTGTTGAGATGCTACAATGACGAAATAAGCACAACAGTACTTAAAATAAATTACTTAGCATTTATTTATTTATTTATTCTAGATCAAAGTAGTGAAAACTTTTTTTTTTAATTTTCCTTTATAGGTTCTATCTCTCAATAATTTGGAATGTGATGGCATTGATGCAATTTTCATTAAGTATCAATCTCTTACGAATGAAGGTGAGTGCAACATGCTGAAAATCTGGTTGTCTTGAATTTATAATTAATGTTTGAAAAGACTACATATTGAGTCTGCATTGCGATATGAAAAATTATATAAAAGTTCATGTCTACAAATTGAGATCCACATTAGTAAATTGGGTTTAACCCATCAGAGATAAATTCCATGCACGTGTATTTCATTTTTTATCCATTATTGAACATTCTATATATAATATCATATATATATGTGTGTCATTTAGAGTGGGGAAATAGGTATGAGTTTTAAAAATGTCCGATTTTTTGGAAATTATTGGTTCCACATATGACTATTGGGCTAGTAGATGGATTCCAAAAGGAATTGATCCAACCTTGTTTGATGGTTCAAGTAATATAGCATAAAATATTATGATGTTCTTTCTTGAATTCTTCTGTCCAAATATTACTTACTTGGTCTATAACTTGAAAGTGATATGGAACCTTATGCCTATCCATGAGATTTCGTGTTATTACTGTGTTAGATAGTATTAATATAAAAGTTACATTTTTTCTTGCATTGATGATGAATTGGAAGGCAGGCACAAGGGTCTTAACAACTTCTTTGACTATCTGTATTGGATTGAAACAAAGAAATTTATAGTTGACAACCCATTTTTTTCCAGCTTGCCTCGAGTGGCTGAGAAAATGGGAGTTCCGATAAATATTAGACAAGGGAAACATAAAATTCTGAATTATAGTCTTCAAAATTTTCTACTTTGCTGGCCAATAAAGTAATTTTTAGATGATGGAGAATTTTGTAATCACCAAAATTTCCCCGAGAAAAGTATTTATTTTGCTGAAATGATTGGCATGCAATCTATTGGAACAAGTGAGCCAAATTATCTAACATTTCAACTTTCAAAGGATAGTCCAGGAAAGGCTCCAGGTTGACTAAGGTGCTAGCTGCAGAACATAGAATACTGGTGGTTTTTCCACTCATACATATTTACCTGGCATCAAGAATACTGACTAAGACATTAATTGGTTTCTGGCTAAGATATTCAAGAAGAGATTTATTAGCATTTGATCTGTATGAGTAAATTGTCTATTTTCTAAGTGAGAAATGTTGTCAACTTCCCAAGAGAAAAAAATTCAAAATGATGAGTAACTAGTTGTCCCTTCTGATAAAGAACAACAACTAAGGAAAATTGGTGTCCATTTCTTACTAAAAATGGTTGTTGTGAGTCAAAATGAGTAAGCACCAGTGTGACACACAATGCATGTAAAAATTTTTGAATATATTTGTCATTTGTTGAATTCCAGGAGAATTGTTTATGATTGTTGTAAGATGATCAAGAGGATGTGCAGTATTTGAAAAAGGATAGAATAGGCTAACTATACTCTGACTAGTTCTTCGGCAAGTATAAACCATTACGTGGACTCTTTTTCCAACATATTTTCCAAATTAAACTCTAAAAATGCTTCCTCATTCAAGAATCTGGAGGTACATAAACAATTTTTCCAACATCTAAGTTTTTCACAGAAAAATTACCCCCACAAGGGATTTTAGTTGTGCTTTGTATCTTGAAATTTCTGATAGTTACATCTCATTATGCATCTACTTGCTGAGTGTTTAGCCACTTAATTCTAATTTATTAAAACTCTTAGTGACCTGACCAATGTCCACATACCTTACATTGTCCACGGGCTTTACATTTTCAGCAGGCTTATTAATCGCTTCACAACTATCTCCAACAAACTCATACATAGGTCTTAAGGGTCCATTGATCCTTTCTGTTAGAAATGTTGACGTCCCCACATTTAATGAGCTCACATCATTCATTGAGATTCTTGATTGATGTAAAATTGATGACCTTTCAACAACAAATAAGGAATTTCCAACAGACTTGATAAAGAGACAAAAAAAACAGAATCAGGTTCTTGAGTACACTTTGTAAAGGCAATGGAGGAGGTATACATTGGGCTAGAGGTAGTGGATGCAGCACTGGAAGCTACAACAGTTCCTATTAAATTTCGAGCTAGTGAGATTGATGTGAGGAATTTTTGCATCAGATGTACACTCATGGTTTCTGGAGATGTCAGGAGTTGTTCAAAGAGATGTGCCAACAGTGAAAACAAATGAGGATTTAATCTTTGTGGGCAAGTTCAGATTTTAGTGAGATCATATGTTTTCTGACTGTAGTGAGATCATATGTTTAGTAGTGTGATCTGATGATTGTAGTGTGAATGGAGTATGCATGAGATCATGGTAGTATGTAAAGGAAAATTTCTTTAGTATTGATATGAAGCTACCTGTATATGGAGTGAATAATGGACAGTGTTGTGTGTTATCATAATGATGAAGTTTGTGTGCAGGTCGGATGTCAGGTGGCCTTGGTACTGAAGTCTGATTGTAGTGAGATCATATTTTTTCTGAGTTGTGTAGCATATAGAGAGATTGTGTGATTAGTGCGAATAGACTGCAATTGTATATCTTGTAGATGAATTGTACACCTATAGTAGATCAATTTGGAGACTTTGGAGATCGATAACAATATTTGTGGATACCTGTAGAGTGTATTGAAAAAAAAATGGTGTGATGAATCGAATTGATTGCTACACATAGATCAGATGTTCAAGACTTGTGTACTTGTTGTGTGTGTATTTTTATATTCTTATAAAAATGCTATTATTGTAGAGGTGAATGGCTAAGGGTGTCAACATATGTATGCCCATCGCAGCCCATGAGAATCTGTATGGTTCTGTAGGAGAACATACTTGTTTTCTCCTGATTTCCAGGGTATTGTTATTACGATTGGAGGTTTTGAGATATCACGACCAGGAGTGACTTGATATTTTAACAATGTTGGCTTTGGGAGCCATGTTAGTTCAGGATAATCTACTAAATGTTGGCTACATCCAAGGAAATATTCTTATGTGTGGGTCCTGCATCCAGTTTACTTTAGCTTCTTCAGCACACTAATTATATGAAGCTGAGGCTTCTTGTTGTTGGATAAGTTTCCTTCCCAAGTTCTTTGGTCTATTAAGTTATAAACTTGACCGTCAACATAGATTTTTTATTTTAAAATCAAGACTTCTGACATCTTAAAACAATTTGGGTTTTTCTATTTTGGATTTTTCTTACTTTTTCATTTTGATATCTAAGGCACATATTTACATTTGTTCTGATTTGATTAGAATGTTGGAGAAATATGGAACTTCATTGTCTTCCTTGCCGCCCTAAATGTTCTGCTTCTACATCTTTTAATGGGCTTATTGGACTTCATTACAACTTCAATTTTCTTGGGTTGTCTTCCAAGAGTCGAATATTGAAAATCTCGCTGCCATATTTACTGGGAGTTACTTATTCTTGTTAACATTTCTGGGATACGTGCAAAAGAATGTTATGAAAGTTACGAAATATCCTGCTGAGATTGATGGCATGTTTCTATAGTTGACAAAACATGGATGAAATCCTTGCTACCAACAAAATAGTTGATCTTCTTCTTCATCAATTACTCACATATGCCACTGCTTCCTTGGTTTAAGCATGAGATCTTCATTTATCCCTTTCTGCCTACAATCTAGATACCTTTAATGACTTAATTGTTATTGGAAAATAGTAAATAATTAAATGGATTGCCTAAATTTTCCTTGCTACTTTTATGCCAACTCGTGCTTCTATTGGATGTTTCGTTGCACCATCTTCAGGTCATCTGCTTTTCATATTTTACTTTACATGATGATCTCTTGATTAGAACCCTTGAAAGAAACTATTTTCATTGCCATTTTTAAAAGATTGTGTAACTATAGGGAATTTTCTTTTGCCACTTAAGAAAAATCTTGATGGGGCTTTCTTGGAATGGTTAAAAATTATACTGTGATATTGCAGTTGCTTAACAATTTTTTATTGGACCTTCAATTTGTTTTCAACAACATAAGAAACTTGATTTTATGTTGTCTGCATTTCTGCCATATTTAGTGGGAGTTACTTCTTGTTGTTATAATTTCTGGGATGCATGCAAAAACATGTTATCCAAGGTAGGAAAGAACCCGCTGAGATTCATTGCATGTTTCTATAGTGGAAAAAAAGATGGATGAAAGCCTTGCTACCAACAACATATTTGATCCGCTTCTTTGTTGATTACTCACCTCTATGGCTGCATCTTTGGTTTAAATAGGAGGCGTTCATTTATCCTCTTCATGTATACTATCTAGACACCTTTAATGACTTAAATGTTATTGTAAAAAAATTAAATAATTAAATGGATTGTCTAAAGTTTCCTTTGCTTTTATGCCCAATCGTGTCTTTTGGCCCTTTTGTTGCACTTTCTAGTCAATTTCTTTTCATATTTTACTTCACATGAACTCTTGATTAGAGACCTAGAAAGAATTATTTTCATTGGCATCTTTAACATAGTGTAATTAAGGGCATTTTCCTTTACCACTTAGGTGAGGGCTTTCTTGGAATGTTTAAAAAGTACATTGTAATAGTTGGTGTATTGGATCTTCAATGGGTTTTGAATAACTTAAGCAACAATTGGTTTTATGTTGTCTTTTATTTTATTTTTACCTTTTAGTGTGCAAAAGACTTACTCCATGAAGAGATGGGTTACTAACTTACTATCGCTATAGGACCGAACTATTGTTTTCTTTAGACAAATTTATAGGTAATTATTTGATTTTGGGCCGGTGAAATGTCATTTCTTAAGCGATTTACTTAAGGTGTATTTCAAGGGGGAGCGAGATAATATTTATGCTTAAAACTATTTTAACTCTAGTATGACGACTCTCTTGAAATTTGTGGTTAATTTAAATACATATGTCGTTGTTTCCCATCTACTCTCTAAAGAAGCAAAATAATTCAAGGCATATAGTATAATAAAATAACTTGAGGGACAATGATGTGGATTTATGACTTCCATATTGATCATGTCTAAACCAGAGAAACCTTGTGTTCATTTGGATTATGCATCAGAACCTATAACTTTTTGACTGTATTAGTATGACTAATATTGCAGTTGAAGTCAAGGCCAAAAGGTAACTTTCCAATGCTAATCGCTAGAAATTGGTTGGTATTCAATAGTTGTTGTTGCCTACAAAAGAGCACCAATATTGACAATGGTGCCTATTGATCTTTTTTTGTACCAATCATGTAAATTTCACTGAGAGAAGAAATTGTACTTGTTGGTGTCATTGGAATCTTGCATCCATTTTTCCTCTCCACAAAACCAATTTGTTGTAGAAAAGTCATTTTCTATGAAATTACAAATTGAAATACTTTGTATGATTCCATATGATAAAATCTCAAAGCTATAACTTCCCCAATAAATCAAGTGCGGATATTAACAACTTCTCTAGCCTAGCCCAAACATAAATTAGAATAGTTGGAATGAGCCAACAAACATTGGAGGATTTCCTTCTAGTTTCAATGTTAGGGATGCCAAAATAACCCCATAGAGGAGAAAATATATAGCACCATTCACTGGAACTCCCATGCAATGCAGGACTCAAGAAGAAAGTTGGCTCATCCACAACCAATTTGCTACATGGACACCATAATGGTGAAGGGTACGAGAGATGAGGAGGTATCTTCCATAATGACATATTGTGGGAAGAAAACTTACAACCATCACATGGTTTGATAGATTCTAGTGTGCACCTTCTAGGATAATTGTCCACACGAAATCTATTGAAGTCCAACAAAAAATCGTAGCACCTACACTACTGTGGGACTAGGAGGTCCAAGGATCACCTACAATAGTGTGGGACCACAGATCTTAGCAGCACCTACACTGGTGTGGCTAAATTTGGCGCATGTCTATTTTAATTTTCCCTTAATTAAAATGGACAATAAAATGTAACATTATCTCATAATCACTTGTAATAGTTTACTGAGTGTGATAAACTCAGTTAGCTCATGAATTTTGAGTTTAGGGTATTTGGTGAGGCATGCAGAGTAATTCTAGTTTTAACAGAGTTCAAAGTGTAGTGGTGCATTAGTTTAATGCATGTTGTAATCAGTTAACTCAGTTAAGTGAGTTAAAGTCAGTTGTGCTAGTTGTAATTGTTTGTTGCACTATTGAGAGATCAAGTGAATTAAATATTATTTAATTCACAATCAGTGATCTAACATGCAACTGATGATTTACTATTATTAGTTGCATGCATGTCAATTCCAGTGGAGACCCAGTTGAGATCTAGGTGAAAGGGATGTTAACTATCATTTGTAGTATTATTGGGTTGCACCCATGCAACAAAACACTGATTGGATTTCCCATGATACTTGCGCATTTCAGGAAGGCCAAAATTCCTAAAGAATAGGGATTGCATCCATCAGGAATTGCGCAAGCAAGGAGAGTTGTTTAGAGGCTGAGAATTGGCTAAGTGTTGGTCAGTTTTTTCCAGGACAATGTGAAACAATTAGCTGAGTACAGGAGGCTCTTGTGAGAAGAATTTTATTGCAATTGTTTCATGTATCCATTCTGAATATACAATAGAAGATAGTGGGGGTTTGAGCAGCAAGCTTTCCTCGGGAAATTATTTGTGTTGTGGTTTGATTGATTCTTATTTGCTTCATGTGATTGGTGATTGTGTTTAATTTCCGCAATTGATTCGTAGAATCGATTCAGTATATAGCTTTAGTACATTGTTAGATTGGATTGAATCCATGATATACATATTGTTTGTATAATTTCTACAAGATCAAGGATGTGATATTGGTCTTTGTTGATTAGGTCCTATAGCCATTGCTTATCTCTACTAATTTTTTGGGTAAGCTCCTCCAAGTTCATCATATAAATATAGAGGGAGTCATTCCACTAGTGGTAATTATTCTAACCTAGTCTCTACCTCCTTAACCAATTTGCATCTCAAGTTGTAGTCGAAGGGGCCAGAGCATGGCCATATGGAGGTGGTTGGAATTGTGGGGCATGTTTCCCTGCAATGTCCCTTATTTGGGTTATTCCCTCTAAAATTTTCATTTTTTTAGAAAGAAACAATTCCATGAAGCAGTCAAAGACATAGGGGACAAAGAGGATGAGGAAGGAAAGCCCTCTCTCATTCCCAAAAATAATATGAGCAAACATTTTTTTTGTCTAACTGTCGTTAGCGCCGGAATAGTGACGCTTTGCATCGTCGGAATTGCAATGCTATGAAGTGTCAATTGTGGTATTATTTATCATCATAATTGCAATGCTATGAAGCATCAGTTGTGGTGCTATGCATCGTCGGACTTGTGACATTATGAAGCATCGGTTCAAAAACATCGTAAGAGCGATGCCCAAGTAGAAACGTCGGAAGAGCGACGCCCACGTGGAAACGTCGGAAGAGCGACACCCAAGTGGAAACGTCGGAACAACGATGCTCAAGTGGAAATGTTGGAATAGTGACCCCCATGTGGAAATTTCAAAAGAGCGACGAAGTTGGAAACATCAGAAGAGCGAAAACCACTTGGAAACGTCGGAAGAGTGACGAAAACTTGGAAACGTCGGAATTCTGACACTACCAAAAAAACGTTGGAATTAGTGTCACTCTACCGACAATTATTAGAAGTTTATCAAAAATCCTTCGGTTGTAATCACATTGGACAAAAAATTGTTGATGTATTTCGAACCAACCAGTGTGGTTCATCTTCAGGATGAGATGAGAAATCAAATCGAGTCATTAAACTTATATAGATGAAGAGAAGGCCAAATAGTTGTTGGAACAACAACTAGTTTGACTAGGAAGGAAAATTATTTATGATAAAAAATTATTTTTATTTAATATATAAAGTTAAAATATTATTATTAAAAATGTAATAATGAGTATAAAGTCAAATCAACCATTAGAATAATGGGTAGTTTGACTCCAAAGACCAATTTTATTTATTTATTTATTATTATTATTGTTATTTATTTAATTTTTTTATTTCTTTTCTTTTCTTTTTCTTTTTTTTTCTTTTTTGAGAATCAACATAATGAAATTAATAATGAAAAAAATGGGCGAGCGGGGTGGGTGGACAAGACCTAGGAGTATAGGGTAGGGATCCAACACCTGCTAATATTCTTGTCGTCTTCTCTATTGAGATTGATAGGTATTTTTTCAATCTTTAAAGCCTCCCTTAATTTACGGTGATGAAAATGGTCAACTCGAGCAATATTAACCTTAGCTTCTTCAATGCATGTGATGGTTCTTCTTTTCAACATGCTCAGCTAGGGCTGAGGATCAGGATCTCCCATGCCTAGCGTCAGCAACATGCTCACAAATTCTTTGATTAATTGATCGACCAGTTTCACCAATGTAAGGAGTCCCACAAGAGCATGGGATAATGTAGACACCTTTTCCATCCTTGGGATTCACAAGATATTTAACCGATCTGAGGGAGATGCGAATGGTGTTCATGGGTTTGAAAGTAGAAGGAATATTATGCTTCTTAAGGATCCTGGAAATCTTATCAGTGGTTCCTTGAATAAAGGGAAGGTGCACTCCAGAATACCATTCTTTAGGATTTTTTTATTCATATTATGACCTTTTTCTGCTTTAATAAAATCTCTAAGCCCTTGGGATTTACTATAACCATTCTTACTCAAGACATTGAGGAGATGGGTTTTTTCTCCTTCAAGGTGATATTCGTCAAATATTCTCAACGCCCTATTGTCTAAGGTGTTGAGGACACCTAACTTTTAAGCAAGGAAATGATGTGAGTTAGCATGAAGATACTGCTCAATATGTGTCTTCTTCCAAAAAAAATTGATGGGAGAAAGAACCATCTTCCTTTCTAAAAATAGGAACGTCCAAGAAAGGAAGGCTACCAATAACCTCTTGATCCAAATTGAACTTAATGGAAGATGACTTACTATTGAGATGAAGGAAAAAGAGATCTAACTTTTCTTTTCCATGAGGCCAGACAACACAAGTGTCATCTACAAACCTCTTCCATAGTTTAGGATGGAATAGAGTAGAAGAGAGGGCCTTAGAATCGAAGTCCTCCATGAAAAGATTAGCTACAACAGGGGATAGTCGAGAACCCATGGCTACACCACAGGTCTGCTCGAAGAATTCACGTTTGAAACTGAAGAACATCGAGGTGAGGCCAATTTCAACTAAATGGGCAGTATCGGGATCAGTAATGCGATTGATGACATTAATAGCCTCATTAATGGGAATATTGGTGTAAAGAGAAACCACATAGAAGCTTACTAACTTATCATATATCCAATTTTATGGCCTTAAGATCATTAACAAAAGAGGGTGAATCCTTGACAAAGGATTTTGTGCGACCAACTAGGGGCTTAAGCTTATTCTCTGAATATTTAGCTAGGAGATACATTGGACCGCCAATGTTATTAACAATGGGCCGAAGGGTAATCCCCTCTTTATGGATCCTAGGAATACCATAGAGTAGGAGTAAGAGGGTTATTTTTGATAAGCTTCTTACTAAGGGCACTAATTGAGCAGCTAGATCTAATGGCTAGAGAGACATCTTTAGAAACCTTTTTTAGGGGATTTTTATTAAGCTTCTTTTAGCTCCCGCTATTCTCCAAGTGATCTAATATTTTCCTTCTTGTAGCTCTCGATATTTTTATTTTTTAGGGGATTTTGATAAGTTATTAGAAGTGTCGAAATTGCGACGGGACAAGAAATGACGTTTTTCCCCACCTCAAAGTGTCTCTCTTGGGACGCCTAAGTGTCGCAAGAGAGACATTTTGGCCGTCAGAAATTGGGCCAAATGTACTAGTGGGTGGAGGGAGTTCAAGAAGTTTTTTTGATATAAATTTTTTGATGACAAAATTTCGGCCATGTTGCTAAAAGAAATAAAGAATCTTGATATGGGGGACAAGGAAAAATTGAATGACTTTAATCAAAGATTTACCCATTGATTGAATATTTTCCCCACTAATTTTCAATGGCATGATTCTATCACCAAATATTATTATGCAACTTCCTTGCCTACTAATATTTTCATGTTTGTTAAAATATTTTCAAAGGATACATTGGCTTTGAACTTTGCAGAAGCAATTGTTGTTGAAAAATACTTTTTTTCTATTGGAGCCATCAATGATCATGAAGATTCTAAAGAATCCAAAGGCACTATTAAGAAAACTTAAGCCTCTTCCACTAAAGCCAAAGATAAAGATTCTTTAGATATGGAAAACTTGGCTAAATCTTTGAAGCTTCTTGCTAATGAAGTATCTTAACTTAAGAGAAGGTAGAGTGAGACAACCACCAATAGTAAGTCTTTCAAGTCGTCTTTATTTAAGAAGAATAACAATAATCAACTAGCTAAATCTTCTTAGAGCTCCAATGTTATGTTTAATGTTGAAAATTGGGGCATGGATAACTATTTTACTTTCCATCAAGAGAAGCATTCAGAGAAGGTGTGTCCACAATGGGTTCACAGCATGTGTAATAGCCCTAGAAAAAATCCCATGTAAAAAAATATATAAGACCACGGTTGATGGTACACATATTCCAATTTTAACGGTGGGAAAAAAAAATCCTAGCGGGTGTTCATTCGGTTTATTATGGCTAAAGGAAATTTGAAAAGGCAATGGATAAGGCTTTGGAAAGGCATGAGGCATTAATTGTCATTTTATTTATGAAAATAATGGAAATTAGGAGAAAAGGAAGGTGAAAGGTCATCAGTTTCATGTGAGGAGGAAATTGAAGGAAAATAATGGAAAATTAAGAAAATGGAGGCCTCATTAATAAAAAGGCTTATGAGGATCAATAGGCAAGACTTGGTTAGTTCATTTTTGGAGCTCTCATTATTCTCTTTCTCTCTCTCTCGTACTCTTGGATATTTAGATTTTTATTGGAGCACTCTTGGAGAGTGTGGATACTTGGTGATTTGGAGTAAGAAGGAAAAGGAAGAGAAGGAAAGCGCAAGCAGTCATCGTGATCAACAACTAAAAAGGGATTTTATTGTAGGTACAGGGTTGCATGTATGTTTTCCTCACTATTTTTGGATGCATGGGTATGCATGTGGATTTTCCTAGACTTGCCAATTCCTAGATAGCCATGGTGTTGTGGGTTTATTTCCATTGATTTTTTTATGGTTTGTTCTCATGATTCCTTTAGTTGTGGGTTGAGTTATTAGCTCCCGGAAGCCTTGGTTGGACAAACGTTATGGAAGCTCGGTGGAAAAATGTGGCTTGATTTACTTTTCCTAGAAGCCTTGGCTGGAAAAACACTTTAGAAGCCCTAGGGGAATTGAGTTACTAGTATTGGAAGCCCTAGTTGGACAAACCCTCTGGAAGCCCTGTAACAGTTGGGGTTGAGTTACTAGTCTTGGAAGCCCCGGTTGGAACAAACACTCTGTAGCCTTGGAACATCTTGGATAGAGATCAATCCGTGATGGTTAGTGATATCCTACCGTGAAGTGGAATCACTAGTTTGGGGTTGAGACGGTTTTGTCTCTAGAGCCCTGGTTTGGTGTTGACTGATGTGTTTGATAAAGTCCCAAATTCATGCTTGGAATATGGCACAGGGGTGATTGGATGAAGTGAGACTTGGCTCATCCAATCCATGGTCGGGTGGAACGTGGAAGTCCCATATCCGGTTGGTTTTCATATTCAATAATGAATATATCATTCGTTTGGTATTTGGTATGAAAATGTATTGGTTTATGTATGGATTTATTTGTTGTCGTATCCTTTGTATTTATGTTGTTATTATTCTAGTTATAAGAATGTATTCAATCATCGATGATGTATGGATATTGTTGTGTAGGTAAATCCCCTCTGTGGACAGAGGCAATCCCTCTAGCCCTAGGGTGGGTCTAGGGATAGATGTCCCACCTTGGTTCCAACGTAATTGTCGTAGTTGTGGCAGAAGTCTCCTGATCTTAGTCCACGGCACGTTGTGGTCCTTCAGCAGCGGTACTCAGGTGCCTGCACAAGGATCAAAGAACGGAAGTAGCATACGATACCATATTTGCATTCATAACTATCTAATTGATCAATAATTAAACGTATAGTGTAATATCAATCACATCAATACAAGAAGGGAACCAAAACATCAGTCATGTATATATTAAGAGAAAGAAAGAGATTACAACCAAATGAGCCTTGACATCACATCCTCCTTCAGCGGGTCCAGTCAAAACATGTCTCGAGCATTCGTCGGGGAATTTGTACGTGGAGAGGCAATAAGCCTAAGATATCTCTCCACAAGTGTCTCTCTCTGCTCTATCTCACACCAACTATATCAGATTGTTTCAGCTACTCTCAAAAATGTTCAGATATCCAAACCATTCAGCTATTCTCCAAAATGTTCAGCTATCCAAACCATTCAGCTAGCTACATCTATGTGAGAGAGATGTATTTATAGAAGGAGAGGAGGAGGTTGGGATCCCTAAAATGGTGGAAGTGAGGCCTTATCCTTTGGGAGGTTTACCCCAAATGTAGGAAACAAGAAGCCAAAGGAGGGTGCTTGACATTATTCAGTAGAACCACCCATGCTGACTTGCTCACGAAGTGGTTAGAAATGGAAAATCCACTTATATATTTAAAAAAAAAATTCCAAAAATAGCTCGACGCAAGCATTCCACTAAGATAGAGCGCCAATGGGCATGAGGTCCAGTGCTAATTTCCCTTATCTGTGCGAGGCCATAACTACCTGCCAGCGCCAACACAAAATCATGTGTTTTTGATGGTCTGTTCCAGGAATAGTCAATAGAGGAAATGTTCTTCTTATGGAAAGGGATACAATGACACTTTTTTCAATGCATGACACTACATATAAGTCACAAAAATGGTCCTCGAATGTGCGGGATGGGGTTGTAGGGACAGTGAAAAAATGATGTGTAACAGATGCCCCATAAAGCATGAGGTCTAAGAGAGAGGGAGGAGTGAAATGCTTTACGAGAACACGTTTGAACCAAACACCGTTGTCAAAAGACCTACAAGTACAATACAACTGATACCTCTGATACATGAAAATGTGGCATGGGGGCAGCCATCCATAATAGAGTACATATAAATTGAGATCTGAGGTATGGATGTAGCCATCCAGTAGTAAGGATCAACAAATAGACTCAAATATGGTCGCAACCATCAAATCAAAAGAGTCATGCATATAGTCATGATAAAAAAAAATATCTTGCAGCTTGGATCTTATCAGACAAAACCCAGGGTCTTGCGCTCCATCTCGACCCGAACAAGTACAAATTCAAGCATGCAAATATGTGAGCTGAAGTCAAACATGAAAGAAATCCACCTATTTACCAGCCAATGATGTAAGTTGTTAACAGGCACGAGAGAATCCACCAATACTGGCAATGGCTCTCAAGGTACAACTAGTACAATCCACGTAATTTGAACACTGATCTGGCATCGAACACCCAAAGAATCACTCGATAGAAGGCCAATGATGTGGACCTGTCGTCGAATGTGAAGAAATTTCCATTGAGGCATGCAAGCTCCAAGGTACTGGAAGGGAGTCTCTAGAACAGCTTCCTAGATAATGAGTTGAAGTCGACAAGAAATGACTTGGTCGAAGGTGGGCCATAATGCTTCCCACATCATTGAAACGAGATAGAGGAATATGATGATAGTGAATCAGGACCAAAAAGGGAATCAGAGGGAAGTTGAAAACTGAAAACGGAAACTTCTCTTGAACATATTAGCGACGATACTCCGGATTTGGCAGTATTTGACATCAAGGGATCTGAGATCATGATGACATGGAAAAGAGTAGATGAGAGGTCAAAATAGATTACCCAAACCCATGGAGGAAAAAATGATGAAATGATATGTCCCCAACACAACACGAATGCAGATGAGTGTCATTTTCAAGACCGAAATAATACCAACACGACTGAGAACTGGTTCCATTTTCCCCCACCATTGCTAGCGAGTACCCCAATTATTTTTGGAAAACAAGCTTGAAGGGGATAGCATATGCTTGTCATGTAATTTTTTCCTTCGGACAAATCCATCCTAGTACATTTTACAAGCCCTAGGAAGGAGGAACTTGGTGACGTCATGGTGATGGTTCCTGATGTCATTTAGGTTTTAACGAGTCTAACAAAGGAATAAATCGACATCTTTTCATGTTTAGAGAGTTTTAAAAGAAGCGGAAAAGAAAAATCCAGTAGTCCCTTTTCGTAGGTAGTCTCACAGATTTGAAAAGGTAGAAAAATGTTTCTGAGAGAACCTCTTAGTCGTGATAGGCTAAGGTGTTCCTTTTTCGTAAATAATCTATCCTAGCGCGAAAAAGGGGTAAACATATACTAGGTAGATATCTTTTCGCAACCATTTAATGAGTTCAAAACGACAAGAGTCTCAGCAATATTTTCAATTTTCGAGAGTCAGAAAAGAGCTAAAAGATGACTCCAATAGTGACATTTTCATGTTTTTACCAAGTCCGAAAAGGTATAAAATATAACTCGTTACTTCATCACCATCATGTCGAGGACCTGTTGTTGCACAAGAGATGCACGTAAAACCCATTTCTCGAAATAACATAGCGAAATAATCTAAAAATACGCTTTAAAACCTAATTAGGGTTCTAAAAAGTTATAAAATGACAAATATGGTAAAAAATAAATTACTTTTCACTTTTACCTTTTGTGAGCAATTTGTTACCCTTTTCACTGTGATTTTGCAACATTGACATCGGGCAATCCGGGAGGCTAATCGTGAATCCATCTATTCCAGGTAATAACTCACATCTTTCCCTACATTTTGATTATTTCCAGGTAAGAACTCACATATTTCCCTGAATTGAAGCTCCTTTCATATCATGGTTCTCCTCTTTGACATGCTTAATGCCAAAGTCACATGTTGGAGTGTTGTTACTCCATTTTTTTTCCTCCCTTGCAACTAATCTTTCCCAAGACAAGATTGAAGTACATGGAAGTCAACCTCCTCTTGAAAGGCCTCTCTCTTCCAAAACTTCCATAGTTTGGCCCATGCATGCAAGAGTGTTAATACCCTCTTGTCATATTCAAAAATCTTTCTCATGTGTGGAAGTATCATTTGGTTCTCCAAGACTATGGAGTGGCCATTTGACACCATGCTCATGTCATTATAGATTTCTGAATCATTTTCTAGTGCAGACAACTGAGTGGGATATGGCAATGTCCAACTCAGAAAATTGTTCATCAGGCTCCTTGCAACCCATCAAAGGTTCTCAACGTTGTGGTAGCTCCTCCCAAGGCTCCTTCCTTAGCCAAATATGTCATTGTTGCACTATGCTGAGAGAACACTTTATTCATCTTCCAATCAAGGGGTCTCCCTGGTGGAATGCCTCCATGCAAAGAGACATCAAGTCATAGAGCAGGATTTATATGTGTGTGGACTTATTTGTCCTTGCCCTCACTGCACAAATCCTCCTGCCTCTTTTGTGCATCATTCTTCTGAAATAGAGAGGGGTGTGTGCTCTCAATCATATGATACTAATCATCCTCCCCATCTGCTTCTTCTATCTTCATAATCTCACCATCTATCAATGGTGGCACATGTTTCTCATGGAATGTACCCTGATCCCTACATGTGATATTCTTTGGAACTCCTTGTGAACATACAATAATTCCTCTTATTGGAGCAAGGGCTCCATCTTCCTCTTCATGAGATGCTAGATACGCTTTTGATATGACAACATTATTACCTCCAGCCTTCTCTTCCTCTTCAATATCAATGGGAGTCACCTTATCAACAAGAGAATCATCTTTGGAAAAAGGGGTCTCCATGTCCTCTTTTCCAGGAGTATGAGATAGTGATATTGCCTCTAGCAAGGTATTCTGCAAGATGTTATCCTCCTCAATAGTTTTCTGAAGTGGAGTTGGGTTCATAGATCCCTCCAACCCATGCAAAGATTTTGTTTGTTTTGGTTTACTTAGTTTCACCAAAGGTGTTTCAAAATGTTTTTCACCAAACTTCTACTACCCTTGTAATGAACCTTGCATAAGTATATGTATTTGCATTTTTTAATGAAAAGGACTCAAATAACCACCAAGCATAAGCCTTACCTTCAAAATGCAGCACTGCTACTTTAATGGCTTCATTTTCTGAAACTTAGTGTTACTGCAAATAGGTGTCTAGCTCCTCCACCCAAGCCCTAGCTGAACATTTAGTTTAGCCATCAAAAGTAGATAGAAATAATCTACCCACACCATGTTTCTTTCCCCTTGTGCTTATTTCCTCCTTGATCTTGCAAAAACCTTGGAAGTTTAAGTGATATTTTAATCTCTTAGATTTAGATTCATACTCTTGCAAATAATCACTAAGAGTCTCCTTCTTTGGCACATCTCCTTTCTCCATCTCACTTGCCATGAACATATGACTGGTAGAGTGTTGTAAATCTGATGGTGTGGCTGAATGCTCACACCCATAATATGAGGAACGATAAATTTCCTCATGTAAAAATGTTGTTGAGGGATCTCCATGTTTTTCCCTCCTCATTTCTTTGATGTCTTTGTTGATACCCTGCAGAATTTGAAGAAGAAGTTTTGAGAAATCCTTCCCTGCAGAAAATAAGGGTTTTCCTTGATCTCTTTTTCAAATCCTCTCCTTCCCATGATAAGACTCCTTAGATGACATAATGGTTGAAGTACACAGGCTGAGCCAAGATGATGCTCTGATACCACTATAGTATTCCCAAATTGGAAAATCAACAATATAAGCACAGAAAACACATTTTTCAGAAATTTGTGTTATAAAAGTCAAGATTATCCCATGGATCCTTTAGATTATACATTATGGCAACAAAATATAAAAGGAGATCAGAAACAAATCATTGTAACCTAGCTAAACATGCCTCCCAAGCTCAAAACAACCCAAAAACACTGCAACCCCATGACTACTGCAACACAGAAATATTGAACCAAATAATAGCGCATTTTACTGAGGGTTTATACTAAAAAATAGAGAGACAAATTAGATCTTCTAATATATTAATCAATAGGGCTTAAAAACTAAGATCTAGTCTCTTTTACACAAATCTAAGATGACCCGGTAAGGGTTTCTTGATAGACATGAGTTAGATGAAGTATATGTTGCAGATCTATGGCTGAATCACACACTATGGTTGAATCACTACATAAATATGGCTGATCATACAAAGAAATAGTTGTAGCTCCTCCTACTAGCTTTCCGGGAAAAAGGTTGATCCTCCCCTTGGGAAACTAGCTCATAAAACATGGATTTTAACCCTTCCATTGCAACGCCATGAAAAACAAGGAAATTTCTCCAAGGGACTACACTCTAGCTATAGGTGACTGCTTGGCCCAATGTCTAATAGTGGAAATGATGCCCAAAATGCTCCTCTCATATTTCTTCAACAAGTCCTCCAAGGAAGAGTGGGGAATTCCCACATGAGAAAACCCTTGTACTAAACAGTACAACAAACTTAACTAAACAGCTGAAGCATGCAATAAGTCTAAATAAATCCAATCATAAAATCATATTCTCAATCATACCCCATATGGCTGTCATTCCCTCCATTATATAGTTGATGAGCTTCCTCGCCATGGGTCCCACCCATTTATGAGGTTACTTCCATGCAAAGGCTCCTCCTCCAAAATTACGTTGTCTCCATTAGTTCCACTCTTCTATTTACAATGTTGTTTGATTTGGTCAACCTTGACTTAGTCTCCATGCATTATCTCCTTTCACACCCAAGGTGTCTTTATTCTAACGAGCTAAACTGATCCGCATTCACATTGAGTTGTCTTTATTGATGATCCACTCCTCCCATATTAGTGTTGTTGACTTATTCAAACTTGACCTTGTCCACATGTATTAGCCCTTGTTCACACATGAGGGTGCTTGATCCAGTTATTAACATGATCCCTTTTCACATTAAGAGGGATTTTATGCCTACTTAAGATACTTATGGACCTCCTTACCCATTTATTCATCTAACTAGATGTTAAGAGAAAATTAATATTCCAATTAGTTGCATGCTAATTTAGGAATATTACAACAACCCATTTCTAGGTTGATCCAGAGGATGAACTTCATAATCAATAAGCTCATAAGCCCCATTCTGTAAAACACGTTTAACAATGTAGGGCCCATGCCACATGGGTTGAAATTTGATTTCCCCTAGCTTATCATGAGCTTGGTCATACAAGAAGACGAGGTCTCCTTCTATGAAGGAATGAGGGGAAACTGACTGGTCAAAATGAGCTTTGACCCGCTTTTTATGTGCTTCAATGACCAGAGAAGCAAAGCGGCGAGTTTCATCAAGCCTCTCTAAATAGAGAAGATGCTCTTCTTCTGGCGAAGTATTTGGCAACAATTCAATAGCTAGTTTGAGTGAAGGTATTTCACATTCAATCGAAAGGGTAGCTTCCAGACCATATACAAGCTGGAATGGAGTGAATCCGGTCGCATCCTTTACTGAGGTTCGGTAAGCCCAAAGAGCCGAAAACAACATGAGATGCCAATTTGATTTGTGCATCCCAATCGTACATTGAAGCATAGTGACGAGAACTTTGTTCACAACTTCAACCTAGCCATTGGCTTGAAGGTAGTATGACGTTGAGCTATCGTGATGCAGACCCAACTTGGAAGTCAACTCCATGTAATGCCGAAAATGGGAACCATGATCAGTAACAATGGCTTGAGGAACACCAAACCTATAAATGACATGATTGAATAGAAACTGAGTCAGTATATATGTCCTACCTTGGTTCCAACCCAGTTGTCATAGTTGTGGTGGCAGTCTCCTGGTCTTCTTCTACGGCACACCGTGGTCCTTCAACAACAGTACTCAGGTGCCTGCACAAGGATTAGAGAACGGAAGTAGCATGCAATACAATATTTGCATTCATAACTATCTAATTGGTCAAGGAGAATTACATGTATTGCATAAGATCAATCACATCAACACAAGACGAGAACCAAAACATTAGTCATGTATACATTAAGAGAAAGAAAGAGATTACAACCAAATGTGACGTTGATTACAACCAAATGAGCCTTGACGTCACATCCTCCTTCATCAGGTACAGTCAAAATGTGTCTCAAGCATTCGTCGGGGAATTTGGACGTGGCGAGGCAATAAGCCTAGGCTATCTCTCGACAATGGTCTCTCTCTGCTCTATCTCACACTAGCTATATCAGATTGTTTCAGCTACTCTCCAAAATGTTCAACTATCTAAATCATTCAGCCATTCTCCAAAATGTTCAGCTATCCAAACAATTCAGCTAGCTCCATCTATTTAAGAGAGATGTATTTATAGAAGGAGAGGAGGAGGTTGGGATCCCTCAAATGGTGGAAGGTAGGCCTTATCCTTTGGGAGGTTTTCCCCAAATGTAGGAAATAAGAAGCCAAAGGAGGGTGCTCGACATTATTCAGTCGAACCACCCATGCTAACTCGTTCACAAAGTGGTTGGCAATGGAATCTTCACTTCTATATTTAAAAAAATTTCCAAAAATAGCTCAACGTGAGTAGTCCACTGAGACAAAGTGCCAATAGGCATGGGGTCTAGTGCTAATTTCCCTTATCAGCGCGAGGCCATAACTACCTGCCAGCGCCAACCCAAATTCATGTGTTTCTGATGGTTTGTTCTAGGAATAGTCAATAGAGGAAATGTTCTTCTCATGGCAAGGGATGCAATGACACTTTTTGCAAGGCATGACACTACATATAAGTCACAGAAATGGTCCTCCAATGTGCAGGATGGGGATTGCAGGGACGGTGACAAAATGCTATGTAACAGATATATCTATTTTTTTACCTGTAAATGAATACACATTATATATAAGGTAAAATAGATTGTATTGTAGCTTATGATTTAGGGAGAAATTCTTCTTAGCTATTCTCAGATAATCAAGATACCTCCAAGTTTGAATATGTTGTTTATACCTGGAGATGCAATTTTTGCGACATGTTTGACAAAATGTCTATTGTTACACAACATTTTGTCACTGTCCATGTACTACCTATTCCCAGATCTTGGAGAACCCCTAAAGTGGTCCTTGTGTACTTTTTCCATCATGAAAACATGCCTTTGGATCCCTTACAATCTTAATATCAAACTTTATTTTAATCATTTCTAGAGTAGCTCTTTAAAAACCCACTTTTTTTAGCAGTGTGACCCTTCAAGTCTCACCAATGCCGATGGAAAATTCTTAGCCTTTCACCAGCACTGATCGACGTTAGTATGGACCCCATAACCGCGTCAATATACTTTTGGAAGATTTTTAAAAATGGAAACAAATATTCATAGCCTAGAAGCTTTGAGAGCGAAGAGTTGGATGTTTGTTTATCAAAATATGGTCGGGCTTCCTCCTTTGGGCCTCTTGTTCCTATAAAAGAGGAAACTAATGAACTCTTAGCTAAACAGAGAGGGGGGGGTGAATCATTTTAGTACATTAATGGATATTTAAAACTCTTTTCATTCAACTCAATTACACCTTCAATTCATAAGCATCTTAATACATACTGAATCAACAAACTTAATGTGTGTAGAGCAAGCAATTAATCAGATTAAAACATCGCTTCAACACATAATCATCAAGCACATAGACAACAGATATAAGTGGAAACCCATAAGGGAGAAAACCACATCTTATTATTGTTTTAATGCAAAGGCAAGCTACAACTCCCTCTCACCACTGATTTTATGTAGGTTGTAACCTACAGGAGGCTACTACCTCAAATTATGCAAGCTACAACTTGCAAGGAAGCTCCAACTCCCATCTACTTTATGTAGGCTACAACCCACAGGAGGCTCCGACCTCAACCAGCTCTAACTAGACATCTATCAAAATACAACTTGAAATGGAAGCACCAACTCCCATGTATTTTTCTGTAGGCTACAACCCACAAGAGGCTCCTACCTCAACCAACTACAACTATAAATTTGTCAAGCTACTACTTGAAAGGAGACTACAATCCCCTCACTCAACATGAAACTAAAATGCTAATTTACCTGGATATAAGCTCTGTTATACTCCTTCTCCAACTACTGCCTCTTCAACCTTTACTTCATATCAGCTCTCTCTTATTCTTCCACTCTCCAGCCTTCTACAGCTCTCTTACATTCTTCTGCTCTTTTCAATTCTACATCTTTCTAACCTCTTCTGGACTCTTCAAATCTATTGCACCCTCTCTCTCTCTTCCTCTATTTTCGTAACCTTATGCATATTGATATTACCTATTTTATATAGATAACTTCATGATTGTTTGCATTCTATAGGGAATATGGAGTGAACAAGCTTGACTCTCTGCCTTCCACCCATTTGATTCCTCATTCTTCAGTTCAGGATATTACATTAGAAGTAACCATTACAGTACTCATGGAGTTTTTCCTATGCCTATGAATACTTGCCTTTGCATCACAAACAATATAAAATAATTAATACATTTATAGTCACAATCAAATACTTCACTCAACCCTTTCAGATTCTTAGATCTTCTATGTGTTTGTCCTCTTCTGCTTGTTGTCCCTTTGTCTTTTATGTTTCTGTAGTTATATTTCCAACTATGATGCAACATTACTATCTTAGCCCAACTTGACCCATGATTTTATTTTTTATACCACCTCTGCCTATTGCATATCTTGCCTGCAACGTTCTATGCTCTTTTCTACTCCTTTGCTCTATGTCAGGTTAGTTACCTGAGTCTCCTTCTGCCCACGTTCATTCTTTGTTATCAAACTATCGTAGCCGCATAACACCTTTGCACGAGTTTCAGGTCACTTGCCCAGAGTCTTCTCTCTTGTGTTTAGCCTTTCCTTTTTAACTCACAACTGCATCTACATGACATTGTTCTACACTTAGATTCGGGTCTTACCTGAGTCTACTTCGGTTCAATATTTTCTTTTAACTTACTGCCGCAACACTATTTTGCACAAGCTCCAGGTCCTTTTCATGCGTCCAGGCCTTTCCTTTGTAACCTAAGTCAACCTTCACTTCCATGGTTTTCTTCATAAATCCAATGCAAACACATTAAACCTTGGACTTGAAATATATTAGTATTCACCTTTGAACCGCATTGCCTCCACTTCAAACATCACACTTCGCATTCCTTAGATTTTACGTCGTAATCTCCTTTTCCTCCTCTGATGTGATTTACTAAAGAAAAGGCTCTGCATACATGCTTAACTTTGGTTGTAGGGTCCCACAACACGGTGACCAATCACAGGCAATCGTACTTCGCAACCTTTATGATTTAACTTAGTGGTTAAACCTTATTCCTTGAGATCTATGATATTGTGCAGTGCCGACACGTGCCTTCTCCACTTCACATTGCAAACAACTTAACTTACCATGCGACGCCTTAATGCTAAACTCTAAAAGTTGTGATTTGTGAAATCCCTATCAGTGTGATTCGATCTTCTTCGTTGGTATTTTAAGGATCGGATGGTCCACACTTGTTTCTCTAATCAAATTTGCAATGCAAAAAACTTAACTTACCATGCCACACCTTAACACTAAACTCTAAAAGTTGCGATTTGCGAAATTTCTCCTGGTGCGATTTGATCTTCGCCTTTGGTCTTTGAAGGTGTTATCACCAAAAAAATGAAACATCATTTGACAAAGTTAAATAGGTTCATGTGTTAATGGTAGGGTTGTAGGATTCAATTTTTTATATTCTTATTCAAGGGAAATTTTAAATTTTTCTTGCTTAAGCTTACCATAAGGTCTAAACCCACTCACTTTCAAATCCCCTCATGTCACATATTTCATAATTTTCTGAAATATTTCAATTCCCAAGTTTTTTGTACCGAAATGGTCATTTTAGCAAAGAAACCATGATTTTGTAGTGAAATACACTGAGAAATGTCACTTTTTGCTACGAAACTACTGATAATTTCATAGCGAAAACACCCATATTTACACTATATATGCTATGAAAGTGTGGTTTCCTATCTGTCTAGTCAAGTTAGCTATTAGGTGTCAGAAAATTGTTGGGAAAGGGTAAGTTAGATACCATTTGAGTCATTGAGGGATAAGATCAAGGTACATAGTCAGGTTTGAAGTCATCATCACCATTTTAGACATGTATGAGTCATCATTGTGTTATGAAGTGGACATCAAACTTCAAAATCTTTCCTAATTCATTCATTTCTCGTTCTTCATTTCTTCTTTGCGTGATATCAAGCTCTGGAGAGATATTACATTGAGCCAAAGTTGTGGCTAGTTTTTTCAAAGGTTTATCAAGCGAGGCTGAGAATACATTAAAGAAACCATGGCAGAATAAATAAGGACAAATAAGGGTGGATAATGTATGAGATATGAACCAGCAAATATGAATCTGATCAATGAAGACCCAACAGCTGTGGAAGTCTTCAGAAGGACAGGTTTCTTATAGTTTTGTGAAATATTACAAGGCTGCCATGTACAGGTTTCCAAATAATTTGCCTTAAAATTCAGTGGAACAACTACCAAAGTGGGGATGCTTAATCTTTCCATCACACCAGAGGTCATTGCAGCAGCAACAGGGATTCCAAGGGGACAAGAGAAGTGGTTCAAAGGGCTTCAAGTTTAACATGGAGCAGTGCAAAGAGTTTATGAAGCCTGAAAACAGTGAAATGGACCTCAATAATGCCAAGGAGCAGCATGAAGGATAACTATTCAAAATTGATGCTCATCATCCAAAATTATTTTACCTGTGAAGGAAGATATCATAAAGTCTACTCATACCATTTTAAGCTACTCCTTCACTTTACTGGTAAGATATCTCTCGATCTGCCTTTCTATTTACATAGAAGTTTATCAAAAATGGCAAATAAGGTCTAAGAAAAATCTGAAGGGAGTGAGACTTCATTGTTTCATCATGGTCTAATGAAACTATTGGTTTTAGATGAACTCCATATACTAGGCAGAGATTGGTCTTCATTTTTGTTTGTTAGTGGTTTTGATTTGGATGCTCTTACTCCTTCAAGAACTCCTAAACCTAGGAGAATTCCATCACCATTATTATCCGAGCAGAGTGAACCATTGGTGGCAGAACCAAGTGAACCAATCATGATGGAAACAGAGCAATTGTAGATTTTTGACCCACCAAATGACACACCTACAAAACAGAAATCAAAGGTGGTCAAACCTGCAAAACAAAAACAAGTTGTGAGTAAACAAGGAATGAAAAGGATGGCAAGGAGTCAAACAGTGGCCTTAGAAGACAAAACAGTGGTTGTAAAAGATAGAGCAGTAGCTAAAGTAAATCTAGAATACATAGTACATGCCATTAACATAGAAGAGACTCCTATAGTACAGGCTGAGGACATAGAGGAAGGTGGACAAAAACTAAAGAAAGACACATCTGCAAAGAAATTAGAATTTGAAGGAGAAGATACAGGTTTTATGTTCCAAGAAAGAAAGCCTATGACAAGGCATGCCAAAAATCTATTCAAGAGTAGTAAAGAGATTCATCCACCTACTGACACAGTCTAGCCACCACAAGACATCATTTATCTTTCATCACCTGCAGAGAAAGATACAATCAGTAAATCAAAGAAAGGAAAAGAGAAGGTAATGGAAAAAATAGAGTTTGAACTCCTTGAGCAGCAGTTGAAGTTGGCCAACCATGAAATTGTTGTTATGAAGAAAGAATCAAGAAAACACAATGTAGAGAAGGTTCAGTTTGAAAAGATGAAGGAGATTTGGGAAAAGCAGGTTGACAGTGGTTCCAAGAACCTAGATAATACACAGAAGTTTATCAAATGGACCATTCCATTGAGGAAAGAGGTCAAACATGTTAGGAGAATGAGAATAAATTTGAAAGCCACCAATATAAATTTGAAAGATCGGGTTAAAGACCTCCAAGAACAACTTGAACTAATTCATGAGTTGGAGAAAAAAGGACTTAAAATGACAATAGTTGAGGAGCCAATTTCTCAACTCATCATCAATGAGGAAGAAACCCCTCAAGAAACATAATGTGAGCTGGTTTATTATTTTTAAGGCTAATGGTAGGTTAGAAACAAGGTTTTTTCACTTAGAATGTATATTTTTGAAGCTACACAAAATTCTGGAATTTTGACTGTTTTCAGTAGTTTTGTAGCATGCCTAGGCTTGAAGAACAACAAAACACTATGAAACTACTGTAGCTTTCCTTTTTGCATTTTGAACCGATTTTGGAGCCCCCAAGAGATGAAAATGGTATGTAAGATGCTTTAAGGCATAATTAACATCATGCAGGAGAAAAGAACCAGAAATATTGATGTCAAAAGGCATTTTTGTAACGCTATGAAAGTACGCTACGAAACTATCCTACTTTCGTAGCATACTATTTTGAAATTATATGAGCAGGTTTTTGAGCACTTTTGGATAGCTGGACACTTTCTAAGGTTCAATAGATCTTGCCATTAGTCATCCAAAGCCTCAAGACCACGTGATGAAGCCAACTCATCAGCCAAGCCCCTCGTTGAAGATAAGGACCAGTTTTCCTAAAAATTAGGATTTGTTTCTAGTTTTAGAGGAGGTCAATTAAGATGTCATGTAGTGGTGAGTCCCATCACACCCTATTTGAACATGTGAAGGCATAGTTTCCAAGATGTAATGGTTTCTATGAGATAAGGTTATTAATGTAATAATGAACAGTTTGAGTCCTATTTGGAAAAGGACTGTCAAGTAGGATAGCTGTCATTTTCTCATTAAATAGATGTTTTATAGTTATGAAAGGTTTCATTAGGAAAAATTCGATGAATCTAGCCATGAGGCAGATCATCTCATCATGTAACAAGTCTATTAAAGGGCAGAGATTCGAATTTATCAAGGGTTGGAGATTTTTTGGGAAAACTGCAGCTTTATGTAATTGACTATTTTCAGTAAGACAGGGACTTGTTTCTTGACCAACATGTGATTCTGATTAATTTTTTAGTGTCTATCTTATCTATATCTTTTATATGTACCATTTGTAGTGGTTTTCATCTTTAATACTCAGAATTCATTCATGTAATGCTCTGACTTCCTTTATAGATGAATTGACTATGTGATTTCCTGTTTCATGTGTGTGTACTTCTGCTAAAAACTCTTATCTTCCTCAGCTTCCATGTCAAGTGAAATTACTACTGAATCACTAAAATTGTTGACTCCATAAGCCCAATGTTTGCAGACTGATACTATTTTCAACCTATACACATCACAAGCAAGTTGTTTTCCAAGTAGAGTTAGCCATCTAAATCTATCTTTATCAAATATCATGAACCCTTTCAGAGAGCCCTCTCAGACTGAAGAGGCTAAGCTTAAGTCACAAGATTGGTTTGAAGAAGTTACATGAAATTGTCTGGTTATCAGCCTATCAGGTGCAATTTTGTGATAAAATTTTGGTGCGTCTGCCGGGAGCCTGAAGATTATATTTTCCCAAAATTTTGAAGCTGAACTTTTGAAGGTAGCAGGAGCTCAGGAAGCTTTTCGAGGTTGCATCTACCTTGGTGACTCCATTAAAAATTCATATGATCAAAGGTGGCTTCGAGAAGGATATACACGAGGAGTAATCCTGACCCAGATCCACCTACCATTGTGGAAAATCCAAGCACCGTCCCCAAAGGTATTCAAGGCATTTCTGCAATATCAGGTACTCCATCACATACAAAATCCTTGTCCTCTGAAGTGTTAAGAAGTACTGAAGATAAAATATTTGATGATAAAATTCAGGAAGTCTTGTTTAGGTCTAAAAGTGAAAAAGAATTAACTAAAATTGTTTTAGACCTACATAGAAGAGGTATTGATACCTCAGAATTAGTGACACAAAAAGATAAATAATATTTTTGGGAAGCAGTCACCTCTGAGTTAATGTTAGAGAAAGAGTCTTTGGATAGGTTGAAGATTCTTGACCCTTACTAGATTTTTCTAAGAAGTAAACTGGTTTTCCTCTTCCTGATTGGAGTTCAATTGTCAGTGGACAACAAAGAACAAACAACCCTCCTCCTAACAGTTCTTCGTCTTCTACTATTGTTGTCGCTAAAACTACTACAGTCCCATTCATCATGACAGGAAATGTGCCTCCTCCACCTGCTACACTTGCTATTTATGCTCATTCCCTTCCAGCTGTATTAAATTCCCTTCCTAGAAAATATTCTACTAGAATCAAAACTTGGGGAAGTGATGAAGAGATTACAGCTAAAGAGCATGTAGACCAGTTCAATGACTTTATAGACAGGGAGGAGGTTGACCATGAGGATGTCAAGATGAGATTTTTTTCTCAGAGCTTTACTGGTGAAGTTAGGAAGTGGTTCAAAGCCCTTACTTTTGGAAGCCTACATAATTAGAATGAATTTGAAGATAGATTTTTTAGGAAGTGGGGAAATAGAACCAATCATGTACAAGCTCTCACTGAGTATAATAGTTTGAAGAGAGTTGTTGATGAAACTGTTCAAAATTTTTCAAAGAGATTTAATAAAGTGTATGACTCGATCCCTGCCCATCTCAAACCTCCTCCAAGAGCAACTCAGTTGAGATATGCTAAAGCTTTTGATTATGGCCTTTCCATACTGCTAAGAGAGAGAGAATCTCCTTCACTTGCTGAAATGCAGAATGATGCAGTGAAGGTGGAGGTTAATATGATAGCAGCAAAAAATTCCAAGATGGGTAAGACTAAGTTGAAGGAAGAAGATAAGCCTTCCACCTCTGATGACAAATTTGATTCCATTATGAAGATAATGGAAAAAATGATGGATAGGCTTGCCCTTGGTAATGCCTCTGCTCCTCTTGCGCAACATGAGCCTCATTTTAGAAATACTCAATTCAGGAGACCCCAAAACCAGCAAAGGCCAAGGGAAAACAGAAATTAGCCACCTGAACCTCAAGTAAGGCCTCATTTTCAGCAAAACTTAGTTGATGAGGAAGATCAGCCTGAAATACAAGAAGACTCAATTAATTTCTTAGATGATAACATGTCAGGGATGTTTTTAACTAAGGAAAAACATGATGAGTCAGAGCATGAATTAAACAAGGGTGAGGAACCATCTGATTATCTTAAATGGTATCAACATGCAATCTTGGAGATGCAGAAACAATACAACCTCAAAAACATAAATGTTCCAATCATTGCAAAAAAAACACAGCCCAAGAAAGATGCCCCCAAGACTGCAGAGGTTAGGAAAGAAACACCGCCTCCTCCTCCTGTCAAAGAGACTGAAATTTTTTCTTTTGTTTTCAGTTTGGAAAGTGAGATCTCTAATAATAAAATCCCAGTACCTTTTGGAAAAATTCTTAAGGTGAATGAATACAGAAGTAGGATTGTAAAAATTCTAAATTCACAGCCAAGAGCTGATGATATCCTAAATATTCAAGAAGATCATCCAACCATATACTTGGATCCAAGATTAGAGGATGAGCAGAATGAGGAGGTGCCTCCTTTTTTTGTTAGCCTTAGCATTCAAGACATGACATTGCATAATGCCATGTTGGATTCAGGAGCCTCTCACAATCTTATGCCCAAAGTAATCATGGAAAGGATGGGGTTGGAAATTACTAGACGATATAAGGATTTGTTCTGCTTTGATTCAAAAAGAGTTCAGTGCATTGGTTTAATTAAAGATGTTTTTGTTGGTCTTACACAAGTCCCTTCCAAGATAGTGGTCATGGATATTGTGGTAGTATGCATTCCACCTAAATTTTGCATGTTTTTATCAAGGTCATGGGCAGTAAAAATCAAAGGTACAATGCAGATGAACCAAACTTATGCCACCATTCCTGTTTTTGGTGAGAAAATGAGACTTTATAAAGAAAAAAGAATGACTTACATGGTAAGTAGTAAAGATAAACCTCAGAACTTTCCAATTTATGCTCTTGATACTGAACTTGGATCTACTATTCTTTTCAATGAGTTGACTAATGAAGCAAAGGATAAAAAGAAGGTATAAAATCAACAATCTGTAATTTAGCAGACAAAAAATAAGCAAACAGAAAGTCAGCAAATCAGTGAGGAGAAGGCGGAAGGTTGGTGGTTGTTACACTTTGATGGATCAACAGGAAGAGAGGGGGCAGGAGCAGGGATTTGGATCACAAGTCCAGATGATGAAAGTAAGTTATTTTCTTACAAACTGAATTTTTATTGCACAAATAACATGGCCAAGTATGAATCTTTGATTTTGGGCTTAGATGTTTTGAAAATAATGGGTGCTCAAAATATTTCTTTTTGTGGAGATTCTGAATTAGTTATTAAACAAGTTGAAGGTGTGTATCAAACAAAGAATGTGAGAATGAGGGAGTACAAAAATTTAGTCATGGACATGTTGGAAAATTTCCAAGAAAAATCATTCATTATTAATATTAGGGATCAAAACTCAGTTGCTGACTCCCTAGCTGTCTCTGCAAGTCTTTTCATCATTCCCATACATTCCACTACAAAATATGAGGTTGAATTTTTCCATAGACCAGCTATCTCTGATAACATTATCCATTGGCAAGTCTTTGAAGATGACCAACAAGTAAAAAACTTTATTGAGCTGAAAGAAGAGTTTGAAAATACACAAGTAGATCAGCAAAACATGCTTGTTGTGTCGAAGGGAAATTTTGAAGTGTTATAGCTGAAGAATAACTCTATACCCAAAGGTCTCATGCCCCTTAAGAAGATTTTTGATCAAAATGATGTGTTCAAATCTCCTATGATACAAGTTGATGATGAAGAGGTAGAGAGTTGTAACCTTGGTATAATATCTATGCAAAAAATGATTAAGCTTTTAAAGTTTCTTTTAGTTGATATGAGAGAGAAATATATTGAGATGATGAAAATTTTTATAGAGGTTTTTTCTTGGAGTTATGCTGATTTGAAGAAGTATGATCCTACTATCATTCAACATACCATTTCCATTAAAGAAAATGAAAAGCCTTTCAAGCAGAATTTGAGGAGGATTAATCTACTTCTCATGCCTCTGATTGAGAAGGAAATCAAGAAACTCTTTGATGCCAAAATTATTGTTCCAATCAGATTCTCAAAGTGGCTTCCAAACTTGGTTCCAATCAGAAAAAAGAGCGGATAAATCAAAATATGCATTGATTTCATAAACTTGAATAAAGCCTCTCTGAAGGACAACTACACTCTCCCAAAGATGGACCAAATTTTGCAGAACATTGTTGGCTCACAAAGGATGTATATACTTGATGTATTTTCAGGGTACAATCAGATACTTGTGCATTTGGAAGATCACGAAAAAACAACCTTTACCACACCATGGGGCACATTCATGTATGCCAAAATGCCCTTTGGTCTGATGAATGCAGGAGCTACCTTTCAGAGAGAAATGGACATTTCTTTTGCTGAGGATAAGGACAAGATGGTGTTTTCCTATCTAGATGACATAATAGTCTTCTCAAGAAGGGAAGAAGATCACTTGAAGCACCTAGAAATGATTTTACTGAAGTGTAGAAGGTTTGGCATTTCTCTCAATCCCACTAAAATAATTTTTTCTCTAACTTCAGGTAAATTACTTAGACATATTATTTCAAAATATGGGATTAATATTGATCCAAACAGGGTCAATGCAATTCAAAAAGTGGATTTTCCTAGAAGCAGAAAGGAGATTCAGCCTTTCCTTGGAAAGGTAAATTTTGTAAGGAGGTTTATTCCTAATTTTGCTAAGATTGTAAAGGAAATAACAAAGATGTTGAAGAAAGGAGCTGACATCAAGTGGATAGCAAAAGAAAAACACTTCTTTGAGGAAAACAAAAAGGCACTCACCCAAGCACCAATGTTGATCAACCCAGATTTTTCAAAAGAATTTCCGGTTTTTACATTTGCATCAGAAAATACAATTGCTGGAGTTTTGTTGCAGAAAGGACATCAAGGTGCTGAGCAACCAATTTCATTTTTTAGTAGGACAATAGCTAACTCAGAGCTGAAGTACAAAATCTTAGAGAAACAAACTTATGCCTTGGTCAAGGCTATCAAAGATTTCAGAATTTACATTATGCATTCTCATATTATAGCTTTTGTTCCTAATGTTGTTGTGAAAGACATCATAACTCAATCTGATCCTGATGGTAAGAGGGTGAAATGGATTTCTAACTTGCTAGAATATGATATAGAGATCAAGCCCACAAAATTGGTCAAAGGACAAGGCCTAGCAAAGTTGATGGCACAGTCAAACTTTGACTATCTTGACATGAATTTAATTGCATAAATTTCAGATGAAGAAGATGAGTTGATCCCCATTGAAGAAAAGTACATCATTTCATATTGGTACAAATCCATTGTTTTTGTCTTACATCATCATAGAGCACTTGCTAAGCTAACAAAGTCCAAGGCAAGATCTGTGAAGTTAAAGTCATTGAGGTATTACATCATTGACAAAAATGTGTATTGGAAGGATACTCGTGTTATTTTGTTAAATTGTTTGCTGGAAGAGGAAGCTAAAAAGGTGATTGAGGAGTTTCACAAAGGAGATTGTGGAGGTCATCATTATTGGAAGACTACAACAAACAATATTCTCAGAGCAGGGTGTTATTGGCCTACAATGTTTAAAGATGTCTACAAAAACATTGATGCCTGCCATGAATGCCAGATTTTTTATGGTAAGAAGAAGATTTTACCTTTACCCTTGATGCCTATTTATGTTGAGGCGTCATTTCAGCAGTGGGGGCTAGATTTTATTGGTGAGATTCATCCATCATCTTCAGGTCAACATTGTTGGATTTTGACAGCAACTGACTATTTCACCATGTGAATTGAAGCAATCCAAACTAGGCAAGCAAATGATTCAGTTATCATTTAATTTTTGGAAAATAATATATTTCTAGATTTGGCTGCCCTATGAAGATCATCACTGATAATGCACAGGCATTTAAATCTAAGAATCTGATCAGTTTTTGTCATCAATATCATATTTCACTTGCTCATTCTACTGCATATCATCCACAAGGGAATGGTCTTGCTGAATCTTCTAACAAGAGCATTGTGATGATTATTAAGAAGGTGTTACAGGAGACTAAGAAGTCATGGAATTTGAAGCTGAAGTATGCTTTGTGGGCTGATAGAGTGTGCACAAAGAGGTCAATTGGAACTTCACCTTATGAGTTGGTTTATGGAGTTGAAGCCATTTTTCCTACATCCTTAGGAGTGTCTGTAATGAATTTGTTGCAAGGATTGGAGGAGGAGCCAAATGAAATTCAGAGAAGGATCAATCAGTTGATATTTTTGCAAGAGAAGAGGGAGGAAGTCTATAACAGTAATCAACAATATCAAAACAGAATCAAGAAGACAGTTAACAAGAAGGTCAAGGAAAAAAAATTTCAAATCCAAGATGTGGTTTTGAAATGGGAGGCCAGGATTGAAGAGAAGGGAAAGCATGGTACGTTTGAGAAAATTTGGAAATTTCTATTCAGAGTAGTTGCATTTCATGGGAACAACACTTACATTTTTCAGGAGATGGATGGACAACCATGTGATGGAGGCCCTGTTAGTGGCAGGTTTTTGAAGCACTACTCTTCTTAAAATCTGCTAGTCATTTCATTCCATTTTATGTGTTTTTCTGCTAATAATGACAAGCTGAACATCAAGCTTGAGCCCGAGGTGAAGGCCATTAGAGTTTGAAGAAAAAATCTTGGCAAGTTTCAAATTTTTTGTTTTCAAGAAGATGAATAATAACAGAACTATCAGTTCTTGAACACTGCTGGGCTTTCATCCCAATTAAGACCCACGTAGGTTTTAACCCTATACAAAATTGCTCTTTTCGATGAATCTTAAAAATAGAAAATAAACGATGGCGAGAGCATAAAACATAAAGCAGATAAACTACAGTTTTCCCTGGATCAATCGGGGCAGACCAACATTTTCATTATTCCTTTTAATTGACTTTACAACACATATATATACATTCGAGACGCTGTAAACCCCAATCCATTAGCACGTGAGAACACCAACGCTGGTTCCCTAACCCGATCTGCAAAATACTGCAAAATTTGAAAACCATCATGCCCCAAAACCATGGGCAGATCCGCCCAGCGAAAAATAAGGACCAAAAAAATTTCCCGAGGCGCGGCCCCAGACCCCGACAGGGGGGGCTACCCCCCCCCCCCCTGTGACCCCCCCGCGCGTGATTAGTCGTAGAAAGAATATAACACAAGCCCAACATTCTCCCACTTGCTGTTTTCTTTCTGCAGGGGGCCACAGGAGAGCTGAGTCATTAGCCCAACTTTGCAACACCCATTGTTTCTCTACACCAAGAAAGTCACAGTGCTCATAGACTTGCAATGAACACATCGCAACATTCTTCAAAGTGTCCACCTTTGTGCTGCCCTTTTAGCCTCAACCATATATCTCTAAAGTGATATTGAACATCAATGTGCTTTGTCTTTGAATGATAAGCAGGGTTCTTAGCCAAGAAAATTCCACTTTGGCTATCACGGTCTATCCTTATAGCTTGTTGCACCAACCCCATACTTGAACACAATCTACGCAACAAGGCACTTGCTTGCATGAGTGGATGTTATGTATTCTGCCTCTGTAGTTGAAAGAGCCACTACAGACTGTCTTTTACTCATCCAACTGACTGCACCTCCAAATAGGCTAAACACATACTCACTTGTAGATCTTCTTTGGTCCAGATCTCCAGCCCAGTCTGCATCAACAAAACCACGAATTTCCAACACTCTTTCCGATCCTTGTCTTCCCTGGTAGCACAAGCCATAATCACTAGTGCCACGCAAATATTTGAAACCCGCTTCACTGCTGTCCAATGCTCCTTCCCTAGGTTTGACATAAACCTGCTCAATACTCCCACTGCGTGTGCAATGTCTGGTCTAGTACAGACCATTGCATACATCAGGCTACCCACTACACTTGCATATGGAACACGGGACATATCCTCCTCTTCTTCTTGTGTCTTGGGACACTATTCAGCAGACAGCTTTGTACCTGTAGGAATTGGAACATTCACTGGTTTATATCCTACATACTGAACCTCTGCAATATAGTCTTGACATACTTCCTCTAGTTTAACCAGAGCTTCCTCTTGGCCTGATCTCTCTTAATTTCCATGCCCAAAATATAGTTTGCAACACCAAGATCCTTCATGTTGAATTTTGAGAACAGCTGGGTCTTCAAATCTTGGATAATTTCTTTGTTATTTCCAATCAACAACATAGCATCCACATACAAGACCAAATAAATAACACGATCACCAATTAATTTAAAATAAACACAGTGATCCTCCTTGCTTCTGGTGAAGCCAAGTCCCCATATATAGGTATCAAAATTATGATACCACATTCTTGGTGGCTGTTTTAACCCATATAGAGACCATGGAAAATTTTAGGGGCTAATATTCGCAATTGGGCTAATTTTCCATGTTTTTTCCAAAAAAAATATTCGCCAATTTCCATTTTTTTATAAAACTAATTCGCCAAAATTTTACAATATAAAATTATTTTACGTTAAAAATCGCCAACATTATATAGAGAATATATATAATATCATTATAAATTTGAATAATTTTACAAATACATCAATAAAATTTTTATAGTTTGCATATTAGGGACTAGTGAGATTAGCCAATTTTTTAAACTTCAAGATAATTTTCCATCCTTAAAATTATCCCTGATAGAGACTTCTTTAACCTGCATACTAGCTCTTCCTTCCCCTTCACCATAAAGCCTTCAGGTTGTTTCATGTAGATCTCCTCTTCCATATCCCCGTGAAGAAATGCTATATTCACATCCATTTGTTCTACCTCAAAATCAAATGCAGCAGCAATAGATAAAAGTAATATAATAGAAGTAACTTTGGCAATAGGAGAAAAAATATCACCAAAATCAATTCCCGGTACCTGGGAATAACCTTTTGCTACCAATCGAGCTTTGTATTTCTCCACCTTGCCTTCTACATTCATCTTCTTCTTAAACACCCATTTTCTCCCGATGGGATTCCTTCCAGATGGAAACTCCACCAGATCCCATGCCTCATTTTTATGCAAGGATGCCATTTCATCAACCATGGCCTCCTTCCATAGTTTTCCATCCTCTGAATCTACTGCCTCCCTGACGGTTCTGGGATCATCATCAGTTATAGTTAAAGCAAAATTTGAACAGAAATTAGATGGACTATACATTTTTTATTGTCTTCTTTCCCGAACTAATCTTCTAACAATTGGAGTTTGTGGCTCTTCCTCTTTTGAGTCTTCTTCTGTTGTAGAGTCTAATTCATCCTCCTTTAGCTCAAACTCTATCTTCTTAGGTTCCTTTGGTAGGACTTCATGTTTAAAAATATATTTCACCTCACTAAACACCACATCTCAGCTGTACACAACCTTCCTTGTTTCTGGGTTCCAAAGCTTGTAACCCTTTAAACCATCCTTATACCCAATAAAGATTCACCGTTCAGATTTATTATCCAACTTGCTCCTTTTCTCCTTTGGAACATGTACATATGCATCACATCAAAATACCCTCAGATGTGAAAGAGAAGGTTTCCTACTAGTCCATATCTCATGTGGATTCTTATCCTCCAACGCTGATGAAGGTGATCTGTTAACCAAGTAACATGTAGTCTCCACTGCCTCTGCCCAGAATTCTTGTCCTAACCCAGTACCACTGAGCATGCTTCTTGCCTTTTCCATCAGCATTATGTTCATTCTTTCTGCAACTCTATTTTGCTGAGGAGTGTATGGAGTAGTCTTCTGTTGTGATATACCACACTTCTTACAGAACTCTTCAAATTCCTTCTTCACGAGCTTACCATTATCTGTCATAATTTTATCTTTATTACTAAATACTAACACCCGAACGGGTATTGCGTCATCCAAAAACTTCAGATTTCTTCCTCAAGAAATATATCCATGTATTCCTTGAGAAGTCATCGATGAATGAAACATAGTACACAGACTTTCCCAGTGATGGAACTGACACAGGTCCAAACACATCACTGTGCACAAGTTCTAATATCTTGTTCGCCCTCTTAGCACCAGAAGGAAAACTCACCCGATTCTGCTTCCCATATACACAATGTTCACAGAAATCAAAATCTAGAGAGAAATTAGACATGCCTTCTACCATACCATTCCATACTACCCCGATATCCAAGGCCCTTCTCTCCAATATGTCCAAGCCTTTGAGTACTTGTAACATGGTCCTTTCTCGGGGACCACTAGGCTGGACTCCACTTTCGGAACCACCAAAGCTGGCTGCCCATCAGGCAGGTCAGCACTGCCTAGCTTGTACAAAGTTCCAGTCCGAACTCCCCGTATTAATACCAGTGCTCCCCGAACCATCTTGCAGGCATCTTTCTCGAACACTGTTTTTACACCTGCATCATCCATCTTGCTTACAGAAATCAGATTTCTGGCCAATGCAGGAATATGCAGAACACCATGAAGTGTTCTAATCCTTCCACCTTGCAGCTTCAACTTGACTTTTCCACATCCTACGATTCTGGCCTTCCTATCATCCCCTAGGAAGACATCACCACCATCATATTTCTCATACTCGCAGAACCACTCCCTATGGGGAGTGAAGTGAAAGGATGCACCTGAGTCAATCTACCATGACTCATGATCTACATGTGTATTTGAAGAAAAGCCAAATACACATCCCCACCTTCATCTGAGGTGGTTTTTGCCTCTGCAGAAGGAGCTTCATCAGATCCCTTTCCTTTCTCAGGAGCTTTAGATCTGCATTCCTTTTTGGAGTGTCCTTCCTTTCCGCATTTCCAGCACACCTTTACAAACTTTCCAGGAGATTTAGATCTCCCTCTAGATTTAGATCTCCCACTCCAAAACCTTATTCTTCATTGTTTGTTCTAGGATAACTGCCTCATACGGATAAAGAGCATCTCCATTCATTCCTCCATGTTCTCCATCTCATTTCCTCCCAATGACAAAGGGCATTATGATATCATCCGTTCAAGGTGATTTATTGACATACCTGTATACATAACCAAAATGTCCACGAATGCGGTGAAGAACACGACAAGGCGGTACTTATCTTTACATATGAGATTTTAATATCGATAGATGACGGATGACTTCTGCATGGGTATTGAAGCGTTCGGATATGCTAATCGCAAGGTCTCCATCCTTCATCCTCAGGTTATACTGTTTTTTCCTCAGGAACAATTTATTCACTAGAGACTTAGATTGGTACAAAGTCCCTAGCTTGTCCCATAAGGTCTTCGTCGTAACTTCCCTAGATATATTCAACAATACTGAATCTAAGACACACAACCATATTGTGCTCTTTGCCTTCCGATCCAGTTTCTTCTAGTCTTCATCTGACATTGCCGTTGGTTTAGTACACATATCTACAACGATCCACTAGTCCTTATCCACCAATAGATCCTCCATCTTGAGCTTCCACAACTCAAAAATCTGACCATTAAATTTCTCGATCTCTATATTCCCGCCACTCGCCATCTTCTTTCACCGTAAGAATCTATCTCGCAAATCTCGCATTGAACAGGGTCTACCTCAGGCCCGAGCAAAAAACCCCTCAGCAGCAAAGGCATCCCCTTGAAGCCGAAACTACTCTGATACTAGATGTAGGTTTTAACCCTATACAAAAATTATCTGCAAACGAATCTTAAAGATAGAAAATAAACTGTTGCAAGAGCATAAAACATAAAAATAAATAAACACAGAGATTTTCCCCTGGATCCCAAATCGGGATGACCAGCTTGATTTTTAATTATATTCTTTTTAGTGTTACAACACATATATATACATGCCGAAGCATACATAAACCCAATCCATTAACCCTGAATTAGAACATAATCGTAGTTCCGTTGACCAGATCTACAAAATACCAGGGGCTGAAAACCATCATGCCCCAAAACCATGTGCAAACCCATGCACAAAACCATGGGCGGGTCCACCCACCAGAAAATAAGGACCAAAAAAATTTTCCAGGGGGCTGCCACGGACCCTAACAGGGGGGGCTACCGCCCCCCTGTCACCCCCTGTACGTTGTGCCCAGCACAACGTACCGGGGGGGGCTATCGCCCCCCTGTTACCCCCCACGCGTGATTAGTCGTGGAAAGAATATAACACAAACCAAACAGCCACTTTATTATCACCAAAAAAATGAAACATCATTTGACAAAGTTAAATAAGTTCATGTGTCAATGGTAGGTTGTATGATTCAATTTTTTATATTCTTGTTCAAGGGAAATTTTAAATTTTTCTTGCTTAAGCTTATGCTAAGGTCTAAGCCCACTCACTTTCAAATCCCCTCATGTCACATCATTCATAATTTTCTGACATATTTCAATTCCCAAGGTTTTTGTACCGAAATGGTCATTTTGTCCAAGAAACCACAGTTTCGTAGTGAAATACATTAAGAAATGTCACTTTTTGCTACGAAACTGCTGATAATTTCGTAGCGAAAACACCCAAATTTACTCTAAATACGCTACGAAAGTGTGGCTTCCTGTCTGTCTTGTCAAGTTCACTGTCAGGTGTCAGAAAATCATTGGGAAAGGGTAAGTTAGATACCATTCGAGTCATTGAGAGATAAGATCAAGGTACATGGTTAGGTCTGAAGTCATCATCACCATTTTAGGCATGTATGAGTTATCATTGTGTTATGAAGTGGACATCAAATTTCAAAATCTTTCCTAATTCAGTCACTTCTCATTCTTCATTTCTTCTTTGCGTGATATCGAGCTCTGGAGAGCTATAGCATTGAGCCAAAGCTATGGATGTTGTTTTCAAGGGTTTATCAAGCGAGGCCGAGCAAACTATCAAACAAGGCTGAGAAGACATTAAAGAAGCCATGGCAGAAAAAGGAAGGACAAATAAGGGTGGACAATGTCTAAGATATGAACCAACAGATATGAATATGATCAATGAAGACCCAACAAGTGTGGAATTCTTCAGAAGGATAGGTTTCTTATAGTTTTTTGAAAGATTACAAGGCTGCCATGTCTAGGTTTCCAAAGAATTTTCCTTAAGCTCCAGTGGAATAGCTACCAAAGTGGGGATGCTTAATCTTTCCATCACACCAGAGGTCATTGCAGCAGCAACAGGGATTCCAAGGGGACAAGAGAAGTGGTTCAAAGGGTTCAAGTTTAACATGGAGCAATGCAAAGAGTTTATGGAGCTTGAAAACAGTGAAATGGACCTCACTAATGCCATTCCAAGGAGCTTCATGAAGGATAACTATTCAAAAAAAATTCTCATCGTCCAAAAGTATTTTACTTGTGAAAGAAGATATCATAAAGTCTACTCATACCATTTCAAGCTACTCCTTCACTTTACTGGTAAGATATCTCTCAATCTGCCTTTCCACTTACATAAAAGTTTATAAAAAATGGCATATAAGGTCCAAGAAAATTTTGAAGGATGTGAGACTTCATTGTTTCATCATGGTTTAATGAAACTGTTGGTTTTAGATGAACTCCAAAGACTAGGCAGAGATTGGTCTTCATTTTTTTTTGTTAGTGGTTTTGAGTTGGATGCTCTCACTCCTTCCAAAACTCCTAAACCTAGGAGAATTCCATCACCATTAGTAGCAGAACAAAGTGAACCATTGGTGGCAGAACCAAGTGAACCAATCATGATGGAAATAGAGTAATTGCAGAGTTTTGATACACCAAATGTCACACCTGCAAAACAGAAATCAAAGGTGGTCAAACCTGCAAAACAAAAACAAGTTGTGAGTAAACAAGGAACCAAAAGGATGACAAGGAGTCAAATAGTGGCCTTAGAAGAAAAAACAATGGTTGTAGAAGACAAAGCAGTACCTAAAGGAAATCTAGAAGACATATTACATGCCATTGACATAGAAGAGACTCCTATAGTACAGGCTGAGTACATAGAGGAAGGTGGACAAAAACTAAAGGAGTCCAAATATGCAAAGAAATTAGAATTTGAAGGAGAAGGTGCAGGTTCTATGTTCCAAGCAAGAAAGGCTATGACAAGGCACGCCAAAAAGCTATTAGAGAGTAGTAAAGAGGTTCATCCACCTACTAACACAGTCCAGCCACCACAAGACATCATTGATCTTTCATCACCTGTAGAGGAAGATATAGTCAGTAAATCAAAGAAAGGAAAAGAGAAGGTAATGGAAAAATTAGAGTTTGAACTCCTTGAACAACAGTTGAAGTTGGCCAACCATGAATTTTTTGTTATGAAGAAAGAAGCAAGGAAACACAATGTAGTGAAGGTTCAGTTTGAAAAGATGAAGGAGATTTGGGAAAAGCAAGTTGACAGTGTTTCCAAGACCCTAGATAATACACAGAATTTTATCAAATGGACCATTCCATTGAGAGAAAAGGTCAAACATGTCAGGAGAATGAACATACATTTGAAAGCCACCAACAAAAAATTGAAATATCAGTTTAAGACCTCCAAGAACAGCTTGAACTAATTCATGAGGAGTTGGAGAAAAAAGGACTTAAAATGACAGTAGTTGAGGAGCCAATTGCTCAACTCATCATCAATGAGGAAGAAACCCCTCAAGAAACATAATGTGAGTTGGTTTATGATTTTGAAGGCTAATGACAGGTTAGAAACAAGGTTTTTTCACTTAGAAGATATATTTTTGAAGCTACACAAAATTCTGGAATTTTGACTGTTTTCAACAGTTTCGTAGCGTGCCTGGGCTTGAAGAACAACAAAACGCTACGAAACTATTATAGCTTTCCTTTTTTCATTTTGAACCAGTTTTTGGAGCCCCCAAGAGATGAAAATGGTATGGAAGATGCTTTAAGGCATAAGAACATGATGCAGGAGAAAGCAAGCAGAAATATTGATGGCAAAAGGCAATTTTGTAACGCTACGAAAGTACGCTACGAAACTATCATACTTTCGTATCGTACTATTTTGAAACTATATGAGAAGGTTTTGTGCACTTTTTGGACAGATGGAAACTTTCTAAGTTTCAAGAGATCTTTCCAACAATCATCCAAAGCTTAAAGACCACGTGATGAAGCCAACTCATCAGCCAAACCCCTCATTGAAGATAAGGACCAGTTTTCCTAAAAAGCAGGGTTTGTTTCCATTTTTAGACGAGGTCAATTAAGATGTCATGTAGTGATGAGTCCCATCACACCCTATTTGAACATGTGAAGGTATATTTTCCAAGATGTAATGGTTTTTAGGAGATAAGGTTGTTAATGTAATAATGAACAGTTTGGGTCCTATTTGGAAAAGGACTATCAAGTAAGATAGTTGTCATTTTCTCATTAAATAGATGTCTTATGGTTATGCAAGGTGTCATTAGGCAAAATTCGATGAATATATCCAGGAGGCAAATCATCTCATCATGTAACAAGTCTATTTAAGGGCAGTGATTCGAATTTATCAAGGGTTGGATATTTTTTGGCAAAACTGCAACTCTATGTAATTAATTGTTTTTAGTAATACAGAGACTTGTTTCTTGACCAACCTGGGATTCTGATTGAGTTTTTAGTGCCTATCTTATCTATATCTTTTATGTGTACCATTTGCAATGGTTCTCATCTTTAATACTCAGAATTCATTCATGTGATTCTCTGAATTCCTTTATAGATGAATTGACTGTGTGATTTCCTGTTTCATGTGTGTGTACTTCTGCTAAAAACTCTTATCTGCCTCAGCTTCCATGTCAAGTGAACTTAATACTGAATCACTGAAATTTTTGACTCCATAAGCCCAATGTTTGCACACTGATACTATTTTCAACCTATACACATCACAAGCAAGTTGTTTTCCAAGTAGAGTTATCCATCTAAATCTATCTTTATCAAATATCATTAACCCTTTGAGAGATCCCTCTCAGACTGAAGAGGCCAAGCTTCAATCACAATATTTGTTTGAAACAGTTACATGAAATTGTCTAGTTAGCAGCCTATCGGGTAAAATTTTGTGGTAACAGAAGGATCGAAAGGTCCACACTTGTTTCACTAATCAACTTTGAATCGCAGGTTAAATAACTTACCATGCGAAATATTAACACTATTTGCTAAATCCTACGATGTGCGAAGTCCTCACAGGTTTGCGAGATGATCCCCACCATTGATCTATGCCTAATCTAAGAAACCTCGTTGCTGCTTGCAAATCTAAATGGTCTTCGATCCTTAACACATAAACACTATAATTGTTGATTTGCGATGTGCACTTTCATTCTCCACCTGACATGTGTCCACATCTCTATCATTTAATATTAAAAATTCAATTCTGCAATTCTATCCTCGACGTCCGATTCCTCCTTTGGAAATATTCTAAGCATTTTTTGCCTTAGTCAATTTCTCTACTTTCTATGACCACCGCTATTCTTCATCTCCGCTATCGTTATTGAGCTTTATTCAATTTTTTAAAAGCATTGATCTCTCCTGAGCTTGTTCTTCTATTTGTTATTCACTCTGACCTGGGATTATCACACTCGCTGCACGTTCATGACTTGCCCTGCATTCACGACTTGACCCAACACGCTCATGACTCTTCCCATCACATTCACGATTCTGCCTATGTTGTTTTGTTGCCTTTTCTCCTTTGTTCTTTTTCTGCCTTAACTGCCTTTGCTTCCTTTGTTCCTTTGATTTTAAAGTTACTCCTCTCTGCTCCTTTTCCTTTTTTGATGGTCTAATGTTGCTCCTTGCCTCTTTGTTTCTCCTCTTCCTCTCTTTTATGCTTTCTTATTGCATTATTGCCTAATCTTCTTCTTTGCCTTATTGTTTTTGCTTCTCTACTCCTTTGCTTTAACGATAGTTTTGGTGCTGTTCCTTTGTGCTCCTTTGCCATCAATGACAATATTTCCAATAGTATCCCCCTTTGGCATTGATGGAAACACATCCACCAATACTGCAATTCTTCCTCCATGACTTGAGGAAGGCATGTAGTTATATATAGAAATAAGTAGTGCTTCAATGCTCAATATAATACTTCAAAAAAAATGATATAATGATCCTTTAGCACTTTTATTTACCTTTTCATGCTTTAATAATGTAGCTCGACATTCTCCAGTATTTACAATTAGAAAATAGTTTGCAATAATCAGAACAACAAGAGCTTAATCCACATATACTATAATTTTGATAACACTGGGAATACTACCTTGATGTACTTCTTCCATCATACTCTGATCCTGAGGACCTGTACCATACCACTGCTCCACTGATAACACTTGGTATTCTGCTGATAGGAAGGCTACTTGTTCCAAATACCAATTAATACTAATTTGATAATCCATACAGTAATTTCACTTCAGCTCGCACATACACCCATAGTTAAGACAACTTTCATAGTTTCTACTATTGATCTCTCCACTGTTCTCAATATAAATCATCAATATACTGAATCTTATCCTTGCTTCATTAACCTTTTTCTTATTCTTTAATTATGTATTTAAATAATTTCACTGCATATTCCTTTCTAGGACTGATCTAGAATCATTGCTGCTCTATATACAATTCAACTATTCTAACATAATGATCTTCAGGAAGACATCTTCAATTTATTTACATAGAATCTAAAAGGGCAGACAACTCATAGTTTTATCACTCATTTAACTTTTTTCCTCCAAGGGGACGTTCTATTGATGAATGATGTAATGATATAATGATGATAAAGATTTCTCTTACTCATCCTTCTTAATTTTGTTTCATTGTTAACTCTTGCAGTGTGATGCACGGTGTGATAATCCTCTATGGATCTTTCCAATTCTATAGCTCGAAACACAAGTTTTGTGATTTTAACCATTCATCACTTAGTGTGTTGTTGTCTTCTTAGCTTACATGTTCATGGATGATGTTCCCTCTACCAACATGGCTGCTTGTTGCCTTCTCTCCTTCCATCAACCTATTGGCTATTGAATTCATTAGGTATCCTTCTTCCTCTATAGTTCTATGTCATAGGAATTATCCTTTCCCTTCCTGGACTTTTAGCTATTCTTATTCCAAGAAGATCTTCTTAGACTACTTTTATGGGGACTATTTATGAACTGCTCTCCCCCTGGGATGTTGCTTCTTATCTATTACTGGCTGGATATTTGTGTTGCTTCCTAGAGAAGCTCCCCTTGAGACTATGATGGATTCATTAAGTTATTGAGGTAACAGGATCCCCATTTCTCTTTTCCTTCCGTACTTTATTGGGGTTCTTCATAATGTCTGCATTTCTTATTGATTCATAGTTTTCTTTGATTTGATTGAATTCCATCATCTGTCTATATTTCTTTAATGTATATCGCAACTTACATTCTTTTTCTGTGTGACCAAGCTTGTGGCATGAATAACATCTTGTTTTACCTAAGTAAGGTTGAGCTGATGTATGGCATTTTGTTCCCATTTTTTAACACAATTTATATTCAAAAGATTTATGTCCAAATTCATTGCATGAAAAACAATAACCATGGAAACGATTAGTGTACCTGGTGAAGGGTTGTCCTCTCCATTTGTTTTCTTGAGGTAGTCTTTTCATTTTCTGCATCTTTCTCTGGTTGGACTGGATTTTCTTTGTCTTACAGTATGCCGCAATATGTCCAGGTTTGTGGCAGGTAAAATAAGTGACAACTTCCTAATGTATTCAATTCATATTCATGAGTGTATGAGCCTTTTGCAGCTGATTTTTTCTTCATTTCGTTCTTTGTCATTTGAGGTTGCTACTTGTTTATGTTCTCTTCATTACCCATCAAGGTCTTGCTGGCTTCTAATTCTTTGGATCTATTTTGGGTTGCTTCATCATCTTCCTCAATGTGTGCCTTCTCTGCTTTTTCCATGGAGGCAGTCTCATCCCTGAGTTGCTTATACAACCTTCTCCTTTCTTCTATCAGTCTTCTAGCTGCAATAAACTCAAATTGTTGAGAGTTATCATTTTCTTTTATTCAATCTTTCATGAAAGTGATATTCTTGTTATCTTCAACCTTGGACTTATTTTTTTCTCCTTCATAGCCTATCCCGATCTTTATAAGAGGATATATTTGAGAATTTAGTATATTTTCCAACTATTCATATATTTTCATCCATGGAGTATTCATAGATAATTCCCTTTGGGCCTTTTCTAATTTCTTTCTCAGGCATACTACTTCTTCTTCCAATTTCTCTTACTCCTAATTTTTATCTTTTATTTGATTTATTAGAATGTCTTCCACCTTCTTAGCTTCTTCAAGTTCTACTTTTAACTCAATGAGGTTTTTCGAACTTGGTTCTTCCTTTACATATTTCAGGAGAATGCCTTTCTGTTTCTACACTTGAGTTTAAGTCTGTCTATTTCCTCTAGGGCACTCATTAGCTCCCCCTCAAGATCTACCTCACCTTCTTCCTCATCTTTTAGAAGGTATCCTTCAAGCTCTTCCTTGGCCATCAACACAAATTCATAGGTTCTTTCTTCATTTCAAGATTCATCTGAGCTTTTAGATGCACTGCTATCTTGCTAAGCATAAAATGATTTTTCTATTAAATCTCTTCCCTTTCTACCACTTATTTATTTTGTTTTTATCTGTCTCTTGTGGTTAGTTCTCTTCTCTCTTATAGGGACATTTTGAAGCATATTTCCCCACTCTTCCACAATTAAATCACTTAAATGGAATTTTACCTTTGTACTTACCGATGCCTCTATCCAATATTCTGATGAATTTGGCATCTTCTTCATATGAGCATGAGCATGTATCTTACTTCTCTTTTATGCAATTTTCTGCCTTAAAGGCTGCCTCCCTCACATTTAACTTCCCCTTTGGAAGTATCATCTCATAAGCTGACAAGTTTCCAAGTAATTGGTTCATGGTCAACGTTTCCCAGTTTGTTGTTTCTTCTATGGTAGAAACCTTAGGGTTAAACCTGGATGGTAAAGGTCTCAATATCTTTTTCACTATCACACATTCCTTAATGGTTCTCCTAGAGCTATCATGTTATTCACAACTTCCGCAACCTTTAAGAAGAAGTTGGCTACATCTTCATCTTCATTCGTTTTAAAATTTTCAAACTGAGTTCTATAGGCTTGCATTTTGGCCATCTTCACCTTTTTATATCCCTCATGGTTATTTTCTAAGGTATCCCATATATCTTTGGCAGTCTTACTGTGCATTAATTTGATAAATTCTGACTCAAACAGACCACTCAAGATTGCATTCATTGCTTTTTCATTAGCTATGAAATCTTGTTTGGCTTATTTCTCTGTGTCAGTATCCTTTGGTGCATATTTTACTTCTACTGCAATCTAGACATCTAATCCAAGAGACATCAGATAGGATTTCATTCTTATTTTCCAGAAGGTATAGTTTGTGCCAGTAAACAATGGGGCTTTATTTGTTGAGCATCCTTCTAGGCTAGCCATTTTGGGGACCTAGGATCTCCTTCCATTTGTTAAACTGATACAAAAGGAACTGGCTCTGATACCAATTGATGAACTCTTAGATAAACTGAGAGGTGGGGGGGTGAATCAGTTTAGCACATTCATGGATATTTAAAACTCTTTTCATTCAACTCAATTACACCTTCAGTTCATAAGCAACTTAATCCATACTGAACCAAAAAACTTAATGTGTGTAGAGAAAGTAATTAAGCAGATTAAAACATCACATCATCACATAAACAACAGATATAAGTGGAAACCCACAAGGGAGAAAACCACATCTTATTATTGTTGTGATTTAAAGGGAAGCTCCAACTCCCTCTCACCACTGATTTTTTGTAGGCTCCAACATACAGGAGACTACTACCTCAAATTCTGTAAGCTACAACTTGCAAGGAAGCTCCTGTTAGCCACCTATAAACATTTGTCATATCAAATGGTGGCTAAATCTGTTTAGCCTTCAAGAAACATTTCATGTCCAAATTGTGAGTTCTTGAAGTCTTATGATGTCCTTTATCCTTGGTATTAATCTTCACTGTTGTTTCACTATTAGCCCTCAAGGACCTGCTATTTACTAAGAGAAACACAAGTATATTTTCAACAACCACATTGTAATGAAAAATATATCTGGCACATGCTAGATTTCTTTCAAGCCAAAATTGAAGCATGTTGCCAGTAACAACATTACAAGGTGAAGAAAAGCTAACACATGCTAGATTTATGCATAGCACAAACACAAGCACACAACAATATTGTAGGGTGAAAGAAATATAGCGTGTTAGATTTGCTTCTAGCATAAACAGAAGCATATTGCCAAAAACAATATTGCATGGAAAAGGATATCTAGAACAACTTCTATTACAAATAGAAGCACATTTCCAATAACAGCATCGCAAGGTAAAATAAATTTAATGCATGTTAGCTTTACATGTAGCACAAATACAAGCATACTACCAACAAAAACATTTCATGCCAAAAGAAACCTAACGCATGCTATATTTCCTTCTAACACAAACACAAACACATTGTCAAGGTGAAGGAAATATAACACGTGCTAGATTTCCTTCTATACTAAACAACCAAATTGACAACAAAAATATTGTAGAGAAAAATAAATCTAGCACAAATTCTAGCCCAAACACAAGCACATTTCCAATAACATTGCCAAGGTGAAGGAAATCTAACACATGCTAGATTTCCTTCTATCATAAACAACCAAATAGACAACGACAATATTGCAGAGCAAAATAATTCCAACACGTGCTAGATTTACGCATAGCACAAACACAAGCACACAACAACATTGTAGGGTGAAAGAAATCTAGCGTGCTAGATTTGATTCCATCATAAACAATAGCATATTCCCAACAACAACATTGCATGGAAAAATATATCTAGAATAACTTCTATCACAAACACAATCACATTTCCAATAACAAAATCACAAGGTAAAAGAAATTTAATGCATGTTACCTTTACATGTAGCACAAATACAAGCATACTACCAACAACAACATTTCATGCCAAAAGAAACCTAGTGCATGCTATATTTCCTTCTAACACAAACACAAGCACATTGCCAAGGTGAAGGAAATCTAACACGTGCTAGAATTCCTTTTATAATAAACAACCAAATTGACAACAACAATATTGTAGAGCAAAAGAAATCTAGCACAACTTCTATCCCAAACAAGCGCATTTCCAATAACATTTCCAAGGTGAAGGAAATCTAACACGTGCTAGATTTCCTTCTATCATAAACAACCAAAAAGACAACAACAATATTGAAGAGAAAAAGAAATCTAGCATAGTTTCTAGCCCAAACACAAGCATATTTCCAATAACAGCGTTGCAAGGTGAAATAAATTTAACGAGTGTTAGCTTTACATGTATCAAAAATACAAGCATACTACCAACAACAACATTGCATGCCAAAATAAATCTAGTGCATGCTATATTTCCTTATAACACAAACACAAGCACATTACCAAGGTGAAGGAAATCTAACACGTGCTAGATTTCCTTCTATAATAAACAACCAAATTGACAACAACAATATTGTAGAGAAAAAGAAATATGACACAACTTCTATCCCAAACAAGCGCATTTCCAATAACATTTCCAAGGTGAAGGAAATCTAACACGTGCTAGATTTCCTTCTATCATAAACAACCAAAAAGACAACAACAATATTGAAGAGAAAAATAAATCTAGCATAGTTTCTGGCCCAAACACAAGCATATTTTCAATAGCAGCATTGCAAGGTGAAATAAATTTAACGAGTGTTAGCTTTACATGTATCAAAAATACAAGCATACTACCAACAACAACATTGCATGCCAAAATAAATCTAGTGCATGTTATATTTCGTTTTAACACAAACACAAGCACATTTCAAGTAAGAACATTCCAAGGTGAAGGAACTCTAACACGTTAGATTTCTTTCTATCATAAACAACCAAATTACCAACAATAACATTGCATTGTGAAAGTTCCTTCTAGCATGACAATAAAAATATTGCAAGGTGAAAAAATATAAGGTGTGCTAGTGTTGGAAATATTGAGGGGGGGTTGAATCAATACTTCTTTACAATTGTTATATTATGCCAGTTAAACCAAAACACAAGATGTGCAACAAGAAAATAATTTTATTAATGAATTTGAGGACTCTAAAAACCCAAGCTCCAACCTTGAATGACAACTCCAATCCTCTAGGGATCCAACCCTCTCAGTTTGCTTCAATCCCTTAAGGTGACTTCAATAATACTTCAAGCCTCCATCAAAAACTTCAAATAATTCTAAAAAAATGTATGCAAGATAGGTCTGCAAAGTTCTCTCAAATCTGGCTCTACAAAAACTTCATGTCTACTTCAGCAAAAAATTTATGGTTGCACCAACAAAACATGTCTTCAATTGTTGATCTTCAACTATGCTCCAAGGATAACTACTCCAACAAAACAACTCTTCAACTATGCTTCAAGGGTAACTGTTGTTTCAACAAAGGCTTGAAGAATGCTCAATTAATGTCATCATGAATACACTCTACTGTCAACTCAAAATATGCTTAAAGTATGTTATCATTTTATCATTCAATGAAGGTGTCTCCTAGGCTCTTCATGTGTGCTTTAAATATTGTCCTTCGATCTGCAACGATTACTTTAATTTTGTTTCAAATCTGACTTGATATGTTGATCAAGCCTCTCAAGCAGTAATATTCCTAATGGAAAAATTAACAGTGATAACAAAAGCATGTAATAAACCCAACACAAATATTTTTCAGCAAACGCCCATAAACATAAATGCTCCAAACACACAAAAATGGGAAAATTTTATTGCAAGATCTTGTTGGAGTACAATATAAAATAGGAAATGTGCATCTGCGCTTACACAAGGTAAGCTACAAGCCTAAGGTACCCCTCCTAACTGGTCAGAAAATCTAATAAATTAGTCATGGAATCCTTGTCAGAAACCCAGAAAAACCCAGAAAGGGTTTTCCCTGGTATTGATGCTCCAAAAATGGCCCCAAATTCCTTAACCCTCCTCTAAGTGTAGAAAAACTAGAACTGTGACTAATGCTGGAATGATTGTCCCAAAATTGCTGGAAAATTCTTCTCAATTGCACCCCAAAACAAACACAAGAAACCCAGCACTCAAAATCCCTTCACAAGCCACCCCGCAATTGTGCCTCAACAATGATTGTGCAGTTTCTGGGTAATATGACATAGTCTCTCCTCCGGAAAATCAGTTTGATGTTGTATGTCAAATTCTACCCTTGCAATCTTCCTTCATTTTCCTATAATTGACCAAAAATTACTTCGGCAATGCTACAGCTCCCAACTCCAGCTCTTCCTCCTCAACTCTCTGCGTGGCCTCCTAAACTGCGTCACGATTGGCCCAAAAACCATACCACATGTGTGGCCCTCTCTCCAACTCCTGAAACTAATGAAGAATCCTTCCTAGGGTGGTACTCAGAGTCCACAGAAGAAAGGTTGAGATTCCTCCTTGGGAAACTCTTGTGTTGAAAAACACTATGTAACTCTGCTAAATAGTTAGAGCAACACTTCAATTGTCAAATTATCAAAAGGTCTCAAATGTTGTTTCCTCTCTCATATTTATAATTTTTTGTTCATTTCCTCCATGTGGGCCCCTCACTAGGCAATTCAAACCTCTTCCGTTGGCCATAGGATTTCTCTCTCCTCGAGGAGTGCATATTAGTTGGGGAGGTGGCCCCCACATTCCACTAAGGCAAACATTTCGACCCCCTTGTCCTATGTTTCCTCTCTATTGTAGCTGCTACAACACCCGCCAAAATTTTGCTCTCCTTAAATTTTTGAGCCCCTAATACTTGTGAAAAATAGAAGTCGGACCTAAATTCAACTTTTCAAAATCTCAGGTCGCTAAGTCGCAAATATGGTTAACTTTCTAACTCCGCTATCTTGTGACCCTTCAGGTCGTAAAGTCTCTAGGTGGCACATCAGTCCGAAATCAAACATCAATGACCTCGTGACCCTGCGACCCCGCGACCCCTTAGGTCACAAGGTCGCACATCTCATTAACTCAGCTCATTTGCGACCTTGCGACCCTCATTAATTTCCCACACGTGCAACCCCTTTATATATAGAAGGGTCGCATAGGTCGCATTTGACCTGCGCAACAGAGAAAGAAAACGCCTCTGACAAGCCAACTGGAGCGCGATTTTCCTGGGTAAGTGCCCGATCCTCCTGCTGTTTCTTTTCTAGGGTAATTGTTACTATTTTTCCCCTTACCCTAGCCTATTTTAACCCTATTATGATCTTGACCAAACCCATTGGAAATCCCTCTGCAAACCTCCCCTCCTTCAGCTTCTCTTCAAGTCATTCAAATCTTGTGTTAAGCTTGCATGCCCCTTCCCTCTTCCCTAGGACCTTGCCTAACTCACCTATGAAGACTCCTACAACCTTGTACGGCGATCTTGTGGACACCATGTGTGTTTTAGAAGCCTATTTTCCGCTACACATCTGCAGAGCCCTAGAGCAACCCCGTGACCTTGCAACCTCGGTCGCTAAGTTGCAGAAACGATAGGTCGCATATCATGAAAAATTTAGAGTGACACGACCCAGCGACCTTGCGACCCGGTCGCGAGTCGCTAAGTCGCTAGGTCGCACTTCCGCAAAGATTCTTCCCATCGCAACCCTGCGACCCTGCGACCTAGTCACAAGTCATCAGGTCGCTAAGTCGCCCTTCTGTCGAGTTTTAAGCCAACGCGACCTAGCAACCGGGCGACCAAGTCGCAAGGTCGCCAGGTTGCAAGTTCACCCATTTCCTTAAAAATAATTAAGCAGGGATAAGAGCAGCCCTCATATTTATAAATTATGACATCTATCTTATCATGGGATTATTTCATGAACATGCCAGGGGACATTGAAGCCGAACTGGAGTGTGTATCCATCTCGTCAGCCTCGAATGACATGGGGCCATCAGAAATTCGCAAGAGGAACAAAATTCCTGAGATAGATATCTCGAAGGAGGAAAGACCTATTCCGTTTCCCCCGTCTATGGAGACACAGCCTACATTTTTGGTAAAGGGGACAGCATGAGTTGGTACCATATTTACAAAGAGTTTATCCAGACCGAATTTCTGGAGGACCTCCCAGACCGACAGGTATATGCTCAGGTTAAACGATCCAAGTTACACTACGCGGGAGCCCACCCACCTATACTCTCGTGCGCAGAACTGATCGAATGGATCTTACAAATGTTTGACCCCAGATCTGGGTTATGTTGGATCACAACGGAAAGACATTTGCAAATTTAAAAGGACAAGATGCAGAATTCTATTATGTGTTTCCTCCCCAGGAGCAGACCTTCAGTGAGGAGTGGGACATTACTCATTCAGTCCCCATACCTGAAACTATGAGAGGGTGGTGGGAGGATCCAGAGAATTTTCCGGTCAAGAAGGACTAGGAATGTCAGACAGCAGGGCTCAAGAAAGCCTACAAATTAGTAGTTGCAATGTTATGGAGGATTTACGGCCATCTAGATGCAACCTTTTTTAACGGCTCTTGGGTCTCTCTAATGTACGTTGTCACTGTGTACGGTACCTGTTTCAACTGGGCCAACATGATAATAGTAGACCTCAAGTCAAACATATCTGCAGCACTAGCACCAGATGAAGGGTATGCTTCAGAATTTTATATGGCATCCTATCTCCTAGATGTGGTGTGTGCAAGGTGCTATTTTGAGGGGTGGTCACACAACTGGGACCCAGAGCATGGCAGTCTGATCCACAAAGATCTAATGGTGTTCTGGGATTCCAGGTACAAGCAGGACATTGAGTCGATTGCACGCAACTTCATCCCCGCCCTCTACGAGAAACTATTTGGAAGAGTCGCCCCATGTATGTCCTGGCGTGCCATGGAGATGATAACCCAGGTAGCCCACTGGGTCCCTAACGCGAAGGGTACTTTCATCCGAGTTTTCGGGTCGCTCAAGGCTCCTCATGCGCTACCCCATTTCGTCACCGACAAGCTCCTCCTCCAAGAATTATGCTACCAAATGTCACAGGGATTTTCAAAAGTTCTAACTAAGGGTAAGAAGAAGCCATGGCCCACTCTGCCTCTCACTATTGGTGCATACACGGTGAAGGATTTCAGGGAAGTAGAGGCAAAGACTGAACAAATCAGAGGATTTTGTTTACCCCCTTTAACACACCGGACATATGATCCTGAGAGAATCATCCCAGCCCATTGTAAGCGGGAAAAATTCAAATGGAGTTACCAGCATATTGAGTGCCCTGCTGAAGACAAAATCAGGAACTGGTATAACAAGGACAAAGAGGCCGCCCCAAAAGAATCAACTAGCCAGGATGATCAGACTCTAGAAGAAAGAATCCATACACTAGGAGGAGCATCATCATAAAAGGCCAAGAAGCCTAGGACCGGTACAGGTCTTAACCCCTCATTCCAGCAAAAGGGAAAAGAGGTTGAAGCTCAACAATAATCCAAGGAAAAGGCAAAGGAAGAAGAAGACAAGCAAAAGAAACAATTGAAATAAGAGTAGAGGAAGAAGCAGGCAGAAAACAATCACAGAAAAAAGGAAGAGGAATAGAAGAGGAAAGAGGAGAGGAAGAAAATATGGAAGCTGAGCGCCAGTTGAAGTTAAAACAGGACAAGGCAGAAGCAGAACGTCGGCTAAAGGAAGAACAATACAGGGCAGAAGAAAAACATCGGCTAAAGGAAGAATAGGACAAGGCAGAAGCAGAGCGTCGGCTGAAGGAAGAATAGGACAAAGTAGAAGCCGAAGGATTAGGACTCCGTTCTCAGAAATAGGAGAAGAAACAGAGTTTACGCCCATCGAGATACCTCTAATAACTTCTGTTTGTTTCACCCTCTCAGAATTGGGTACCTCCGAAGATCTAGATGAGGGAGTGCTCGATCTCACCAGACTCACTTACGATCAATTCACACATAGGATTAGGCAGGAAAAGAGGAGATGTTTGGCACAAGACCCTACAGTGCCCCTTGCAGTCACTACAGGAAAGGATATAGTCTTGGACACTAGGACTAATCCAGTCATGATTACCTCAGCTGGTACCGCTTTTGCGGCAGCTACAGAGGAGAACGTGAGCAGGATGAGCAAAGAAATTATGTCCTTACATAACATACTGCAGACCTTCGAACTCAAGACAGCCAAAGCAGAGCAAGAAAAGAAGGCACTACAAGAAGAGGTCAGAAAATTTCAAACCAGGGATACCCCTGTTAATGAAATATCACTCACTATACGGGGAGAAATAGTCACTTTGGAGGCCTCCATGAAACAGGTCTATGAAGAAATGTTTACCATAAAACAAACAGTAGCACCTCAACTGAAGGCACAGGCTGAAAATAAAAGGAGAAACACACAGCTAAAGGAAGCCTCTACTGCATTGGACAATATATTGGAGTGGTCTAACAGGTATCCACAAGCCCCGGTCGCATTGCCTAGAAGAGATTGGATTGCCACCCAGAATGACAAAGTTCAAATCTAGATAAAGGTACAATCTAAGGAAAATTTCATCAAGGATCTGGCGAAAGTAATGTCTGCATATGAACATTTGATTAGCGGCATCGACTCAATGGCTGAAGTACACCACATCCCTTCTCTAGGTGCAATTGGAGAAGATAAAACATGGGAAGAGGTCTCCAAATATATCCAAACATTTTTACAGCCCATGAGACAAGTAGCCGCCTCGCAAGACCTGTCGACGTCGAGAGAAAACATGGTTCAATTCATTGTGACACCAGTCCAAATATACACTAATATAGCCTCCTTGTTGAACCAGATCACATTCAAGAGGGAAAATTTGATTCCAAATGCTCTCGAATGTCTTCACAGGTTGAGAGAAGATACGCCTCAGGTCTCCCCAGTAGCTGCAGATTATTGGGCTTGGCAAACCTTCCTTAGAGAGCAGCAGCAGATAGATGTCCCGAGCCTCGCAATCACCCAACTACTTCCATGATCAAGTTACATATAGCAACAAGTATAGAGGGTCGTAGGTCACAGCAGCTGAAGGGTTGCAAGTCGCAACCACAACAGAGGTCGCAGGTCGCAGCCACAGCCAAGGTTGCATGTCACAATTTCCCTCAAGTCGCAAAGTAGGCCAATGGTCAGGAAGGCGAAAAGTTAGAGATACCCAAGGGTCAATTTTGTTTTATAAATACTCCCTTCCAGGAATTGTAATGGATCTTTTTTCGAGGACTCTAAAGGAGCAAAGAATTGTATAGCATTGAATGCACTCTTTATGAATGAATACAAGCATTTGTTTTGATTCCACTCTTGGATCTGATGGGAGTTAATGTGTTAAAATTGTGAATATTTTTTGTCTTATAAAATCTGATATCTTGCTGATTAAATCATCTGCGTTTTCTGCTTATATCATTTATACATTCAGCTCACTAAATGTTATTAATGATGTTAAGTTGTTTCTATAGGAAATGTTAAGCAACTATGTTACTAACATTTCTCTCATCTTTGGAAACTGCTTAAGGAAGTGAAGGGCGTTCTAACCATAAAGAACTGTTTCTTCTGTGGTTCGAACAGCTTTATTATAAGCATGACCCTGATGATGTGCTACTAACAGTACTTCCTTGGCTACTTGATTTCTAACTCATATTTATATTCATAGTGTTTTATGTTCGTTGAGACTCATCAACCACTTGCATTGTACCATCCGGATAGATGTGTGTTCACAGGTCTGCAGAGCTCATTCACGTCCGAGAAAAGGAGTATTCAGTGGCATCCGAACACACACCCCGGATGGGATCCCTATCAAAAACGGTTTAGATTCTAATTGGGACTTTATACCAAGCAAATCCCTTACTGTTGACCAGATATATTTTCGCGTCAACAGATTTGGCGCTAGAACGAGGGCCTGAATGGTAGGCTCCCAGCACACAAGTAACATCCCGTTACAAACTCCCCAAGAGGAAATCATGCATGAAAATACCGGTCCTCCACCCTTAGAAAATTCCTAGGTGGAGGAAGCCCCTTACTATGAGGTCACTTTAGATCAACTAAGGGCCCTGTGCCCTATCGTCCGCAACCTTGTCATGGGTCTACTGCAAGCCCCGGTCACTAGTTCCTTGGCCAATCCTAGAACTCCCGCAGCTAACCACACTTGCCAAGGAACCCTTGTCAACTCCCTACCTCAGCTTGTGGGTCTTATGATTGAAGATTATGTAGACACAGTTGAGTGGAATTTTGAATAACCCCCGGACAGCCCTCGGGGGAATGAAGGGGGTGGCCCCGAAATCACCAAACCACAACCCAACGTCAACCCTCAACCGGACCAAACTCTGTATGATAACACTCAACCAAACAACCCACCTGGGGGAGGATCCGGGAGGGGTCGAGGAGACAGAGGCCAAGGGAACAGGGGTCGTGGACAAGGCCAAAATCTCGGTCACCACCATCACCACAGAAACCATAATAGGTTTTTGTTCCTTTATAATTGGAGAAATATCATAGATATAGGGAACCGAGGGAGGAATCAGGACATGCAGTCCCATCATGAAGGCGAAGCATCCAGGTCAGGCATAGGGAGCGAGTCTGAAAGTGAAATAGGGCGTGTTTACATACCGCGCCACTAGCAGGCTAGGCATGTGCAGCCTCTAGCTTGGATGGCGTGGTCTCCTTTAGCCCTCCATGGCCCCCTCCATGACATGCCCCGGCATCCGAAGAAGCACCTCCCCAAGTTCGACCTCGAAAATAGTATGCTGGCCGAAGATCACATGAGAAACTTTTACCTGGCCTTAAAAATGATGAGAGTACAATCTGATAATGTAGCATGCTGCCTTTTTCCCCATACTTTATAGAATAAAGCCGCCGCCTACTACCAATCCCTCCCTATTGCTTCCATCTCTTCCTGGGAGCAGTTCCGCGGTATTTTCCTTCAAAAAATTTCGGAAGACAAAACTCCTTCCATGCTCCTCACAGAACTTAGTACTTTGAAGTGTCAGAAAAAAAAGAAATTCAAATATTTCAATCAACTCTTCGCTACGATCTTGAAAAAATTCCTGCCAAATATGGCCTTAGACGATTCCATCACCGTCGACTACTACACTCAGGCTCTCCCTCGGGATATTTCCGTATTCGTGAAGCGCGAAGCTAGAGCTACCCTGTCATAAAATTACACCGTCGCCCTAGTTGTCGAAAGAGATATGCCATCTATAGGACCCATCGACCATGAAGGACAAGATGATCAAAAGCCAACCATAAAGAGAGCCCAATCCTCAAAACCATAAATCTGAAGACAAAGATAAGGACCCCTTTGATTTCGAAAGTATCACAAAATCCCTCAAGTTACTGACCAACGAAGTCTCCAATCTGAAGAGGAAGAACAATGATTTTATCCCAACTGCTAAAACACAGAAACCTTTCTTCAAAAAGAATAATCCCGTTGTGAACCGGCCCCCGTCAAACTCAAGTGTTGGTCTCAATGTTGAAGAAATCGGCAAGGACAATTTTTGTTCTTTCCATCAAGCCTCTCACTCAGAGAAAACTTGCCCCCAGTGGATTAATAGCATGACCGCCGTAGTGAATCAACTTCTGGAAGACCAAAATCCCAGAGATATAGAAGAGGAGACCATATCAGACAACGAGGAGGCCTCCCCCCCAGTTGAAGATATGGGTTCCACTGTCCTCGCTTTTGAGGTCAACCGCGGGGAGTCCCCCCTTTCCAAAACTGGGATCAACTTGGCTGACGACCCTAAATCTAAACCCCCTCAAAACTATGGCTTGAGGAGCAAAGGCCCAGTCCTTGAGCAATCCTTCGAAGAAAAAATAAAAGCTTTCTTAAGGAAAATCCTACCACCAAACGCAGAAAACCAAAACAAGACTCCTGAGAAATTTAGTCCAAATAATCCCTGAGAAGGCCCCAAGGCTAAAGCTTCATTGGTTTCCCTAGAAACACCACTGAACTTGCCTCACACATAGATTCTGGGTATAACATTATCGAGGATATGAAGAAGACCTGGGCCAATATTTCTCTCTACGAGCTTGCTCGCATTGCTAACCAGCGAGATCTTATCCTCAAGGCCTTTTCCAATCTACTGGAAACCAAACCCGTGAGCACCACATCTTCCCAAACTACTTCTAGTCCCCAATCCATCGTGAATGCCATAAAAACCAACTCTAGGGGATCCTCGCCACCTTTCCTCCTCTCCTTTGAGATCTTTAACTTCAATGTCCATAATTGCCTCGTCGATTCTAGTGCATCCATGAATGTTATGCCCTTATCCGTATGCAAGAAGTTAAACATCCACCGTGAGAAAACTGACACCAGGATCATCCAACTCGACAGATCTCAAGTCCTTACAGTAGGTGAATTAAACAACGTCATCATCCGCCTATCCTCCAATTCTAGAGTGCATCAGTGCATCGACATAGTAATTGTGGATATCCCAGAGGCCTATGGCCTTCTATTGAGTAGAGATTAGTCCAGAAAGCTATAGGGATACTTTGCCACTGATTGGTCCCACCTTTGGCTCTCGTACAAGGGCAGGAATAACCAAATTCGAGTCCAAAGTGAGTTGTACATGAAATATAATGTGACCGACCTGGACGCAACTAAAAAACCAGTCAGTTTCACACAAGAAGAGCTTAGGATGTGTTTCTTAGAATCCATTTTTGGGTGTTATCAAAATCCCCAATCTCCGGTCACTCAAGACGTCCAGCCTGAGCTACTTCTGGTCACTGAAAACTCCTCCACCTCAACGAAGGACCCATTAGAAACTGTTTCCCCGAGTACACCCCCAATGTGCTCAGACAACCTTGTCAAATCAAAATATGAAATATGGACCTTGTACTATGACAGTTCCAAAACCCAAGATGGGGCTGGTGCAGGCTGTATCTTGTTGGACCCTCAGAAGAACAAGTTTCTAATTTCCTGTCGGTTAGAGTTCCAGTGCACGAATAATACAGCCGAGTATGAGGCATTGTTGCTCGAACTCAAAAAGGCCATAGATCTAAAATTTCTTTGTTTAAAGGTGATTGACGATTCTGAGATTATCACTTGTCAGGTACGTAACACCATCCATTGCTTTTCTCCAGATCTGAAAGGTTACAAGAAAGAGGTATGTCGTTTAATTTCCGCTTTTTATGCTTTCAGTATTAAATCCGTACTTAGAATGAATAATGCAGCAGTCGATACACTTGCCAACGCTGCCGCTAGGTTCACCCCACTTAGAGATGGATTTTCTATTGAATTTATTTACAAGCCATCCGTACTAGATAATGTTACTAAGTTGCGCATTTTCAATGATGACCAATAGGTATTGGATTTCATGCTCAATAAGGACGTATTCAAAGACGCGGTTATAGAAGAAGATGATCATGATCGGGCCTTGCAAGAGGAACTACGAGATCGGAAAGAAAATCCCATACCCAAAGGGATCATGTCACTCGAAAAAAAATTTGACCTACAGAACCGTTTCCGAGGGCCCCCAAACATGAAGGTGCAAAGTTCCACATTAACGCACTGACAAATAAATCTTGGGATAGATAAGGAACCCAAGCTCGTCAATCTGGGTAATGAATGCACCCGTCAGGAGAGGCAACCATTCACTGGGTTATTTAAGAAGTACCAAGATGTGTTTGCCTAGACATATGATGAGCTACGAACTTATGATACACGAATCATCTAGCATGTGATACCCATGAAGGAAGGAGTGAAGCGTTTTCAATAGAAGCTAAGAAAAGTACACCCCGCCTTGGAACCGATGATCCAACAAGAACTAAAGAAGCTCTTGGATGCGCGGATAATTTTCAAAGTTCGACATTCAACCTGGGTGTCAAACTTGGTCCCTGTTCACACGAAATCTGGTGAAATCCATCTGTGCGTAGACTTCTAGAATTTAAACAGAGCCTCTGACAAGGACAACTATCCAGTGCCCCCTATGGAGCAAATCCTTCAAGCTGTATCAGGGTCAAAAATTTTCTCTCTATTGGATGGGTTTTCAGGTTATAATCAAGTACTAGTGGCTGAACCCAATCGGCGCAAAACCACATTCAGAACTAAATGGGGAACATTCGCATTTAGACGCATGCCCTTTGGCTTGATTAATGTCGGTGCTACCTTCCAAAGAGCCATGGACATCACCTTCAGAGGCCTCATTAGGAAGAGTGTAGTAGTGTACCTTGATGACGTCACCGTATTTTCAAAACGCAGATCTGACCACCTACACCACCTCAAACAGATCTTTGAAAGGTGTCGGAAATACGAGATCTCACTGAACCCAAAGAAAAGAATTTTCGCCGTCTCCAAAGGAAACTTGTTGGGGCACATAATAACTTGAGATGGCATAGTAGTGGATCTAGAACATGCGAAATTCATCGCTCAAATACCGCCCCCAAGTGGTAAGAAAGCTATGCAATCTTTCCTCAGCAAAATCAACTTCGTCCGAAAATTCATATTAGATTTCGCCCAAATCATGAAACCATTGCGAGGTATGATTAAGAAAAATGCTAACTTTAAATGGAATCCTCTTGAGAAAGAAGTGTTCGATAATATCAAACGATCCATTACGGAAGCACCCGCTCTTCATAGTCTGAATTTCAACAAAGGCTTTATCTTGTATACCTTTGCCTCAGATTCATCTTTGGCCGCCGTCCTCACTCAGAAAGATGACAACAACAATGAGCGGCTTATATCGTTTATGATTGTTGGGTTACAAGGTGTCAAGCTGAATTATCCAGATATTGACAAGCAAGCTTACACAGTATACAAGGCAGTTAAACACTTTAGGCCGTATATTTTGAAGAGTCATGTCACAGTCTTCGTGCCTCACCCAGTTGTGCGCTCACTTTTTGTACAGCAAAAGCTAGGCAAGAGACGAGGCAACTGGATGATGTGCCTTCAATAATATGACCTAGAATTCAGGCCAGCACACATTATAAAGGACCAAGGATTATTTTGGATGGCCGCGGAGGTAGCAGACTCACGAAGCAATGAAGAAGAGAGTTGGGAACACGAGATCGACATGTATCAAGCTGATAGCATATCCCAGCAGGATACCTCCTCATGGTGCGTTGATCTCCAACAATATATGAAACACGGTACCATGGGCCCCACTTTAACCACTCAACAGAAACATGCATTAATATTGAAAGTTGTATCCTACCATTTGGTGCAGGGTAAGTTGTTTCGCAAGCACCACAGCGGTGTCCTGCTACGCTATTTGGAGTATGATGAGGCACATAAAGTTTTGGCGGAACTCCATGATGGTCTAGCAGGCAGACACTATGCAGGGGATACCACTGCTCACAAGATCATGCGTGTCGGTTTCTATTGGCCTACTCTGTTCAAATATGTGCATGCCTATGTTCGGAAATGCCAGCAATGCCAAAATTTTGCAAATAGAGAAATACGGCCTTCTGCCCCGTTACAGTCTATTACAATGGAAGAACCATTTCAGCAATGGGGGCTAGACATGATTGGGGAAATCTTGCCACACTCTTCCAAGCAACATAGATACATCCTCACTGCCACAGGCTACTTCACAAGATGGGTTGAAGCAATACCGTTGCGTCACGTCAATGATCAAGAGGTAATAGCATTCATCACCCAATGCATCATGATCAGTTTTGGCGTTCCAACCTCCCTTGTTTTGATAATGCAACATATTTTTCATCTTTGAAATTATATGATTTTGCTCTAGAAAATGGTATAGTGTTAAAACATTCTTCCAATTATTACCCCCAAGGAAATGGGTTAGCCGAGTCAACTAACAAGAACCTCATCTGCAGCATCAAAAAGACTTTGTTGTCCCAACAATGAAATTGGCATAATGCTCTCCATAATGCCCTATGGGCTGATCGGGTCACGCCCAAGCCATCCTTGGGGACCTCCTCGTTTTTTCTTGTGTACAGCAAGGAAGTTATTCTTCCTCCCAACTTGTCTTTCCCAGCCCTTCAATTATCATAAGAGACTCATTGCACCCCTTTCCCTGCCTTGCAAGCCTGAATAGACACATTATTGAAGCTGGAGGAGGAAATGCTGAAAACCCGGGAAAAATTCGCCATCCACCAAAGTCGAATAAAACGATGGTTTGACAAGAAGTCTGCCGAAAACAAATCTTTCGAAGTAGGTGACCTGGTCCTCAAGTGGGACAAAGCTCACGAGGATAAAGGAAAACACTCCAAATTCTAGGCCCTATGGACAAGTCCCTTCTAGATTAAAGAAAATATCGGCTCCCACACCTAGAGGCTATAGACCCTTGAGGGGAAAATTGAGGTCCTCCCAGTAAACGGGCACGATCTTAAGCACTATTTCACCTGATAGCCCTGAGGGGGCCATCGTCATACATTGTACCATATGTCTTTTGTTGTTTTTGTTTTGTTTCTTTTGTGTTATTTTTGCCTTTATTCTTAGTTTTGTTTTGTTTTCAATAAACCACTTGTTCCCAGTAGGCTCCATTGACCCTGTCCCTTATAGCATCCCAATGTTGAAGGAAGGATGTAGTAGTTACTCAATTGGCAAAGTTGTGCCAGAATCTGTTCTGGTGAAGAAGCGCCCCTGAAACTCAAAAGCGACACGAGCCTGACTGTGATATGCATTCAATGGGGAAAACACAGCTAAGTCCCAGGAACCAAGCACAGGTAGCCTGCCTAGCATGTTGGCCCGGGGAATTGCGGTACAAAGGAAAGTCTTGGTGTGATCGGTCACTAGATGGAAAAGAGACAAAGCTAACCGAAGGAGACAAAATGACATCTAGGAAAACACAAAAGGTCCTCATATAGACCAGGAGCAACCTCTCGTGCAAGAAAAATAATTCGGGATCCCTCATCCGCCCCAGGAAAAAATTGTCACTGTTAAATAAGTGCCTTGAGCATAGTCAAATAAGTGCCCCGAGCACATTTTAAATAAATGAAAACTAGCACATGAATAAGGGTAAAGGATTGAGAAAGGCTTCCTGCATGGAGAGGCAATGCGATGACTCCGCCGGGGTACTGACCAGGCTCGCTGGCAGTGGAGCAATGTCCGTGACTCCTAGGCAGTGACTCCATAAGGACCATTGGGTTTGTTGGCAATGGAGAAACACACAAAGGACGAAATAATTATACCGGATCCTGGAAATCTCTGAGGTGACTCCAACCTTTTCCATCCAGTCTCCTAGAATTAATTGTGATACACCCGCACCCTGGTACATGCAAGGTCTAAGGGAAAAAGTAGTGGAACCCACGAAATGGAAGGATCAGTAGGCTCAACCCTACCCCCCACCCAATGAAGCACTAGCAGAGATCCTGGGTCCTACCAGTGAATTTCCATTTGTTGTAGCTGCTACAACACCCTCCAAAATTTTTCTCTCCTTGAATTTTTGAGCCCCTAATACTTGTGAAAAAGAGAAGTCAGACCTAAACTCACCTTTTCAAAATCTCAGGTCGCTAAGTCGCAAATATGGTTAACTTTCCTAAGTTGTGACTCTGCGACCTTGTGACCCTTCAGGTCGCAAAGTCGCTGGGTCGCACATCAGTCTGAAATCAAACATCAACGACCTCATGACCCTGTGACCCCGCAACCTCTCAGGTCTCAAGGTCGCAGAGTCGCAAGGTCGCACATCTCATTAACTCAACTCATTTGCGAACTTGCGACCCTCATTAATTTCCCACACGTGCGACCCCTTTATATATAGAAGGGTCGTATAGGTTGCATTTGACCTATGCGACAGAGAAATAAAACGCCTCTGACAAGCCAACTGGAGCGCGATTTTCTTAAGTGCCTGATCCTCCTGCGATTTCTTTTCTAGAGTAATTATCACTATTTTTCCCCTTACCCTAGCCTATTTTAACCCTGTTATGATCTTGACCAAACCCATTGGCAATCCCTCTGCAAACCTCCCCTCCTTCAATTTCTCTTCAAGTCATTCAGATCTTGTGTTAAGCTTGCGTGCCCCTTCCCTCTTCCATAGGACCTTTCCCAACTCACCTATGAAGACTCCTACAACCTTGTACACTGATCTTGTGGACATCATGTGTGTTTTCTACGCCTATTTTCCACTACACATCCGTGGATCCCTAGAGCGACCTCGCGACCTTGCAACCTCAGTCACTAAGTCGCAGAAATGCTAGGTCGCATATCATGAAAAATTTAGAGTGACGCGACCCAGCGACTCAACGACCTTGTTACCCAATCGCGAGTCGCTAAGTCACTAGGTCGCACTTCCACAAAGATTCTGCCATCGCAACCCTACGAATTTGCGAACTTGCGACCTAGTTGCAAGTCTCCAAGTCGCTAAGTCGCCCTTCTGTCGAGTTTTAAGCCAATGCGACCTAGCGACCGGGCGACCAAGTCGCAAGGTCATCAGGTCACAGGTTCACCCATTTCCATGAAAATAATTAAGCAGGGATAAGAGCAGCCCACATTTTTATAAATTATGACATCAATCTTATCGTGGGATTGTTTCATGAACATGCCAAGGGACATTGAATCCGAACTGGAGTGTGTATCCATCTCGTTAGCCTCAAGTGACATGGGGCCACTGGAAATTCGCAAGAGGAACAAAAGTCCTGAGATAGATATATCAGAGGAGGAAATACCTATTCTGTTTCCTGCCATCTATGGAGACACAACCTACATTTTCGGTAAAGGGGATAGCATGATCTGGTACCAGATTTACAAAGAGTTTACGCAGGCCGAAATTCCAGAGGACCTCCCAGACTGATAGGTATATGTTCAGGTTAAATGATCCAAGTTGCACTATGCAGGAGCCCACCTGCCTATATTCCCATGCACAAAACTAATCGAATGGATCTTGCAAAGGGTTGACCCCAAGATCTGGGTTTTGTAGGATCACAACGTAAAGACATTTGTAAATCTAAAAGGACAAGATGCGGAAGTCTATTACGCACTGCCTCCCCAAGATCAGACCTTCAGTGAGGAGTGGGTCATTACTCATGCATTCCCCATACCTGAAACTCTAATAGGGTGGTGGGAGGATCCAGAGAAGTTCTGGGTCAAGAAGGACCAGGAATATCAGATAGCAGGGCTCAAGATAGCCTACAAATTAGTAGCTGCAATGTTATGCAGGATTTACGGTCGTCCAGATGCGACCTTTTTTAACGGTGCTTGGGTTTCTTTGATGTACACTATCACCATGTATGGTACCCGCTTCAATTGGGCCAACATGATAGTGGCGGCGCTCAATTCGAACATATCTACAGAACTAGTACCGGATGAAGGGTGTGTTTCAGAATTTTATATGGCATACTATCTCCTGGATGTGGTGCGTGCAAGGTGCCATTTTGAGGGGTGGTCACACAACTGGGACCCAAAGCATGGCGGTCCAATTCACAAAGATCTAATGGTGTTCTGGGATTCCAGGTACAAGCAGGACATAAATTCGATTGCACGCAACTTCATCCCCGCCCTCTACAGGAAACTATTTGGAACAGATGCCCCATGTATGTCCTGGCATGCCATGGAGATGATAACCCAAGTAGCCCATTGGTTCCCTGACGCAGAACGTACTTTCATCCGAGTTTTCAGGTCGCTCAAGGCTCCTCATGCACTGCCCCAGTTCATCACCGACAAGCTCCTCCTCCAAGAAGTGTGCTACCAAATGTCACAGGGATTTTCAAAATTTCTAACTAAGGGTAAGAAGAAGCCATGGCCCACTCTACCTCTCACTATTGGCGCATACACGGTGAAGGATTTCAGGGAAGTAGAGGCATAGGCCGAACAAATCATAGGATTTTTTTTACCCCCTTTATCACACCGGACATATGATCCTGAGAGAATCATCCCAGCCCACTGTAAGTGGGCAAAATTCAAATGGAGTTACCAGCATACTAAGTGCCCTGCTGAAGACATAAATAGGAACTATTATAACAAGGATAGAGAGGCCTCCCCAGAAGAATCAACTAGCCAAGATGATCATACTCTAGAAGAAAGAATCCATACACTAGGAGGAGCGTCATCATCACAGGCCAAGAATCCTAGGACCGGTACAGGTCTTAACCCCTCCTCCCAACAAAAGTGAAAAGAGGTTGAAGCTCAACAAGAAGTCGAGGAAAATGAAAAGGAAGAAGAAGGCAAGCGAAAGAAAAAATTGAAAGAAGAGCAGAAGAAGAAGTGGGCAGAAGAAAACCGCAGAAAAAGGGATGAGGAACAGAAGAATAAAGAGGAGGAAGACAAGGTAGAAGCAGAACGCCAGTTGAAGTTAAAACAGGACAAGGTAGAAGCGGAACGTCGACTAAAGGAAGAACAAGACAAGGCAAAAGCAGAGCGTCGGCTAAAGGAAGAACAGAACAAAGCAAAAGCCGAAGGAAGTAGGACTCCATTCTCAGGAACAGGGGGAGAAATAGAGTTGCCACCCATCGAGATACCTCCGACAACTCCTATCTATTTCACCCTCTCAGAATTGGGTACCTTCGAAGATCTAGATGAGGGAGTTCTCAATCTCACCATACTTACCTACGATCAATTCACACACAAGATTAGGCAGGAAAAGAGGAGATGTTTGGCACGAGACCCTTACGGCTTCCCTTGTAGTCACTACAAGAAAGGATATATTCTTGGACACCAGGACTAATCCGGTCATGATTACCTCAACCGGTACCGCTTTTGCAGCAACTACAGAGGAGAACATAAGCAGGATGAGCAGAGAAATTATGTCTTTACAGAACAGACTGCAGACCTTCGAACTCAAGATGGCCAAAGCAGAGCAAGAAAAGAAGGCGCTACAAGAAGAGTTCAGAAAATTTCAAACCAGGGATACCCCTGCTAATGAAATATCACTCACTATATGGGGAGAAATAGTCACTTTGGAGGCCTCCATGAAACAGGTCTATGAAGAAATTTTTACCATAAAACAAATGGTAGCACCTCAACTGAAGGCACAGGCTAAAACTAAAAGGAGAAACACACAGCTAAAGGAAGCCTCTACTACATTGGACAAGATATTGGAGTGGTCTAACAGGTATCCACAAGCCCCGGCCGCATTGCCTAGAAGAGATTGGATTGCAACCTAGAATGACAAAGTTCAAATCCAGATAAAGGTACAATCTAAGGAAAATGTCATCAAGGATCTAGCGAAAGTAATGTCCGCATATGAACATTTGATTAGCGGCATCGACTCAATGGCTGAAGTACACCACATCCCTTCTCTAGGTGCAATTGGAGAAGAGAAAACATGGGAAGAAGTCTCCAAAGATATCCAAACATTTTTACAGCCCATGAGGCAAGCAGCCGCCTCACAAAACCTACTGGCATCGAGAGAAAACATGGTTCAATTCATTGTGACACGAGTCCAGATATACACTAAACTGGCCTCCTTGTCGAACCAGATCACAGTCAAGAGGGAAACTTTGATTCCAAATGCTCTCGAATGTCTTCACAGGTTGAGAGAAGATACTCCTCAGGTCTCCCCAGTAGCTACAGATTATTGGGCTTGGAAAACCTACCTCAAAGAGCAGCATCAGATAGATGTCCCGAGCCTCACAATCACCCAACTAATTCCATGATCAAGTTACATATAACAGCAAGTAGAGAGGGTCGCAAGTCGCAGCAGCTGAAGGTTCGCAGGTCGTAGCCACAATCGAGGTTGCAGGTCGCAGCCACAGCCAAGGTCATAGGTCGCAATTTCCCTCAAGTCGCAAAGTAGGCCAACGGTCGGGAAGGCGAAAACTCAGGGATACCCAAGGGTCAATTTTTTTTTATAAATACTCCCTTCCAGGAATTGTAATGGATATTTTTTCAAGGAATCTAAAGGAGCAGAGAATTGTATAGCATTGAATGCACTCTTTATGAATGAATACAAGCACTTGTTTTGATTCCACTCTTGGATCTTATGGGAGTTAATGTATTAGCATTGTGAATATTTTTTGTCTTATGAATCTGATATCTTGTTGATTAAATCATCTGTGTTTTCCACTTATATCATTTATACATTCAGCTCACAAAATGTTATTAATGATGTTAATTTGTTTCTATAGGAAATGTTAAGAAACTATGTTACTAAAATTTATCTCATATTTGGAAACCGCTCAAGGAAGTGAAGGGCACTCTAACCATAAAGAATTGTTTCTTCTATGGTTCGAATGGATTTTTTATAAGCATGACCCTGATGATATGCTGCTAATAGTACTTCCTTGGCTGCATGCTTTCCAACTCATTTCTATTCATAGTGTTTTATGTTCATGGAGACTCATCAACCACTTGCACTGTACCATCCAGATAGATGTGCATTCACAGGTCTACAGAGCTCATTCGTGTCCGAGAAAAGGAGTGTTCAGTGGTAGCTAGACCCACACCCCGGACAGGATCCCTATCACAAATGGTTTAGAGTCTAATTGGGACTTTATACTAGGGATATCCCTTATCGTTGGTCGGACATATTTCTGCGTCAACACTCTCCAAAATTATCTTAGGCCCCCAAAATTAGAAAAATGGAAAATTTGTGGTACTATTGATAAAATTATTTAGGAAGGGACATTACAGTTCTCCCCTCCCAAATGTTGCTTATCCTCAAGAAACTGTAAAACTAAGCACTGCAAACTCTACTCATTTTCCCAAGTGTCATCCTCAACTGGCAAGTCTTTCCACTTGAACAAGTGCTCCCAGATGACCTTGTTTCTTAGCGTCCTCTCCCAGGTCTCCAATATGGTCTCGAGTGTCAATATCAAGTTTCCCCCTTCATCCAATGGAGGCAACTCATTTACTATCGTAACCTGCTTCCCCAACGCCTTTTCAGGAAAGAGACATGAAATATGTTGTGAATATTTCTCTCCGGGGGTAACTCCATCTCGTAAGCTACCTCCCCAACTCTCCTATTCACCCTCTACTGCCCATAGAAGCATTGCTTGAGCTTCTCTTCCCCTTTCTACTTGAGTGAAGATTTTTGGTAAGGCTACAAACGTAGGTAGACCATGTCCCCTACGTCGAACTGTCTCTCCACCCTATGCTTATTGGCGTACATATTTTGTTGATTTTGTCCTACCTACAAGTTATCCTTAAGAACCTTGAGAATATCCTAGCTCTCTTGGACCCAATCCTTAGCCTCGGGGCCCTGCTATCTCCAAATATCATGTCAGAAATTGAAATTGGATCATAACCATAAAGTGTTCGAAAGGGAGACATACCAATCGACATGAGGTAAGTAGTGTTGTGGCAGAACTCTCCCAAGTGTAGCCACTTCATGCAAGCCCTCTATTGTCTCATGCCATAATTGTGCAGGTAACCCTCCAGCCATTTGTTCACTATCTCAGTCTGCCCATCCATTTGTGGGTGATAGTTAGTGTTGGGTATAAGCTTGGTTCCCACTAGTCGGAACAACTCCTACTAGAAGACCCCCATGAATCTATTGTCCATGTCACTAACTATGTTCTTTGGGAGCCCATGCAATCAAAACACCTCCCGAAAGAACAACTCAACCACCTGTGAGGTTGAATATCTCGATGGATCGTAAAGAAATGGGAAAATCTAGTCAAGTGATCTACCACCACGTAGATGCAATCTCTCCTTTGTATCGTCGGAAGTCTCGTGATGAAGTCCATGGACACACTCTCCCACTTCCTCTCCGGAATGGGAAGAGACTATAATAGTTTGGTCAGGTGTGACAACTCCACCTTGTTCCTCTAACAGCTTATGCACTCGTGTACGTGCCTCAACATGTCCCCCTTGAGCCCATGCTAAGAGAAACGCTCACGGATGGTACAGTAACTCTTGAGAAAACCTATATGTCCTGCAAGAGGGGAGTCGTGAGCTGCCTACATAACCTTCTCTCTAACATGGGATCCTAACACTAAGTATATTCGGTCTTTGTAGTAGATCACATCATCCATCACCCATAATCTATCATCCCCATGTGTGTCATCTAGTATCTCACAGGCATGTTTGTCCTTGGAATACTCAACCAAGGGTTGGGCCTTCCAATCATGTGCAACGTCCATCAGAGAGAGTACTGCGGGCCTCCGAGAAAGTGTATCTACCACTATGTTGTGCTTTCCATTTACGTACTCGAACTTAAATTCGTAAGTGTGGATCTTATTCACCCACTTATGTTGCCTCTCCTGCAATGTATGTTGCTTTAGGAATAATAGATGATTGTTGTGATCAGTCTTCGCCTTGAACTGGTTCCCCACCAAGTACTGTCTAAATTTGGCCAAGGCTTGTAATACAATCAACATCTCCTTGCCATAAATGAAGTCGCTCATGGGGTAGCAACTTTCTACTCTCAAAGGCTATGGGGTGGCCTTCCTGCGTCAACATGGCCCCAACTCCCTCACCTAAAGCATCACACTCCAATACAAACGATCAAGTGAAATCATACAAAGAAAAAATAGAATAGATGCTCATGACCTTCTTGTGGTGCTCAAATGCCTCATGTGCTACTTGCGTCCACTCAGAATCCAACTTCTTCCTCAAGTCTATGAGGTGTGTTGCAAGCTTTGAGAATCCTCTCACGAATCTCCTGTAGCATGTACAAATTCCTAGGAACCCCCTTAGCTCAGTCACATTCTTGGGTGTTGGCCAATCCAAAATGGCCCTGATCTTCTCTTGGTGTACCTTCACTCTGTCCTTTGGGCAAATCACATGCCTAAGGTACAACATCTATGTCAATCCAAACTCACATTTGGACATCTTCGCATAAAATTGTTACTCCTCTAGTATGCGAAGTACAACCTCCAAATGTTGAAGGTTCTCCTCCCACGTCCAGCTATAGATGAGTATGTCGTCAAAAAATACAAGGACAAAGCATCACAACTGCCCTTCATACAAGACTTAATGTAGCTAGAGCATTGGTTAGCCCAAAGGGCATCACCAAGAACTCAAAATGTCTGTAGTGGCAACAAAAGTCAATCTTGGGGATGTCCTTCTCCCTCACCTAGATCTGGTGGTACCCCTAGCACAAATCTATCTTAGATAAGTATTTCTCTCCTCTAAGCTCATCCATCAACTCATCAATGCACAAAATAGGTTACTTTTTCTTCAATGTCTTCTTATTGAGTGCCTTTAGTTAATGCACATGCAGAGTGTCCCATCCTTCTTCTTCACCAACACCATGGAGGAAGTGAATGGACTCGAACTGGGCCTGATGTGCTCCAACCTTAGCAGCTCCTGAATGGAACTCTCAATCTCATGTCGATAGGATTTAGGATGCCTATACAAGGTCAGGATAACTACATGCACTCCCTCCTCCAACTCGATAGTGTGTTCGAACCATCGGCTTGGTGGCCTGCTCGGAGGGATATCCCAAAAAACCCCATTATGCCTCTCCAATAGGGCTTGTATGTGCATTGACCGTGGTTGGGCCCCTGTCTCTGAAATCCTCAGCTAGACTACCCACTCTATGTCCCCATGTCATAGATCTACCTCCATCTGGTGTGTTGAAACTGTATGGGGTGGGTAAGAGTGCATCCCCCTAAAAAATACTAGCTTCCCATCTTGACCCATAAACTCCATTTCTAACTTATGCCAGTCATTGGTGACCCTCCCCAATGATTATAAACATTAGACACCCAACACCACATTAGTCTCTGGGACACTAAAAAAAGGTGATCAGTAACTGAGTAGTTCCCCATCATCACAGTCAACCCGGCAGCATACTTCGTGCACTACATGGTTCGATCTCTTGGCACCAACAAGAAACCTCAAATGTCTTTGTGTAGATGCCCCTACACTCCACCATCTAGGAATCAATAAAGTTGTGGGTGGCCCCACTGTCTGCCTGAACTGAAACTCATTGCCCTTATACCGTCCCCCTAATCCTAACTGTCAAATTCTTCGGAACTCCCAAAAGTGAAGCAAGAACTCCCCCTAATGGGGAAAACGGTCCCCCTCTAGGTGGTAGTGGTGGTAGTGGTGCTCCCCTTGATGATGGTCCTACCTCATCTCCCGGATCAGCTCGAACCTCAAACTCCTCATCTGACTCATTATCTGAATACGCCTCAATGTAGTGGGCCTTGCCCTTGGTGCACTTGTGCCCAGGTGCCTAGGTTTCTTGGCACAGAAAGCAAAACTTCCTCCTCCTAAGGTCCCTCTGGGTCTCCTCTTCCATTTGACCACGTCCTCCATCCATCTAGAGTGGTCTAGTGTCTCAGTTCCCCTAGGGTTCAATGGGTCTAGTGGGGACAAAGGCTCAGGTCTTGGGCACAATGTCAATCACATCCCAGGTCCTTGAGATAGCATCTGTCCAATATGTGGGCTTGTATGCCCTCACCCAACCACCCAATGGCTCTGCTAGCCCTTCCACAAATATCATGATTAACCAGGCCTCTAAAATGTCATTTACCATCACTAACAGTCCCCCAAACTCCGTAATGTATGCCTTTGCACTGCCAGTTTGTCTCAGATGGGCTAAATCCCTAAAATGTAACTCTGGGTCTTTCCTCTCAAACCTCTCCAATAGCCTCTGGGTGAACTCTATGTAAGAAGTGATGTGAATATCTCACATCATGATTAGGTTTTGGTACCACCACTCTTGGGCATCCCCTTCCAAATGAAGGGTAGCAAACCGAATAACATTGGTCTCCCGCATGGGCTTCAGGTGGAAGTATGTATCTAGCTTCTGAACCCAAGCCTTGGCATCAAATTGTAGCATCTAATTGTTTCAGTGCAAGAACTCCAGTGAAGCTCACAAGAATTATCGTTAATGTATTTTGCATAATTCTGTGTAATCAATTTTTAAAATAGTACTCTTGTGGGTATACAAGAGAGCCTTTGGAAATATGTCAAAACTTATAATTCCATTTTTCACTTTATCCTCCCTTTTTTTTAAGGGATAATCAGTGCTCTGAATGTTAAAAATATGTTGAGCCCTCTTTCTCTTTAAATTATGGGTAAAGCCACAATCTTTTTACTTTAATATACAACATAATTGTGACTATGAAATAATGTGTAGTAATTTTGCAGACCTCAATTAAGGACCAACAGTATAACACTGATAGAGCTCATAGAGGTATCTAGAACCTGAATCCTTCAAAGACCTTGGTCCTAACGTCATATTGGTGTATAAAACTAACAACACTTATGTTCCCCGAGGAGATCTGGGAATCATGTTGATGCAAGAACTCATAACTCCAAAGTTTTTGGACACGTTGAATTAACCAAGACATTGACAAATTCACATGACACAAAGCTTGTCACAAGTTTCACCCATATGTAAAAATCCCATAATGGATTTGTGAAACAAGGAGGCTTGTGAGAAATATGCAAAGGTTGTGGAGAAGTTGTCTTTCATATTGCTCAGTGTAGGAACTCATATCTCAAATCTCGTGGTCGCTAGCTGAGAATTTCAATTCCACGTTTGACGACCACACTTTGTTTCTAAATTTGAATCATTACCAAAACGCCCTGTGCTAGAGCTAGCTTTCGACCTGAGTCCACAAAAAAACATGGGGGTGCTCATTGCACTTGGTCAGGATGAGGTTGGATGGTAGAAAATGAGGTGAAAATATGTAGAAGGGATTGGAGTGAATCATGAATATTGTGATTAGTGTATTCCCAAATAATTTCCCTTTGGATTTGATTTGGTGAGAACTTAGAAGTCAACCTTTCAAAGCATGATGAAGGAAAAACTACGATGTAAATGAGTTCAGCCACCAGTAGTATCGTGTTTAAAACTTAAGTATGGAATAAGGAAGTCACAATTTGTATCCATTTTGAAGGGATACGATAGTTACAATTCTTTGAATTTTAAAATTTAGAAAAAATGCATATTTGCTTTTGTATCAGGAAGATGTTTAGTCCCAATTTTTTTTATGTACCCAAAATTTTCCATCTCATATTGTATCTGTATAAAAATTCAACCTCGGTTACTATGTCTTCAACATGGCATCATCATAATGGAAGTGATCTCATTCAAGCCTTATCCTTTAATTTGCAATCTCTGTTGAGAGGACTGAAAATTCTCTACTCCATAGACATTTGTCCAACTAACGGTTTGAAACTTGTTATCAAACACCTTGCTATAACAGAATAGTTTCTTCCAGTACCATCATTATATTCTTATAATTTTTTAAGCTCTGAAACTTCTTATATTCACATACAATTTCCCTTCACCATTTTAATCGCCTTACTCGAGTCTCTTTCTAGGATTCCATAAACATGGTTGCCATGTCTCTGTTTAAACAAATCTTCAACACCAACACTAGAAATTCGATACATTTTCCAAGAGTTGTCGCAAATGAACAAACAACCAAGAATTACCAACTTTTCATGGTTGCAAATAAATCCCCATCCCATATTTCCCTTATGTATTTTGAGGCTCCATCAAGCTTAAGCTTGAAGAAGCCTCTGCATATTATCATTAATATAATAACCCTTTAAAGTGGGGTTTCTTGAGATTTGTCGTATAATACTGAATGGTGCATATCTTGATATTTGTCTTTCAATAATTAATGTTGCATTACCAAAAAACATTGTTAGCAACACTGCTCCATTTCAATTTTCAATCCTCAATGCCAGACGATATTTAACAAAAGAGCCATTTATCATTGCTTTGTTGGTCAGTTGTAGGTAAACACAAGTCTCAATGTCTCATAGTTTGAGAGGTGATTCTGAGATGATTAATGTAGCAGCAATAACGCTTTTTCTCTGTAACATTGACTGAATTTCAATGCATTCATTGTTGGTATATGCCTTATCAATGCATACATTTTAGAGAAAAAATATAGCATCACAATTAGGCCTTTTTGTATTTATTTCAATCAATGTAACCAATACTGGTTGCATATTCTTATTGATATTTGCTTCTCTCCATGCAAACCTTTAAATATGTCCCACAAGCCAATCACAATTTCAAAGCATCATATTTTCAAGCCAAAAGGCATCATCTCATATATATATATATATATATATATATATATATATATATATATATATATATATATATATATATATATATATATATATATATATATATATATATATATATATATATATATATATATATATATATATATATATATATATATACTGCAATCCATCCTGACCCAACCAACCCCTGTAATTTATTATGAACTCAAATTCAGATAAAAAATGTTACAAGGGACAACATAACTGGTAGAAGTTTATTGCCTGCCATTTGAAAATCATAACTTGTCTTTATGATTTCCATGCAATCCTCCACATAAAATTTAACAAATAGTATGTCTATCATAATATATTACATAATGATTCTGAGTCCAGGCTCAAACATATTCATACCAGATCCAAGCATAAGGTCAAGTCCCTCCCAGAAATAGCAATCCCCTTTTATGATTATAGTTAAAATCACCACAAGAACACTGCCTCTCATTGAAATGATGGAAGCAGTTGGAATCCCTCACAACAATATCTAGTAAAATAATATTTGAGATGAACTTGATGGCAGAGTGGCAATCACCACACACTCGAAGGTTCTTAATTACTTGAATAGTTGTCCCACATGATGTCTTAATAAGCCCAAAAGCAATGGCCAGCTTCTCACTGTGGTGGCAAGGAAATTGTTCCTTATGCTCCTCTTCCACATTGTTCAGTACAAATCTTATGTCAGGTACATAACCTGTTGCATTCATCTCCCTAGACAATCTATACAACTCTTCAATCTATCCCTATAATATTCTCCTCTTTCAAGAATTCTAGGACATCTTCACAGGTAAGTCCAGCCCGTGGAATGTTGTTAGCTTCTAGGATCTTGAAGCATTACTCTTCTTCAAAGCCCTGGCTTTGATGATGGAAGCAGAGGTAGATAACAGTGGGCATAATAGAAAACCTATGACCAGAACCAACTTTCTCTAAAATCTAGCTCTAGCTGCTAAAAGTCTGCAGAGGTTAGTCTACAACGAAGGTTGAAATATTTCCCATTAATCGGAAAATTGACAACATGGAAAATTCAAACGAACAAGGCGAGAATAGGGGAAGACCCCTAGATTAGCTGTAAAGACAATTTCAAACTGTGTAAGGAGCTAATAAGATATCTCTATCTCTTAGGGATTTATTCCATGGAAAATGCGGCAACAAATGATGGCAAGAATATTTGATCTCATGGCTTGAAGTTAGCATGGGATTTGAGATTTCAAGGAGTAAAAACTGAGGAAAGGAACCATAGCTTAAATTCTAGTGCAATTAAACTTTTTGAATAAGATAAGTTAATTTAAATGGTTAAAAAATGAGGGGTCTGACGAATATATTGCCATAGTAGAATACATGCTAAAGATGGAAGAAGAAATGATGAGGGAAATGTCCCTGTGGTGACACTTAGTCTGAAAGTTAGAAATTTATCTTAAAGAAAAATATTTCTCTGGTTAACTTTCAACAACAGAATTTTAATTTAGGATAATTTCCAGAAGATAAACATGCATGAATATTTATTTTTTGTAAGACAAGTGAGGAATCCGTGGATGACTTGTTTTTTTCCTGTTTTTGGAGCTTGCCTATGGATAGCCTGTAATATATTGATTTATTGAGAAGCGTGAATAGAGTATAGTTCCAGTACAGATGGGCACAGAGATGTTGGAAATGATGAGAAAGCTGACAAGGTGACTGATTGATCCCAAATCAAATCAGCGTGGCAGCCCAGTGTGAATATATAAATGGGGGTGGGTATTTTCACCTTCATTCAGTGGAATTTCTAGGAGCAAGGGTGGGTATTTTTCACTTCCATTCAGTAGAATTTCTAGGAGAAATCAATCATATATTAGATTATAAAAGGATGCATTAAGTAGCCATCTAAGGTCTGAGGCTGGAGAAACCATACCATTGTTTCCTTTTCCAATTGATTCACTGATCAAAGCATGATTCTGGAGGTGGTGCTGTAGGAGAAATAAATGGTGCAGAGGACTCTCACTAAATTTTTTTATTCTTGGATTTTAGAAAAATCTGTAAAAAATTTCAGGACTTTACAATATTTTTGTGAATTAAGGTATTTAGTTATATAGAAACATAAAGATCTTCCCAAATCTAGAGTTGAGACCAACACAAGTGGCCCATAAAATTAGGAATACTTGCGGTGGAAATTGATCTTCCTCGAAAGAGTAACCAGCCAAAATTCTAAAGGAAACAGTAACATAGCTACGACTAGGCCTGGGTGTTTCTCGATGGAGCCTGTCAAGAAGTTTCAGGTTTGTGTGGGTTGGTGTCATTCTATTTGTGGATTTACATCACCATTTCAAGCTAAAGTTAGCATTAGTACTTGGCACAAATAACCAAACAGAAATTTATGCTATGTAGCTGCTCTAGAAAACAACAGCAGATAGGGTATAAAAAAGTTGCAAGTGTTTTGAGACTCAAAGTTGATGGTGGATTGGTCTAATAATAAGTGCACAACAGATAATTTTTTAGTTGACCCTAGGGGAGATTTGATGGTCTATCTTTTTCACATATATTTAAATACTTTAATACTCTATCAGATCAGTTATTAAAAAAAATTGTTACTGCAGGATGGGTCCCTTACTGAACAAGAGTTCAAGGAAGGGATATAATTATCGGCTTCTAAAAGTTTGTTGTTCTGATGTAGGGTTCCAAAACCCTACAATTAGTTTCAGATGTCTCTATGTTGCTACTAAAGTACTTGTAGACTTTTCGCTGCATGTAGAAAGAAAATATCTAATTTTGTGAAGGCTTCCTTAAGGAGACTAGGCAGAATGTTTATAGATAGTCATAGAATAGAATTAGGGATAGTTTTAGGACTATTTTAAAGACTGTTAGTTTTGGAGCCTGAAAAGGAAGAATGATTTATATTCTAATTCCATGCAATAACTTTATTAATGTCTAGACTACAAAATTAGATCAATGGGACTAAAACAGGACATCCACTGTAACTACATAATGGAAGTGCCTACACCTCCTATAGCTACAATATCAACAACAGAAAAAGAGCTAAGTACATAGCTAGAATTAAGAAAAACATAATGAATGTAGAAGAAAAGTCACAAAAAGAGTGTTGATCAAAGCATTCCCCAGTGGAAACCCCAAAAGTTAAAATTTTCAAATATTAGCTTAGCTTAGGGTCTGACAACTACAGAAAATATATTGAGTGAAACATTACGAAATATTTCTCACAAAATATGGATTTAAATATAAAAGGAATAATTCTTCAAACATTGTAAACCATTAATGGAACTTGGCAGAGATGAGATAATTACAAATAACTACGAGTTTTTTATTTTGATACTAAAGAATTGGTGTATCAACTTGTCAACTTTTGGGTAAGAATTAGTAATCCCTTGTTCAATAGAAATTCAAAAAGCTTAGATTTTAGGACTTCACAAGAATATTTCCTGGCATAGAGAGGTAGGACGTGACAAACATAGACAATAGAAAAACATGACTTACTTAGAAGCCCAGTTACAAATTGGAAGGAAAATAGATTTGTTGTTTCAAAGGAACAAGGTAAGAATAGGGGAAGACCCCTAGATTAGTTGTAAAGGCAATTCCAAACTGTGTAAAGAGCTAATAAGAGATCCCCATCTCTTTGGGATTTTTTCCATGGAGATACAAGGACATCAAAAATATAATTCTTCACAAAACCACAATAAGTAGGGTTGATTGTTCAATGAAACAATGTGATAAGTCCACTAGTACAGAATTTTTTTGCAATATCAACGATTTAGGAAACCAGATCCAACTGCAATTATGATATGTTAATAAAAACTAGGTAGGCCATATTACTCTAATATCTATTTTTTCATTCTCGCTTACTGTATAGGAGTCTGACTGTACTGAAGATAATCCATAGGCTTAAAGAATAGGAGCCGGACTATCTTTCATGTGGGTACTTGCAGCCCAAAATGTAAACCCACAGGAAAAACATCCCTGCTTCCAAAAAAAAACGTCCCCACTTCGCGCAACGTTGGTCTCAACAGCAGAGTAATTCAATGTTGATTTCATGGACTTGATTTATGCTAAGAAATCCCATCAACATCAACAATCAAATAGGAATTATGGTCATCGTTGTGGCTTTCCTAGAGACTTCCAAGGGTTTTCATGTAATGAACATGTTTTAGAGTAGCACCTGTTCCAGAAAACCAATTGGTAAGGAGGCTTTAAAAATCCACTTTTCATTTTATTGCATATTTTATTTAAAATTTACACCAAAAACATCACTGTAATTTTCTAGAGTTACATAATCATAATATTCTTTTACTATGTTCCTGCATAAATGGAATCAACACGATTACTTTTATTGTCATAATATCAAATTTATGTAAGACAAAGGTCTTTGTCACTATATCTCTGCTATCCACAACATTAATTATTGTCTGTTGCGGAGCATCTTCAACCACTTCCTTACCAATACAAGACATGTTGAAGCCATATATATTTTCCCAAAATGATAGACTGTTCCACCTTTTCCAAGACCAGCCACATACATGTTAGTTATGTCCGGAAGGATTGCTCCACCAAGTTTCAGCCAACGATCACAAGCATAAATAACTGAGCTGAGCATTGATTCATAAAGTAGGTAGTATCCCATCCACTCACTCACTATCACATCTACACTTTGACTTTCAATTGCCATGCATTTATTAATATCTTCTATCATGCTGTGGACTACAGTAATAACTCCACGGGAGTTCTGATTTTTGGCATTCTCGCTTTCTTCTTTGAGCATGTTATTTTCTTTTGCAGCCTGATAAGCTACAGATGCCATATTCTCACTTGCTTCGACTGCAATTACTTTTGCAGCTCCTGCCTGAGCTGCAAACAAACTTAAAATCCATGTTCCACATCCAACATACATAACCACAGCTCGCTTAAAAAGACAAGGATTGTTCAAAATAGCTCCCTTGTATGCATCCATCTATACCTCATCACTAATAATTTCCCCATGAATTGCAAACTGACTATAAGCACAAAAGTAACTCTCATTGATGCTCTTAATTTACTTTTCTGCCACATTTGAAAAAGTTACTTTGGATCTTTTATCCTTTGTCTTCACAAGAAAATATTGTTGAGAAGTTTGCTCTATTATGATGACACCATTGGACTTATTATTATTTTAATTGAGATCATAAACTTCTTTTCTGTTATTGGCTGCACCAACACCTATAGCTTTACCAGCTGACTCTTTGGTGCTAAGATTAGTTAGAGCTAAATATGAGAGTTCAACCTGGATAGTATTGACTAAGTCATTAAAGTGAATGTGGCTTCTACTACATGCTTTCTTTAGGCCATGCCAAGCAACATATGAAGGCCTCTTCCCTGACGTGCTAAGGAATATATCTATCTCCAGCACCTGTGGTGCATTACCTTGGGTATTTGGCTACACCTCATTCCTTAGCCTACATCCAGCTATTTTAAGTCCCAATTACCAAGAAAGCAAGGCTTACCATGAAAGGCGGAACATAAAGAATGGTCATTATGGCACTTTTTTCCTCGACATACCACATAATGCAACCAGATTTAGACCTAGAATGACTAAAACGGTGCATAGGATACACCCACTCAAATCTAAATTCCAGATTCAGATCCATAATGACTAAAATGGTGCATAAGATACACCCACTCAAATCTAAATTCTTTGCACAGCGAACACTCAAGGGTATTTATTCCAAAATAGTTAATCAACAAGTTTCTCTAAAATAATACCAACGTTTCACAAGTCAGATTACTCAAAATTATGAGAATTTAAGTGAACTAATCAACAAAAATATATGTTTTTCTTTAGCATTCACATGTCAGTAACACAAATGTGTGTACATGTATGTTTCTTCATTTATTTATAGTAGATTTATTACCTACATCAGACAGTTGAACATCTGATGTGTCTTTGCCACTTCAAAAGCACCACCTATATAGCTCAACAGTGTATCAATCGAGGTTCTAATTCCAAATATTTGATGTAAAACAGAAAAATTTTCAATTTAGTAGTCTTTTATTCTATGCATCCCTGAAATTGGTTTTTGGTGGGTCTGGAGTGCATTTCTGGTACCCGGAAACCACCTTGCAATCATTTCTGGGATGTTGTGCATCTTTTACAGTAAAAAAAATATTTTAAAAATGCCCCAAAAAGTTCCCACCAACCCTAAAATATCAAAGAAAAAAACCTTGATGGTGAAAAAGCTATCACAAAAGAGAGGACATACTTATGTCCTTACGAAATAGAGAAGCAAACCAACCAAATAAAGCACTTTAACAGGGCTTATTGGGCAACTTCTCGACAACAGGAGGAAAAATGTAACATTTCCACAATTCAGGATTTTTCTAATAATTATCTTCCTTTGCTCATATACCCTACAATAATGTCAGTGAGTGGGAAACATATCATATCCCTGCTTCGATAATATAGAGTATCCTTAACACCAAGTCATCTAGCCCATACCATCTTTTAATGTTTTGACCATTACATGAAATTAAGGACACCATCAGGTCCCTTATCATTCAAACATTGAATATGCAGAGCATATGCAGCATCTTAGCCCTTTAAGAAGGACCAAAATCAGTGAATTTAGCACCCTCAGTGTAAATGCCCTAAGTTTCACCTGCCACTAGTTGCCACCAAGATCTCTGGTTTTGCTTCCATCTCGGTGTAGCCCACACTGGGAAAGCATCAAGTCATTTGAACTACCACCAGCTGCCACTGGGCTTAGAACTTTAAAAAATGGCCAAAATAAATGAATTCAGCCTCCCGAGTGTCAATACCCTCACTTTCACCCACCATCAAGGTCGTTGGTTTTGCATCCAAACTAGTGCGGCCCACACTAGACAAGCCTAAAAAAAATTCACCTACCACCAGCTTCCACCAAGGTCACTGGTTTTTATTCCAAAACAGTGTGACCCAGACTGGACAAGCCTCAAAAGCAACATGGCGGTGTGTAGGCAACCAAAGCAGCAAATCACACACGGCTACCTTTCTTTCACGATTTTTGGCAGGAGGCACTTTAGAAGGTTGCATGGAGGATGGAGGGGCCTCCCAAGCCCAAAAATCTATAAAATCTACACTCAGGGAATCCATTAAACAACTTTTGGAGAGAGAAACATTTTGTTATTTGTTTCAGAAAGAACCTTTAACTGCAGGTTGTGCGGAAAAATTGTTGTGAGAACTTAAGTGATTGACCCTCTTTGACCATTGCCAAAGGAAGGAATATTTTTGGTTGAAGGACAAGGACTTGTAGAAGTCCAAGAGAAGACCAAAAACTTAAGAAAGAGGATTTAGGAAGCCACCTCTCCGTAGGTAAAATCTAATTTGTACCTCTCCTTCTTTATCAATAGAATCTCTGCTTTCCTCCTTGTGGTGCATTACCTTGGGTATTTGATTGCACCTCATCCTTCAGTCTACGTCCAGTGATGCTGGGATTATTTAATTTTCATTTATAGAAAATTCAGTTACAGTTTAAGCTCTTCATGATGGCTATTGAATCTCATTCAAATTGAAGATTGCTTGTACATAACCTTATTTAGAATTAGCACTTATATTACCTATTGCAATATGAGCCTGAGCATATTTTCATTTGAAAGTAGTTTTGTAAAAATTCTTCCCTGTGGTGCCCTTGTTGCAGTTTAACTCAGGCTTCAAAAATTCATTTCGAAATCTCCTCATACTTAAAAAATTCATTTAGAAAGCTCAATGTTCAACCAATTTATTCAAAAATAGTCATTAATTTAACATAGTCAAGACATGTTTGAAAATTAGGGAGAATCAAAGCCGTGTAGATTGTTATTCTGAAATGAAAATTTAAATGCTAGAAAATGAATGATTACTATTACAATTTTGTAACAAATACCTGGAGATGTAAGTAAAGCCAATGCAATCTCTTGTAACAACTTAAAACTTAAAAAAGTACACCTACAGATACTTTTGTAGAATGGCATGGCTTTTCAATATTATGTAGTTGGGAAACTCTAAAATTGATAGATGGCATGTATCTAATTGTAGATTCATGGTAGAGAGTGATGCATAGAGGGAACTTGAAGACCTATACATTTCCATTCAAATGTAAGTCCACATCTTTGACAATATTGTTTTTCGTAGCAGATCTTAATCCTTACTGTTATGCATATTTGTTTAGTATTTTTTCAAAATTATAAAGTGAATACATAAAAATTGTTGTATTTAACATTCATAACAAAATTATGTTGTGAAGCAGGCCTGTTATTCCTTTGGTAGAAGGATTATGTTCCACTTCCACAAGATGTTATATCTATATTATAGTACTATACCAGACTAACAATCAGGATAGCAATTAGTAGAACTATCATTAGATAATACTAGGCCCTTGTTAATATTTAATAGATCAAGCAACATGGTAAGGTTTACATATTACAAAACTTGATGAGTTAATAGGCAGTTTCTATTTCCAGGTATAAGCAGGAAAATTTTTGCTTTGAAGAGCTAATACTTGCTCAACCATCATATCCATTCCTTCACTTATCATATGCTGAGGTATGTGTTTCACTGGTAATTTGTCATAGCATTTTCTTAAAAAAGCTTTAATTCTCTAATCCATGAGTAAGGAATCTAGGGAAAATTAAAGCTTAAGCACATTGCAAGGAAAAAATGTTCTGGAAATTGTAGATAAATATATACAAGACCTGTTAAGCAAGCATATGTACTTTATTGATTAAAAATATTAAATAGGCATCCAATCAGCTTTAAGGTAGCCAGTCTCCCTAAATAGGTACATAATAATCGAATATATAAGGAGTATAAGAGACAAATTCAGTCCTCCATGATATATCTATCAGCCTCCTTGCGTCCAACTAAATTATCAAAATGCCAACATACAGATTAAGCATTCCTTCTGAGGGCAAACATAAATACGGAATTGTGTCCACGCATCATTTCTTTGAATAAAACACAAATGAGGACTGAGGGCATACTAGAAATATTCAGAATGGATCAAAAATGTATTTGGAGCAAGCCAAACAACTTTCAAACCATAAGATAGTACTTCTTGACTTTCAGGGTTCAGTACCAAAAAATGAGAGAAAATATTTTCATTGCTATCATAAACATAAGCACCTGCTAATGTCAAACAAACTTTGGGTAACAATAAGTCCTCTACTCCAACTGCTTCACATGATGTTAGCAATATAAGTGAATAGTGGTTTAAACCTTTTATCAAAAAGAGTCATGAAAATTCATCTGATGTTGTAAGATATGATTAGCCTCCTCTTAATAGTAATCTCCACATGAAAGGATTGAGTCCACATCCAATGAAATATTCTGATTCTGACATATGTGAAGATGATTTACATGCCAGTCAACTAATGGAAGGTAGGATGAATTTCCCTAATATGCCATAAAATTTATTTCCGGGGGTATTCATGGGTATAAAACAAGAAAATGTGAAGTACATGGATGTCATCAATGTAGCTCAAACAATTTTTGAGTCAAATATTTATGCAACAACAGTTGTATAAGTTGTTGTCTACCTTACACAAAGTGAATCTAGGAAAACAAAAGTGAATAAAAAAAAATAGATAACTCGAGAGAAATTATGTCTGAAGGTGAAGACGAGCTTCAGGCATCACTTTTAATGATCAAAATGAAGAGGAATATGAGTGAATGGATTGGAAGTTGTTATATAAATATCACGTCTGAAATGAATTACCATTCATTTGGCATTTAAATTTCAGGGTGAGAAATGGGGAAAATGTCATTTCCAGTTGTAGTTCTGGCAGTTTCAAGGTGAGATGATGATAGGCCTCGTATAAATATTTTCCAGACAACAATATCATGGGGGAATATAGTATGAAACCAATGCTCTTTTTGAGGAAAATATTGAACCTCAATTGAAGAGGATAATACAATATATACAAAAGGTGTAACCTGATTCACTATTGAATCTACTTTTAAATACTCATCTTATTTTCTCTTATTGACGAATACGACTGCTTGCAAATACCATTGTCACTTAGTGTTACTGCTCCTGCTGAAAGGGGTTCTCCATAATATTTAATTAAGACTCTTATGTGGGGTTCTGTTCTGGTAAGAATCTTCATCCAGACATGTAACTTGGACCTATTTCCCTTTTCCCTTGGCAAGGATTTAGTTATTTTTGCTTGGGATAAGAAGCTTACCCCTTTCGTTTAAGCCAACTTGATTGAAAGGGTTGGTTCAACTCACCTTTCAGCACAATGCACAAAACAAATTGTGTGACTCTGTTCTAGTAAGGATCTCTTAAGCTAATGAGTGTAAGCTTCAGGTAAGGAAAGGGAGCAAGGGGAGCTGTGTAGCGATGGCAAACTAGGGTTTTCTAGGTCTTAAGGTTTTTTGTGTCTCTGACATGTTGTAAGGACTCGTAGCATCCTTCGAGTAGCTGTAGGACTATCACGTCGATGTTTTCTACCAGAGCTCTCGATGTATAAACCATTGGGGGGGCACAAGAGCCCCCCTCCCATCCTTGTCTCCTTCTATGGTAGCAGAAGCTGCAGCTAAACCTCCTAAGGTACCCTCTGCATCGGTTCACGTGAACCCTTAGGATGTCACGCCTCCTACTTAGCAAGTGATGGATGGCCTAAATGATAATGCTCTGGTTTCCTCCACCTGTATTCCAAAGGTGGTCGAGTGGCCCAAGATTCTCTTACCTCTACACTAGATTAATGCTAAAATCCAATATATGAGGGACCAAGCCCTGATTGGAAAATTTATTGGCTTTTGGCCCACGTAGAAAGCCCTTCGAGGTTGGATAGCGGCCAAATGGAAACCGAAGGGGCACATCGACCTCCAACTAGGGTCTAAGGGCTTCTTCAACATTATCTTTACTTGCTTGGAAGATAAAAATAGGGTAATGGATGGTGGGCCTTACTTCTTCAACTCTGTTGGGCTTTATCTCCGAAACTGGGTGGAACGTTTCAACCCTGATAAAGAAGATTTCAATTGGGCCCCTGTTTGGGTAAGACTCTACTTTCTCCCCCAGGATTATTGGGATGAACACACATTGAAGGATATAGGAAATAACCTAGGCGAGTTCATCAAGATTGTTGATGAAACGAGAATCAACAAAGATATAGCCTATGCCAAGATCTGTGTGTATATGCATATCGCGAAGACGCTACCTGACTCTATAATTCTATTACATGATGACTTTGAATGGATTCAGACCATATATTATGAACATGTGCCTTTCCGTTGTCATTGATGTCACAACCATGGGCATCTCTTCAAATATTTCCCTCTGAATCAAAGTTCGAAGGATCCAAAAAGCTCTAATTCAAAGGATGGTGAGGGGTTTACCAAGGTTACAGGGAGATGACGACAATCCAAGAAGACTAATGGAGCCCCAGCCCAACAACTACCAAAGACAAACAACAGTTTTGATGCTCTATATTATCTTACTTTTAACGCTCTGTCTTCGTCGGCATCGATGGAACCTCCCTCCAAGAAACCCCATGCAGTCCTTCAGAAAGAAAGTGCACAGATCATTTCTAATGCTCCAGCTACTTCTTTTCCCCTGGTATCCGAAGAGAAGCCTAAATATACAGTGCCTATGCAACAGAATATCACTGTGGTTGTGGATTCTAATGAGATATTGAAGAAAAAGGGGAAGCATACTGCAGAAGAGATGGAAGCCCCTATGGAGGAGGAACCATGAAGCATTGATTATGGGGATCTAGATATTCTCAGTTTATAAGATGCATGTCACCGCAAGGATTTTACCTCTATTATGTAATGACAACTCCAATTTTTGGAGGAGGTCCTCGCAAGAGCTCAGCATCTCTCAACTTTGGGAATCCAAGAAGGGCTAAGCCAAGACAACGAGAAAAAAAATTGTTAGAGAAACCAAGAAAAGAGGGCATCGTACAGATTTACAGAGACTTGTCATTCTAGGAAGAGAACTAGTCGCATCAGGGATATACCCAACATTGACCAGGTTCTACTCCATCCAACCCCCTAGTTCTTAATGAAGATCATCTCCTAGAATATTCGAGGGCTCAACATCCCCTCCAAGCACCATCTTATCCAAAAAAGGTTAGTTGAAGATAAACCCTCTATATTCTTTATGCAGGAGACAAAATGTACCATTTCCTCCTAGATACTATTATGACTCATGTATGGAAAGGTTGTAGAACTATTTCAGTTGATACCAATGGGGCCTCTGGTGGATTAGCAATAATTTTGAATCCATAGTTAATCCATATGGATGAGTTTTAAGCTTCTCTAAACTTTATCCAAGTTTCTTTTCATCTTCTGGGCACGAACACTAGAGGGAATATTACAAATTTCTATTCGCCTCAGCAAATATTGAATAAAATCCAGCTTCTGGATTCACTGGAGTCCCTCAAACCAACCCTCAATCATCCTTTTTGGCTTCTAGGAGGAGATTTCAATATGATCACGAATCTTGAGGAAAAAAAGGGGCAGAGGTCGTTTAGATATGGACAGTCTCATATTTAAATATTTCATCCTAAACAACAATCTTATGGATCTACAAACTACTAATGGAATTTATACCTGGAACAAAAAGCAGGGGAGCTATTGAGCTCCAAAGATGTTCTTTCTTCCACCACATTCCACTCCATTTCCTTTGTCCATTATTAATCACAGGCTCAAATGATCAGCAGAATTAGTTAAAATTGCTTTAAGAATATATATCATGACTAACTTGCTATGTTTTTATGATTTTGTCATTGTAGTACTTTTTGAACTAGATCTAGCTACAGAATGTAGACATTCTGTAGCTAGTTGCCGATTCTGCAGCTGTCTTCATGTCTACGCAGGTTCCAGGTGTCATCTCTAAGGAAAACACATATGGTCGTATTCCACATCATTCCCTCATCATTTTTTGCTCTCCACGAAGTTTGAACGGAATTCTGTAGGCGGTTATGTACGTGGGAACTCAAACTAGGAGAGAGACTCCTAATAGGACAAGGACAGTCCAGATGTCCTTAATTATATTACGTAACCACCATCAGAGTCCTAGTTTGGTTTTTATTTGGAAAGACAATTATCCCTAGGTTATCTCAAGACAGTTATGTAATTTTGTTACAAATATGGCTCGGGAAACTGAGGGACAAGGTTAGATTTTGTGGTTGATTGCTAGATTTCAGAAGTCCGAAAACACTTTGTTTTTGAAGTAATTTCTCTTTAATGAAAGAAGCATCATTTCCTTGAAAGCGTTGAGTCAATCTTGAAGTAGATTTCGTGCTACTCCGGTGGTAGAGGGCCCCTGCTACCTGAGCAGCCTTGTTTATACGGTTTAGATAAGTATTTTAGTCTCATTTTCATTTCTAGCTTAGGCAAGTTTCTGAAGTTTATGTTCATACTTGTTTACATTAATTATCACAGCTAGACTTACTCTTATAAACTCTTCCAAAATATCATCATGATGAATAAGGCATAGCTGTGGTATTGTAGGTTTTAGTTGCATTTCCTTTCGAATTTTATGATTTATGCTTGTTTACACTAAGTGTCACAGCCGGTCTTACTCTTACAAACTCTTCCAAAATATCATTAACAATGAATAAGAAACAGCTATGGTGTCTTGGATTCTAGTTGTCTTTGCTTTCAATCTTATGTTTATTTTTCAATTGCATTGAAAAATACAGCCAGACTTGTTTTACAAACTCTTCCAAAATGTCATTCCTATTGAACGAGATGGGCTGTAGAATTCCATAGACTAGTTGCATGTTGATTTAGTTATAGCACTCCGGAAGTTGATTGCATTTAGTTCAGCTCTGTCACTACATTCCCAGTTTGATAATGGAATTTTAGTTTAACTATGTTCACTGTACTTCAAGTATATTAGAAGCACTCTATTTCAGTCTCAGTTCATTTTGTTTCAAGAAAAGATTAATGGCATTCTAGTTTAAGTTGTAGTCACTGTCTTTTAAGATTGATAGACCACTTTCTAGCCTAGATTATCCATTGTATTCCAAGTAGTATTAGTTGTCAAAATTAGTCTTTCGGCCTTCATTATTTACAAACTTACTTTTGTTCTGAATTTATATTGATACATCATCACATGAACAGGGGTCAGTAATATCAATTTAAGACTTTGATCACTCTGCAAATCTTTTACAAACTCACTTATAGCCTTTTTCCCAAGCATCATTTTAGAAAATCTCAAAACTTATGAATAAGGCCTAGAAGTGATAAGTCAAGTTGCAGAATAGGGTAACTTCAACATCATAGGTTAATCTATAATAGAAACCTTACTGTGTTACAAATAATCATTTTGCAATATTGTGAGTTGATTGTTTATTTAGGAGAACTTCATTTACACTTAACTTGTCCATTTCTCAAGCTCTTCCAACACACCTTTAATGAATGAATTGGATAAGTTCAAGCTCATGTTGTGATTTATTTTCTTGCAATGAAGTCATTATCAAGCTTTGCATTTGTTGTTTTTCATCCATAGTTTAGGCTTTGTTCTGTTTTAAATAACCAATAGCTTCTTTTCACCAGCACTTAGTTCTTTCCCTTTTCAAACATAAAGCCATAAAACCAAAAACATCATAAAACACTAAACACAACGTAGTGAGAAACAAATACCTAGGCACATATAGTGCACCACACTTCAGCAGTTTACCAACCCTGATTGACAATTAATGAACTCAATTTAAGAACACTAGGTTGAGCACAAACATTTTGGTGCCGTTGCCGGGGAAGTGTAACTAGGTAGCCTTGTTTCTTAACTCCAAAAAACAATGATATGCGGAGAGAGAGAGACTCAAGGGGTAGATTCATAAGAAGCAGAAGTTTGATTCCTAGAACACCACTTGTTTCACCTAGACCAAGAGCCAGTACACCTCCAACTCAGACCCACATTCCATCCTTTACTGATCCTAGACTTCCAGAAGACTTAAGATCAGATATTTCATTAGAAAGACCTTCCACTTCATCCACTGAACCTGTCTTAGGAGAAGATTCAAGGACCCTTGCTAGAGATACAAACTTTTCCACTTCCACAGAAGAATCAACTATGGCAGAAGAAGGGGGAGGAGGAGTCTTTAATGGAGAACACACATTATTTGGAGGGGGTATAGGTAGAGGTAGAGGAGAAGGAGGTAGAGGTGCAGAAGGAGAAGGAGGTAGAGGAAGAGGTAGAAGAGAAATGGGAAGCTCTTTTGGGTTTCCTATAGTAGATGAAGAAACCAATACAACTATGAAAAACATTTCACCCTCTGTCGTTCCAAACTTCTATGGACTTAAAACTGAAGATCCTGAAACCTTCCTATTTGAATTTGAAGTCCTATGTAGAACTTATGACTACTTACAAGATGCTCAAAAACGTAAACTATTTCCTTCAACATTGAAAGGAGAAGCATTGATGTGGTTTATGAGTTTGATCAACAATTCTATTAGGACATGGGAAGACATGAAACAAGAATTTCTAGAGAGGTATTTGGATTATTGTATGCCAATCAATCATAAGGAGGAAGTGTTTAAGATGTTACAAAAAGAAGATGAAAACCTGGAAGATTTGTTGGAGAGATTTCATTACAACATCAAAAGAGAAAAAATGGAGAACTTAGATCAAGACACCTTAAAAGCTCTCTTGTTGAAGACAATTAGGGATGAATGGTTCGATATCCTTAACATGATGGGAAAAGGGGATATATCTCAGCTCACATTACCTGAAATATCTGAGTTATGTATCAACCTTTCAAGAGGGAAATCCAAAACTGTAAAAGGTCCAAGAGACCCTACTCTTGCAAGGGCAAGTAAGTCTTCTTCTGGGACAGTACGTAGGGTAGAGATAGGTCATATTCTTGATGAATTCAAATCTGACATCTTAGGGAGTCTTAGTGAACAAATAGACACCCTTAAGTTACAAAACAAGAAAAAAGCTGAATCTGATGCCTTAGCAATCTTTTGTCCCAAATGTAGAAGGAAGCATGCCTTGAGAGAATGTCCTTTGGATGCAAAAGTTGTAGAGACTTGTGTAATTTGTTCAGAAAAACATGAGACCAAGAGATGTCCTTCACTTCTTGGTCTTAAGGCTGTCTTTCAAGAGGAAACTCCTACAAATTCCACAAAATCTCTCAATTTTGTCTCTAGAAGGCCTTGGCAAGGACCTCAAACACAAGGATTCCATGATCAAATGTATAACCAACCTCCACCAAATTGGAATTCTTGGCAGCAACCTTGGCCCCAATTTCAAAATCAATCTCAAGCTTGGGCACAAGGAGCACAAAATCCCTATGGAAGATCCTCTCAATACTATCAGTATCCACCATCCTATCCACCATACCAACATTTTTCTCCTCAAAGTCCTCAACAAAATCCTCAACAGAATCCTCAAAACCCAAAACATCAAAATCAACCACTTCCATTACCATTTCCTCAGAAATCAAATCAGTTGCCTGCTCAACCCATACCAAACCCCAACAATAAAAATCCTCATAATACATACATGATAGAAGGACAACAGTTTCCAATTTATTTAATCACTCCTCTAGACCTTAGTGATGTTCAACTTAGGTCTGGAAGAATACTTGAAAAGAGGAAACCTTCTGTGATCATACAAGAACAAGACAACTCTGAGGAAGATTCTCTACGGGAAAATAAAAGTCTTGAAGAAGACACATCTTTTTAGGACCCAAACATTGAAAAATCAAAAAAAAAAGAACCAATCATTTCAACTCTTGTATTAGAGCAGCCATCAACATCCACTTCTACACCTCCCTTTCCAGAAAGATTACAAATTGATAGGGGTGTAGAAAAACAAATTATGGTGCCTAATTATGATTTTCCAGATGAGCTGAGAAATGTTTGCATTAAGATTCCATTATTACAAGCTATCAAGGAAATTCCAATTTTAGCAAAGACAATAAAGGAGTTGAGCATGAAGAAAACAAGAAAAAGAATAAGAGAGACAAAGAAAATTCAATTGGCAGGAAAAATAGCAGATATCATGATGGGTAAGATTGCTATTCCAAAGTATCTAGACCCAGGAAATCCAGTTGTTAAAATACACATCAATGGAACTGAGATCCAAAACACACTTATTGATTTAGGAGCAGTAATCAATATCATGAGTAGACAAATCATGGATAAACTGAAACTTCCTAATCTTATTTTTACACCCACATTATTATAATTAAAGGCAGATCATGATCAAACCCATGGAAGAATGAGAAGATATTCCATGTCCTCAGATTCTCGGGAGTATGTGGATTTCATGATCCTAACTCCTAAGAATAATCTAGGAGGGCATCCTATTATATTAGGAAGACCTTGGTTAGCTACAGCTGATACTTTCATTAGTTGTAGATCCGGTGATATGTACATCTCTGATGGTAGTTCAACTAAGAAATTCACTTTGTATCCTCCAGCAAGGACAATTACAGATTTAGATGATACTCAATGGATAGAGGATGAAAAAGACTTACAACATCTCTTCACAATTTCAGAAATTAGTGAAGATAGTCAAATTCTGAATACTTTAGAAAACTTTGAATCCTCTTCGGAACATAAACATGAACAATTTCAAGAAGAATCCAACATTGAGTTTTTTTCATCAAGGCAGATGTCTCTCTATTCCATGGATAAATTTGGCAGCTCTATAATTGAGATATTTCCAGGCAAAACTTTAAACATAAACAAGAACCTAGAAAAATCTCAACAAGAAGAGCTATTCAAGATCTTACAGAGACATTCTTCTGCATATGCATGGGAGTACAGTGATATGAAAGGGATAAGCCCCAAGACTTGCACTCATCATATCTACATAGAGGAAAATTTTAAACCAATCAAACAACCTCAAAGACGGATGAATCCAAATCTTAGGGAAATTGTTAAAGAAGAATTGCAGAAATTGTTGAATGTCAACTTTATCTATCCTATTTCAGATAGTCAGTGGGTTTCTCCTTTGGTAATTGTGCTAAAGAAAAATGGTAAATGGAGGGTATGTATTGACTACCGAGAATTAAACAAAGCTACTCTTAAATATCATTTTCCCCTACCTTTCATAGATTAGGTGTTAGATACCTTAGCTGGCAAAAAGTACTTCTCATTTCTAGATGGGTTTAGTGGTTATAATCAAATTCAAGTAGCACTTGAGGATCAATACAAAACCACATTTACCTGTCCTTGGGGTACCTATGCTTACCGAGTATTGCCATTTGGATTATGCAATGCACCTGCAACATTTCAAAGGACAGTATTAGGAATCTTTTCAGATCTAATACATGATTGTGTAGAGGTATATATGGATGATTTCACAGTTTATGGAAACACATTTGAAGAAGCCTTAGAAAACTTTGAAAAAGTTTTAAAAAGATGTAAAGAAGCAAATCTTTCACTTAGTCATGAGAAGTGTTTTATGATGTTTACTGAAGGAATTGTTTTAGGACATCACATTTTAGGGGATGGGATTAGAGTTGATGAGTCAAAAGTTGAAGTCATCTCTAACTTATCTATTCCAAGTTGTCAAAAATATGTTAGGATTTTTCTAGGATTTACAGGATATTATCGAAGATTTATAGAAAACTTCACCTAGATAGCATCTCCACTCTTCAAATTACTTACCAAAGATTGTGAATTCAAATGGAATTCTGATTTCCAGTTATCCTTTGAGACTCTGAAAACAAAAATTTCTGAAGCACCTATTTTAAGGGGACCTAACTGGAAGTTACCTTTTCATATTTCACTAGATGCCTCTGATACAACTCTAGGAGCAGTATTGGGACAAAAAGACCTGATTCCTTATGCCATCTACTATACCAGTAAAAATTTGACTCCTTCAGAGTTAAACTATACTGTAACTAAGAAAGAGTTTTTAGCTGGTGTTCATGCCATAAACAAATTCAGACACTATATAACAGGCTATGAAACTTTTGTTCACACAGATCACTCTGCAATTAGATATTTAATGAACAAATCAATTACTAATGGCAGAGTCATAAGATGGTTATTGCTTTTACAAGAATTCAACATTACTATTCTAGATAGGCCAGGAAAACAAAACACAGTAGTTGATTTCCTATCTAGACTCCAAAACATCAAAGATGACACTCCAGTTGAAGATCAATTTCTTGATGAATATCTTTTTGCAATTTCTACCCAAACTCCTTGGTTTGCTGACATTGCTAATTATTTAGTTTCAGGAAAATTTCCTTCAATAATGAATGCAAGAGATAAGAGAAAAATCATTTATGACAGTGCAAAATATTCATGGGTTGCTAATGAGTTGTACAAGACAGGTCCAGATCTTATCATTAGGAGATGTGTTCGGGGAGATGAGATGCCTAAGATTCTCAAAGCATGTCATGATGAACCTTGTGGCGGACACTTTGCTGATAAGAGGACAGCTTATAAGGTCCTTCATTTAGGATATTATTGGCCATCCCTTTTTAAAGATGCTAAAGAGTATGTCAAAAGGTGTGACAGTTGCCAAAGGGTAGGGAAACCTTCTCCTTCAAGTGAGATGTCATTGCAGCCTCAGGTACATATTGAACCTTTTGAAAAATGGGCTTTGGATTTTGTAGGACCTATTAGTCCTCCATCAAGATAAAAGAAATATATATTAGTTTGCACTAATTATGTTACCAAATGGGTAGAGGCCAAGCCATTACTTTCTGCTACTGAATTATCTGTAGTTAATTTTCTTTTTGAGGATATTTTTACTCGTTTTGGTGTCCCAAGGGAAATTGTTACAGATCAAAGAGCTCAATTCACATCAAGGCTAGTGGAACAAATGATGGAGAGGTACAAAATCAGACACAGAAAATCTACTCCCTATCATCCACAAGCAAATGGTCAAGTGGAATCTACTAATAAGGTCATTGAAGGGATCCTAACAAAGACTGTTCACTTACATAGAAGAGATTGGGCAGATAGGCTTCCTGAAGCCTTGTGGGCCTATAGAACTACATGGAGAAGCACAACAGACCATACTCCTTATGAACTTGTTTATGGAAAGCAATTTTTTATTCCCATAGAGTTCCAGATTCAAAATTTCAAAATGGCAGTTCAATTAGGACTTAATCTAACAGAGGCACAAAAGCATAGATTAGAGCAGATTAATGAATTGGATGAGATCAGACAAGATGCAGTTCAGAAAACAAGTATAGTCCAACAACAAAGGACTAGATGGCATGATAAGTACGTCAAAGAAAAGAAGTTCAAAGAAGGTGACTAGGCTCTCTTGTTTGATTCAAAGTTCAAAGATTTTCAGGGTAAATTCCAAACACATTGGCTTGGGCCATATGAAATTGTGAAAATTTTTGAAAATGGAGCAATAAAAATCAGGACAATAGATGAAGAAGAGGTCACTTTTCTTGTGAATGGTCATAGATTGAAGCTGTATCATAAGCCACTTTCAAGAGAAGAATTTTTCAAGAAGTTCCAGGAAAACAGTGATGTGAAGTTAATGAAGAAAAATCTTTCTTCTTCATCAACTTAATTGAATTTTCTGAAGTCATTTTATTGAAAAAAAATATATAAAAAAATAAATGAAAAAAAATAAATAAATAAATAAATAAAGTATAAACATGAAAACTAATCACTGATTAGCATGTTTATACATAAAAGGTAGAGTGAAAATCAGAATCTTTCTGACACTTTAGCTTTTCAAATTTGTTTTCCTACAAGCAGTTGTTACAAAATCATAAGTTCAGATCCATTTCACTTATGGTCCATTTCATTTCATTCATCCATACTTCATTTCATTCATTCATCCATACTCCATTTCATTCATTCATCCACACTTCATTCATTTCACTCCATGGTCCACCTCATTTCCATTCCAGATTTTTTTTAAAGTTTGATGTCTTTCTGCAATTGAATAATACATATCATGAATTGCAGGCCACTTCTCATACTTCACTCCATTTCATAAGTTTTGATCCATTCCACTCCATTATTTACTTCATTCATATTCCATTACATCATATTTCATTATCCATCTTCACTCATTCCATACAACATTCCACTCATGCTCCAAACCATTCCATTTCATGTTTCAAGTTCTCTACAGGTACATTCTGCAATCAATCAGACATTCTGCAACCAGTCAGACATTCTGCAGCCAGACAGACATTTTGCAGCCAGAGATCCTGAAGGCACTGTCTAGTAATCACCTGATCTGCAATAAAATGGTCCTACATAGCCATGACAACAAGCAAAATCAAGAAGGTTATGAAGACTCAAAAATTAATGATTTCTAGGAGAGAACAAAGCATATGAAGAACACAAAAAAAAAATCAGAGGAAAGGCAAAGGTAAAATTTCTGATTATAATGACATATCATGAAAGATTTTAGTATATTTAAGTTATGAATAATTCAAAAAGTTGTTTTAATTAATTTTGTTGATCATGCCTAACAAACCTCCCGCAAAAACTTTGGATAAAACTCCTTCTATTACACCATTTCAAATCCCATATCCGATCATCATTTAAAAATCCAAACAGTTAAAGTGCTGAACTGATTGGATTAGTCATGTCACTAGGCCAAAGCATTTAATGATGATTTTGAATTCGTTACAAAATATCTCCGCGGTCTTTTCTTCTGTGATATCTTTCAACTCATATACATCATCTTCATCTCATTATATTCATTCCGCAATCACTCCATATCATTCTTTCCCGTAGCCAACTCTTAACCATTTCAGTCTGTAAAACAGAGGAAACGTCTGTGGGGTAAAAACATCCCTGTAACAGCCATTGTCACCGTGAACAGAGGAGCAACAATTTGAAAGTTGGAAAGAGAAGTGATGGGTCTCATAGTGAGGACAGAACCAGTGGGAACTAAGTACTTGGAGGGTTATCCTCAAGTCAGAGAAATGTTACAACAAGCAGGGTGGTTGCAATCCTTTGAAAAATTCAGTGGGTTTCACAAAGAGGTGACCAAAACGTTTGCAAGATCCTTCAACGGAGCTGAGGTCGAGATAGGAGATATCAAATTCACCATTACTGAAGCCTTCATTGCAGAAGCAACCGAATTGCCCAGACAAGGAGAAGGGTGGTTCAAGAATAGAGAATTTCATAACGAAGCATGGAAGCAGATACTCAAGTCACTAGGTATGGATGTTACCATTTTTAAAAAGGGTATCCATAGCTCTGCACTAAAGAACAAATGGAGGAACATGTTGCTTATCTTGCAAAAAATTCATCACTTTTGAAGGAAGATATGGTACTTTCTATGTCTATCATATTCGGTTGATAATGCATTTCCTAGAAGAAGAACTCAATTTGCTATTTTTCTTGCTTCATATTTTAAATAAAATGGCCTCAAGTGTTCAAAAGAGAATGCAATTTCTGGAAACAACCTTATACCACCATGGTTTAGTCAAAATTTTGATTGAACATCATTTGAGCAAAATGGGAGATAATTGGGAAGATTTCTTAGTGAGAAATCACTTTGAAGAACCCAAGGAACCTCCACCTGAAGACAAACCTACAAAAAGAAGCAGAAAATGGAAAACCTCCAAAACTGAAACTGGTAAAACAATACAAGAAAGAAGTGAAGAAATGATTTCTGAGAAATTGACTCAGATTAAGAAGCATCTTAAGAAAGAGAGGATAATAAGAAAATTTTCCAGAGAGAAAGGAGAAGGGCCATCTCAACCGAGAAGGAGCCACAGACTTAGAGGGATACTAAAGAAAACAAAGGTTAAACAAACTGGAGTCATAAACATAGAGGACGAAGAAACACCTACTAAGGAGGATTTTGATGAAGGAGCTCCTGAAATAGACCCTGCACAGCAAGAAATTTACAACTATGTTGAGACATTAGAGAAAAGAGCTTCAGAAGGAAGAGACAGAACTCCTAGTCCACCAAAATCTGCAGTTGATATCCTAAGGAGGGATAAATATGAGTTAGAAATACTCAATAGACATATCAAGAATGAGAATGAAATTCTGAGAGAGAAAGTTAAACTGAAAACTGATATGAATTCAACTTTGTCTTTACAAATGCAAAAGTTACACAAGGCCAGTGAAAAATTGAAGAAGAGAAATAAAAAGTTAACCAGGGCACTCACAAATTTGAGATTCAAGTTAGTCATAAGGAAGCCCAGAAGGCCTTTGACTGCCAGGCAAAGTAGAAGAAGAGGGTTGGATGTCCTTGCAGAGGTCTCAGAGTTCATGGAATAGTTGCATGAGGACATGCAAGAACCTAGCAGTGGGGGTATGTTGAGCTCCAAAGATGTTCTTTCTTCCACCACATTCCACTCCATTTCCTTTGTCCATTATTAATCATAGGCTCAAATGATCAGTAGAATTAGTTAAAATTGCTTTAAGAATGAATATCATGACTAACTTGCTATGTTTTTATGATTTTGTCATTGTAGTACTTTTTGAACTAGATCTAGCTATAGAATGCAGACATTCTGTAGCTAGTTGCCGATTCTGCAGCTGTCTTCATGTCTACGCAGGTTCGAGGTGTCATCTTGGAGAAAAACACATATGGGTGTATTCCACATCATTCCCTCATCATTTGTTGCTCTCCATGAAGTTTGAACGGAATTCTGTAGGCGGTTATGTATGTGGGAACTCAAACTAGGAAAGAGACTCCTAATAGGACAAGGACAGTCCAGATGTCCTTAATTATATTACGTGACCACCATCAGAGTCCTAGTTTGGTTTTTATTTGGAAAGAAAATTATCCCTAGGTTATCTCAAGACAGTTATGTAAACTTGTTACAAATATGGCTCGGGAAACCGAGGGACAAGGTTAGATTTTGTGGTTGATTGCTAGATTTCAGAAGTCCGAAAACACTCTGTTTTTGAAGTAATTTCTCTTTAATGAAAAAAGCATCATTTCCTTGAAAGCGTTGAGTCAATTTTGAAGTAGATTTTGTGCTACTCTGGTGGTAGAGGGCCCCTGCTACCTGAGCAGCCTTGTTTATACAATTTAGATAAGTATTTTAGTCTCGTTTTCATTTCTAGCTTAGGCAAGTTTTTGAAGTTTATGTTCATACTTGTTTACATTAATTATCACAGCTAAACTTACTCTTATAAACCCTTCCAAAATATCATCACGATGAATAAGGCATAGCTGTGGTATTGTAGGGTTTAGTTGCATTTCCTTTCGAATTTTATGATTTATGCTTGTTTACACTAAGTGTCACAGCCGGTATTACTCTTACAAACTCTTCCAAAATATCATTAACAATGAATAAGAAATAGTTGTGGTGTCTTAGATTCTAGTTGTCTTTGCTTTCAATCTTATGTTTATTTTTCAATTGCATTGAAAAATACAGCCAGACTTGTTTTACAAACTCTTCCAAAATATCATTCCTATTGAACGAGATGGGCTGTAGAATTCCATAGACTAGTTGCATGTTAATTTAGTTATAGCACTCCGGAGGTTGATTGCATTTAGTTCAGCTCTGTCACTACATTCCCAGTTTGATAATGGCATTTTAGTTTAACTCTGTTCACTGTACTTCAAGTAGAATAGAAGCACTCTAGTTCAGTCTCAGTTCATTTTGTTTCAAGAAAAGATTAATGGCATTCTAGTTTAAGTTGTAGTCACTGTCTTTTAAGATTGATAGACCGCTTTCTAGCCTAGATTATCCATTGTATTCCAAGTAGTATTAGTTGTCAAAATTAGTCTTTCGGCCTTCATTATTTACAAACTTACTTTTGTTCTGAATTTATATTGATACATCATCACATGAACAGGGGTCAGTAATATCAGTTTAAGGCTTTGATCACTCTGCAAATCTTTTACAAACTCACTTATAGCCTTTTTCCCAAGCATCATTTTAGAAAATCTCAAAACTTATGAATAAGGCCTAGAAGTGATAAGTCAAGTTGCAGAATAGGGTAACTTCAACATCATAGGTTAATCTAGAATAGAAACCTTACTGTGTTACAAATAATCATTTTGTAATATTGTGAGTTGATTGTTTATTTAGGATAACTTCATTTACACTTAACTTGTCCATTTCTCAAGCTCTTCCAACACACCTTTAATGAATGAATTGGATAAGTTCAAGCTCATGTTGTGATTTATTTTCTTGCAATGAAGTCATTATCAAGCTTTGCATTTGTTGTTTGTCATCCATAGTTTAGGTTTTTTTCAGTTTTAAATAACCAATAGCTTCTTTTCACCAGCACTTAGTTCTTTCCCTTTTCAAACATAAAGCCATAAAACCAAAAACATCATAAAACACTAAACACAACGTAGTGAGAAACAAATACCTAGGCACATATAGTGCACCACACTTCAGCAGTTTACCAACCCTGGTTGAAAATTAATGAACTCAATTTAGGAACACTAGGTTGAGCACAAACAGGAGCCATCAACAAATATCTTCAAGATTAGATAGATTCCTTATTTTAGATATCTTCTCTCACTTTGGAGAGGATATTGCAAGTACCATTCTCCCTATTGCAGGATCGGACCACTGGCCTATTCAGGACCCGTTTGGACTCCTCTCAAGGGAGTCCCTTCAGATTTGAACAATTCTGGTTCACTTGCCCTGGCTTTAAAGATCTGGTCAACACTTGGTGGACAAGCTCTCCCCCTATAATACCACAAAAATGCATCAATTCTAGGTAAATCTCAAAGCTCTTAAAGCAGAACTTAAGGACTGGAATCAGCATGTGTTTGGGAACATCAATCAGAAAGGAAAAGATATGGCTCTAAACATTTCAAATCTTCAACAAAAATTATTGAGGAAGGTAGGTCGGAGGAAACGGATGTCCTTGAAGCTCGCCTCACTCAACTTTTGGCAGAAAATCAGCATCAGGAAGAAATTTTGTGGAGGTAGAAATCTCGTATAAATTGGCTCAAGGAAGGTGAATGTAATACAAAATTCTTCCACAAATCTATCGTTCAGCACCGCATGCACAACCAAATTTATGTGCTAAAGGATAGTGATGGAAATCGGTTGGAGACGCCTGAGGATATAGAGGAAGAACTTCTAACATTCTTTAAGGATACTCTCAAGGAGCCCAATATTTCTAGAGAAGATGCAATTGACTAAATCATTCTGCATATCCCAAGAATCATATCGAAGGAGCACAAACAATTTCTGCTTCGCCCTACCACCCTACTCGAGGTCGAAACTGCGGTTTCTCAACTGAAATATGGTAAGGCACCCAGGCTAGATAGTTTCACTTCTAATTACTTCCACCAATTCTGGAACATGATCATGCTAGAGATATGGGAAATTGTTGAGGAATCTCGCAATAATAAATGGATTCTCTCGACTCTCAATGCTACTTTCCTTTTCCTAGCTCCTAAGGAAGACAATGCGTCGTCTCCAAATAAGTATAGACCTATCACCCTTTGTAATGTAATATACAAAATCATTTCAAAAATCATTGCTAATAGGCTCAAACCTCTTCTTCCCCTCCTTATCTCGCTTGAGAAAACTGGCTATGTGGAAGGAAGACAAATTTTGGATGGAATTCTCCTCACCCACGAGATAATTCACTCTTTCAAGATCACAAAGAAACCTGGAATGCACCTAATGCTAGACTTATCTAAAGCCTTTGGAAAGCTTAGTTGGAAATATATTAGAAAGTTTCTTCGAGCTTTTGGCTTCGGAGAACCATGGATAAGATAGATTATGTCTCTTATATCTTTTACCTTATTCTCCATCCTAGTCAATGGCTACCCTTCATAAACTTTTATGCCCACTAGAGGCATTAGGCAAGGCTATCTTTTATCCCCCTTCCTCTTTTTCATCATGGTAGAGGGTCTTGGTCGTTCTTTGAAAGGAGCTACGCATTCTACTTCCCTCAAAGGTATTTCCTTGCATAATGAAGAGCCTCATACTCACCAACAATTTGTGGATGATAATATGCTCATGGGATACCCTTTAGTCCAAGAAGCTTGCTCTTTCAATTCTATTCTGGACATGTTCTCCCTTGCCTTTGGTACTACAATTAACGTTGGAAAATCCCAAATCTTCTTTTTCAACACACTTGCTTTAACTCAAAGGAACATTTCTCGTATTTTGGGTTTATTTATTGTTTCTCTTCCCTCCAAATATTTGGGAGCTCCCTTAATGGATTCTGCCATCAAGCATTCTTCCCGGAAAGAATTTCTTGACATAATTGATCAAGGACTCGGCTCCTGGACTTATCACTCTTTCAATATGGTAGGTCATATTGTGTTAATCAAATATGTTTTGCAGTCGATGGCCCTCTATCTTTTCTCTGTTCTAGATACTCCAAAATAGGTCTTAAAAGCTATGAGGAATCTGCAAAGAAATTTCCTCTGGGAGGTAACAGAGAGAAGAGGAAATGGGCGTTAGTTTAATGGAATGATGTTTGCACTACTAAATCTCAAGTAGGATTGGGGCTCAGGGATCCGGAAGTCAGTAATGAAATTATGAATGCTCGCCTTTGGTGGAATTGGGTATCTAATCAGAACTCACCTTGGGCTAAATTTTGGACCTCAGAGTATGTGCAGGACTGGAATCCTAATGATTTGATTCGCTATGATCTAAACCATGGGGACTCACCTATTTGGAATTCTTCTTGGCAACATAAGCATCTCATACAACTTCACAGTTTCTGGGAAATTTGTAATGGGAATTCGGCGAGATTTTGGGAAGATTCCTAGCAACAATTTCCCAATCTCGCATCCCTCTTCAATTTGCCTTGTTGGAGAAATGTGTTGCAACAGAGAGCTCACAATACTGTCAATCATTTATGGGTTCATACGCCCCCTCTAAATTACTAGAACTGGAGTCACCCCAGCTCCTAGCTCTCAGACTGAGGTATGGAAAATCCTTTGGCCGCATGGGAGGAACTGACGAAACAAAGAATAAAGGTTTAGGAGGACTCTGATATCATCAGATGGGGATACATGCCTAAAGGTTCCTTCTCTACGGAAGAAGCCTATACTATCTTGTCTAGGTAAAATCAAACAACTCCTGACCTCACATGGCTCAATATGTGGAAGTTCAATCTTTGGCACAAAGTGGCTTCCTTCCTATGGCTCCTCAGCAAAAAAAAAATCTCACTTAGGGCAATCTCATCAAGAGGGGATTCATCGGGCCCTCACATTGCCCTCTCTTTCAGTTTGCGCCAGAATCTATTGACTATTTGCTGGATAATTTCCCTTTTTCCAGTTTTATGTGGGATCAAGTCACTAGCCTATGTATAAGATCAAATCGTTCTCACAAAGACAATGTTGGTACAATTCGGAACTAGAAGGTTGACCCCTTCTCCAACAAATTCATTAATAGACTTTGGCAGATCATTCTACGGTTTCTTGTCTAGGACATTTGGAAGTAATGAAATCAAATAATCTTTAAGGATCATAGTAGCTCGATGGAGGTGGTTTGGGTTAAATTTCCTCATCACATCCAGGAAACTTTATCTCTTCTCCAATGGACAAATTCTGATCTCCCAACCTCTGCTGCTGAAAAACACATTTGGAATAATTGGGATTTGAATATCAAGAAGCTCAATATGGCTCCTTTAGTGAGAAATGGAAACGTTGACAGCCCTGACTCCTAGGAGGCACCTCCGTCCAACAATTTTAAACTCAATTTTGATGGGGCTTCAAAAGGAAACCCGGGGGAAGCAGGTTTTGGAGGGGTTTTTAGGGACTCTCATGGGAAGATTCTCCATATTTATTTTGGTAACATAGGCTGGGATGGAAAAAATGCGACGGAGCTCAAAGGTATTCTTCATGGTATCCATATTGCCAAGGATCTTAATCTCTTTCCTCTCCAGGTGGAAGGAGACTCAAGGATCATCATTAATATGGCTATTATCATTCTTCATGGGTCCAATCTGTCCAAGGTCTCCACCAGTTGGAGGCTTGGTGCCAATCTTAGGATGTTGGCTAATGAGTTAAGAGACATCAATGCTACGACCTTTCTTCATGTTTGAAGGAAGGCTAATGCTCTGGCAGATTACTCGGCCAATAAAGGGGTAACCTCGGATCTCAGATTGCATCTCTTACCTTATTAAAACATCATGGACAATGACCTCTATTCTTCTTTCACTCAACTGGCTCATAAGGGCCTGCAACCCCCGGATGTGGTGCTTCAATGCATTAATAGAGGGTTCTTAATGTCCTAGCCCTTCATGGTTTTGACGACGAGGAATAGGAGGAGGCAGGTGGCACGGTTGTAGCCCTTGCAGCATGGGTACCTCCTCTATAATAATATTCCTTGGCACGATTGCATTAACCCTCATCATTATGAACAGGCTTGTTGTCCATCGGCGTCTTCATTTGCGTTGGATGTGTGTGAGAATTTGTAGAGAGTTGGTTTGAAAGCATCCTTGGTTTGAGTTTGTGATGTGTTGTGTTCTCTGGTTTGATTCCACCATGCCGAGACAACGTATGATTTCAAGGTGGTGGGTTGGTCATGGTTCTAGTGGTGGTCATGATGGTCGTGGGAAGAAAGAAATTGAGATATCCATGGGGAATTTCATGGAGGACATCTCGTGCCATATCCGGCAACTGATAGATGATTTGGAGGCTCAACGTATTGACCAGGATATTTCTTTGGAAGGTCATTATTGGCATGCTAAAAACCTTCTAGCGCGTGCATTATGGGCAGAACAACATCAATAGGATGTTATGCATTCCTTAATTCTCCATGCCATTCACTCCCTAGTCTAATCAAGGCATGCCATTGAAGTTTCGGCCAGAAATGTTGCGGTAGCCTTTCCAATTGGTAGTCGCCTGAATTCTCTGAGCTCGGCTCTCCCTGCTAAGTTTCTCCCTCTCGTGAAGAAGGTGGTTGAGCTTCTATCTAAGTGTAAGAAGCTCAAGAGGAAAGCTCTCAAGATCTTGGAAGCCCAAAAGACTACTAGACCTGGTCCGAAGCTCCCAGGCTGAAAAGGTAAGGGTCTTCCGGTTCATTTGTCATTCTCCTCCAGCAAACCTAGGGACTCTCTTCAAGGCATTTTTATGATCATTAATGAATAGTCGTATGGGGATTTTCATGTGGAAGTGTCTATCCAAAATTCTAGTGGGGAAATTGACCATCTAAAAAGTCGACCAGGAAAGCCATATGGCTAAATGCACCCTTCTCGTCGAAAGCTATTGTTGCCGACCTCCCAGACCTGAATGCTGGTGTGGAAGAACTCCCGGACCTGAATTAAATCTCAGATGTTGAGCAAATTTTCAAGCCATAAGTTCTGCTTCTTCAGGTATTTTTCATTTTATGCTACTGTCTGTTGGTTGGTTTCCTAGTTTTGGGCAGCATTTACATGGACAGGTTATGATTTTGGGTTGTTGGTTTCCCCGTAGCACGCAAAAATCCAATAGTATGCTTATGATGGGATATCGAACAGGGATTGGCTAGTTCCTCTAGGCCACCCTGTTCGATCTGAACTGTATCAGTATTTTTGTACTATATGCCTTTACTATTAATAGAAGTAGTCTTAATTACAAAAAAAAAAAAGATCTCTTAGGCTACGTAGAACTGGAAAATCCAACAACTACAACACTTATTTTTGTCTAAGCTAGCTCATTCACCTTGATGTGTATGAAAATTTTATCAACAGAAAAAAGAAAGAAAACATATATAAAATGCAGTTTCAAGTGTTTCCAAACCAACAGTATCCGACATATTAAGTAGAGATGTTTTCTTCTAATAGCATCCAATTCCCATTAAACATGGTATCAACATAATGATTCTGAGCCTTAATTCCCTATGTAATCCATTTCCTTCATCCCATTACTTCTATAAACATCACCATTACCACAATAAATGAACCCACAATGTAAGTCACCAACAGATATTTATATAGATAAAATATATGCTCAAGCAAAGCAAAGTTATACCTGGATTTTTTCTTGCGAGCTATTTGGTGGGTAGCGAAGAACTGAACCTACAGAACCTGTTGGTGGTTAGGGGACATGATGCAGATTGTGTGAACGCGGACTAGGACTACAAGCATCCTCCATTTCCCCTTCTTCTAAATAACCATAACAATTGTGGCGAGCCTGCCTTTTATGGGATCCATCGGTTGTAACTTCTTCTTGAAAAGGAATAGAAACATGCATTACAGATGACAGGATAGCCATTTGACCTCTTTTCTTCATTTATTCTTCATTATTAAGAATATGTTACAAGTTTAAAATTTGCTTTTCCTGCTCAGATAAAATAACAAAACAATTGTCTTCCCATTAAAATATGACTAATATAGATCACACAGCTAGTCATCTTTTAAACAAAATTTCACAATTTCTAATCAAATGATGCCACGAAATAAAGTCAAAACTTATTTTGATATGACTTGGTATAGAAGCATGCGTCAACTAATATAAAATTAACAGAAACATAGTCAAAGATGAAATTTACATGTCTGAGTCCACATCCATTTCCTCGGCATCTGATTTCTTTGCTTTGGGAGTCTCAGAAGCCTGGGTCCAGTCCCTTTTTGGGTCTCTGCCATTTTTAGGGACGAACGGATCATCACACTCTGTGCCAGATCATCTGGGTGGTGACCTTGTATGGTCTTAGGACATTTAATTTCCTTGCACTTTCTTCACTGATTTGGGGTTGAAAAGCACATGTAGTCTTTAACAATGCTCATGCCTTTGGCTTCATTTTCCTCCATGGAATCCTGAACATACAGCCTTCTAAGCACCTCATTGAGATTTTCTATAAGTATTTTCACCAGATTGTCTAGAATTATTTTCAAGTTGTGAAGAGACATGGACTTGGGGATGGGCCATCACTCTGAGTGTGGGGAAATTTGTGCAGATTTCCTCTGTAAAATGAAATCACTACAATTGAGGCACTAGGAATCCAATTTCTTAAATTCAACCAAATGTATCAGATCAGACATACCACTGCATAGCTGCACCCTTCCTCCTCTTCCCCTGGACAACTACTACAATGCAAGGGAAATATAATGCGAGGTAAATAAACCATGGAAATGAAAATTTTTGATATTTGAAAGCCTTAGATCAAGTGAAACCTGGAATGGAACTTCAATGAAACGTGTATGTGATTTTGAATTCTATTAAAAGAAATTTGATTGTTTTTTTGGTATAAATAATTATTATTAATTACTAATCATTTTAGTAATCATGTGAAAATTGTTGGGTTTATAAAACATTATAATTATTATTAATCTATAAAACTTATTGGGTTTTCTATGTTACAAAATATTATTTAGGGGATTTCGGTTGATCTTTCAATATAATCATATGACATTAAAGATAAATAATAGTGGTATCAAAATAAATTGTGTATAATTAAAAAGTGCAGCTAAGTAGTAATGTTATGGGATTGATGATAATTTCCAATGAAATATTTGGTTTGATAAGGATAACTAATTTGTGGAGATTTTTCATGATGTTCAATAGATGGATTCAACATAGGAAAGGTGATAGTTTGTCTCCCACATGCTTTATAAAATTAATATCTCTTTGTCCATAAACATTAGAGGTGGAAAAATATATTATGCTCTAGAGCTAAGCTTATTCTTTGTCTCTCGAGCTTGTAAGGCAAGATAAAATTGCATACAGATAAAGTGCCAAGTGGTTGATGAATTTACCTTTAAAATGCAGTTTGATTTTTATGGTCTAATATTTATTATTCACCTTTTTTTCATGATTTGCAACTCTTTTTTATTCTCCATCTTAAAAAAAATTAATAATTATATATTTCAATAGCTGGTTTCTAAAATTCATTAATTATTTTCTTAATACTCTATATTAATTATGTTTTAATGCTTTGAAAAAAATTAATCTTTTAAAATATATTTCAGTTTAAAAATAAAAATAAAAAGTAGTAATATTTATTTATAAAAAATATATTTAAGTTTAAAATAAAATAAAAAGTCTTAATATTTCTTTATAAAAATTATATTTGTATTAAGAAATGACACTCTTTAAATGTCATTCTCATATTTTACTAAACTTATTTTTTAATTATGACGAGATGGAAAGTTTTGACAACATCGGGTTTAAATTTTTCATTTCCCCTTTGTAAAAGAATGGAAAACAATAGGATAAACATTGAGAAGATGGTTATTGATGATTGGACTTTTCTATTGAATTTTATATGTCGACAACCTTTTTGCACAATATCTTTTGCTTCCACTCTAACAGTATTATGTCTTTTTAACTATAAATGTTACGGTTTACCCATCTCTTGGACCTCTCATACTTTAATTTGCAACTTTTGGATATGTGGTAGGCTATTATTGCATGTAAAACAATTGGAGACAATTTCTCAAGCATTTTTTAGGCTTGTGTCAAAATACATCACACTAACATCATATGTCATGTCACCAGTCCTATCAGTTTCCCTGTCAAGTGCTAGGTTGATTAGTGTAGTCACTTGTTTACTATGTCATCGACCCTATTAGTCGCTAGCTTAAGCACCTATCACATAGTCTAATTCATTACATGTTCGATCATCCAACAGTGTAGTTATTTATGATACTAACTTATGTGTCAACAAAGCGGTTTCCCCTGGGGTTCCTTGGTGGTTCAACATCCCCAAACTTATACAACCATAAGCTACATCTCTTGTGACTGAAGCTTAAGCACTAACATTATTGGAAGACATTCCTAGTAGGTTTAGCCAACCATTGCTCAATCTCAATTGATTTCATTGATGGATGCATACATGTTGCCTTATGATCTTCCTTCCTTATCATCTTCTTCAAATTGAATGGTTTACCAAATATTCACTCTCATCAAACTTCTAGATATGATAATATGCAACCTTTCACCTTTAGGAACACAAAGATTATCTAGCTTGTAAAGCAACCCACTATGGAGAATATAATTAATTTCATTGTCACCTTCTTCGACATGAATTTAGTCATATAGATACTAAAACAACTCTTTAAAGTCCCTGTCTCTTGTGTATTCATTATTTCCAACAATTAAAGGAATACACACAACAAAGAAAAAATAAAACAATATTTTTTCTTTCAATCAATTTGAGCTACGTTTAGATCTACATATGTTATAACTTAAGATGTTTCCTTTGCAAAATCTGGTGCAATTTCTAGTATATGTCGTGTGCCATCCTTTCATGAAGGGCATCCTTCTATAAACCTCCTCAATTGTTCACAAATCACACCAAAGCACATGAGATGATGAATCATGCCTCCAAATGTGCAAACTTTCCTTAAGGAATGTGACAAGTATTATTAAATAGATAATAATGTATGAAAATATGTATAATCCCTACCCAAAGGTAAGATTTGCAACACAACACACTCCTCTAAGCTTAGGCAGTAATCATAAATCAAGAACTTATGCTTTCAAAGTCACTTTCGCGATATCATGCCCAAGATGCATCTCTTGGATAAGATCATCAAAGCCACTATTCTTTATGGTTTAAAGGTTTGAGGACCTCGTTTGCTTCAGGTGGAGGAAACCCTTACCCTGATAATGGAAGAAGTTTGAACTGATGTTGAGAACATTGTTTTGGTTTTTAGGAAGAAACACTCTTGTGAACAAGGAGCTATGCTTTAGAAGGAGTTTGAGAAATCAAGGAAGAGGAAAAGCAATCTTAGTGTTAAGAAGAAGAACATAGTCCTCCTTTCTATGGTGTTATGAGTCAACATCACTGTTTAGAAGACTGAGGAAATCTCCCAAAAATTCCTGGTGGGGCGAGTAACAGGTCGAAAATTCAGGTACTTAACCCCAATAATGTGGGTAGACAAGGAAATATCACCTATTGTAAAATGTCCTCTAGAGGTGCTGCTAGCTCGAGGTTGGATCCATTTGTGCTTCCATGATGTAGTCGACGCCCATAAGGTACAAGATATGGTTTGGAAAATTAATTATTTACATTTATTATTATACATTGTATACAAAATTGATTCATAAATTAAAAACATTCTTTAGTTCACTGGGATAGGACTTATACCTAATAACCATAGTATTTTTATCTCAACGGGTTTTATGTATTTTAAAAGAATTCAAAGTTGTATGTTTAATTTTTTTCTTATGTTTCAGGGAGTTACATTTAAAACTGGATTTGTTCTTTTGGATGTTTTTGGAAATTATCATTTTTTTATAATAGATGTAAATTCTAATCAAGCCATGAGAATGGAATATTTATGGAATCTTCTTTTTTGATGAGTAATAATGTCCTGAATTTCGTTTATTTAGCCTTGCAATTTTTAGAACCCTAAAGGATTTAGGAAACACCCCCTTACCCCTCCCATAATAAAAGAAAAAACTCATTAACCTATATTCAACCTTTTGGTCACAACTTCCACTATAACCAATTCCAATTCCAATGCTTGTTATATTTTGGAGTGCACACTTAGAAATGAACAATTGATAATGGAGAAAGTATGAAACTTTATATTTTAATGATGTTGTAGCAATGATGTAAAATATTTCATGTACATCATGTCATTTATAGTACCCTTTAGAAGGGATGGTGGTTAAACCAAAAAAACATTAATTACATGTTAAACAATAAAACATTGAAAGTGTTGCATGATGTCAATGCTAAACATAAAGTCATACAATAATTAACACGTTGTCATACAAAAAATTCAAATGCATTATTCGAAGATACGAGATTGTGTTAGCACCTAAATCGGACCCCAGGCTGCAAAAAGCAAATCAGGGTAACAACTAAACCACGCTCAGCCTTGTAGCTAGCCCTACAAGGACAGGAGAGAGCTCTCTCCGTAAAAGAATATTCAATAAAGGGAAATAGAAATCTGATATTAGGCTAGGTAAAATGATAGGGATAAAAGGTTTAATAAAACGAATGAAATTTTCAGGGACGTGTGGGATAAAAAAGGGACAGTTGAAAGCGGGAATTAAATCAGGATACAGGATATTTCATGGGGCAAGAGAGGCAAGAAAATTAGCAATTAAAATTTAATGAGGATGGGGTGGATAGATTGGTGCGGAGCTGAAAAGGGCACAATAAATGGATCCTTTTCAAACAGAAGAAAAATACAGAGTATGAATGATTTCCCAAGGCAGAGCATATAGAGATGGATTCTACCTTTCTATCTTGAAAGCCTTCAAAAGGAAATGTTTATGGATGAATGAAACACATAACAATTCACATATGAAACAAAGAAGAAAAAAAAATGCTAACTCTCATACCACATGGATCCCACAAATCAGAGCTACAACTCTTATTAATTCCTGTCAAACTGTACAATGTAGCGCAGAGATGTTTCTTCCACACAATTCCCCTACTTTCTCAGTTACTCTCACTGCTTACAAATGATTTACAATTCCAATAAATAGGCTGAAATGTGGGAACACAGATCCACAGAAAAGGGAGCTGTTCTAACAGCTGAAGAACTGAAATACAATCATAGAAAATAATACAACAAACTGCCCCTAAAAATAAGGGACAGCATTACATTGACTGCTTTTGGAGATTTTTCTGTTAGGCTGTATAAACGAAAATAGGTAATCTGATGAATAGATTTCCTATTTTGCTGCTTTTTGTAACAATATTTATTTTATTTTAAGCTCTCGGCCCTTGGATTGTTCTTTGCTTTCCATTATTTCTTTATTCTCTGACTTTTTAATAAAATGTCGTAGAAATAGAACAGAATGAAACTATATGCTTTGTGAAGGGAAACCAATTTTTTAAATGGGAAAGAGGACGGGAAAGGAGGCGGGACCAACATAAATCGCAATCGGAGTGAACCGGCGGAGGGATAATATGACAAACAATAATCGCAATCGCAATCGGAGCGGGGCAGGCGGAGTGATATATATGTGAAATAACAGTGTAATCGCAATCGGAATGGAGAGGCGGAGGGGATATAACACACAATAACATATTTGCAATGCGATTGGGAGGAAAACCTTTTTATAAATAATACGAATGAACTTTAACTTTTACAAAGGAAAAAGGGGTTTAAGTTATGAATGGCAGAAGACAGTATGGTGGGACCCAAGGGGTTTAATCGCAATCGGAGATCGGGAGCGGGGAGTAATCACAATCGCAAATCTTTGCGATGCGATCAATCGGAGGGGAAAAGTGATCGGAGGGAAAGTGCGATCGGAGGGATCGGGAGAGGAGTTGCAATCAGGTCAATCGGAGCGATGGTGCGATGGGGCGATCGGAGCAGGACTTGCGATCGGGCGATCGGAGCAGGATTTGCGATGATCGGAGTTTTGTGCGATCGATCGCATCGCAAATATTTGCGATGAACCGATCGGAACACTTTATATAAATGTTGCGATTGAAAACGTTTTGCGATTGCGATTTAAAAGCGGCGAGGTTTATATAATATAAAACTTTATAATAAAGTTTTATTATATGCATGGCGGGGATGGAAAGGGGAAGTGGTTATTAACAACGGGACTTTGTAATATGAAGTTCTTTATTATAAAGTCGTAAGGCATGGAGGGGAAGTGGTTTTATAATTAAATCGCATATGTATTTAAGAGTTTTGTAATGCGATTTTATAATCGGAAAAAGGGGAAAAGGGGTTTTTAAAGGGAATATCAAAACTTTAAACATAAAGTTAAAAGGGAACATGGGAAATAGGGAAGGCTTAGGGAATTTTACTTCACTTAAGCATAAATTTCAATCCAGAAGTCAGTTTTGAGAGTGTAGTATACCGTCGGAAAGCTATTTCTGGGCTCTTTCTGATGGATCTACTTTGAAGATGATCTGGTGCTAAACATGTTGCAGAAAACTTCTCTGAAGGCAGGGACATCACTTTATAGAGATGACAGCTTCTGAATTGTGACTTATTACATATGATGATATAAAATTACATAATGAATGATAATAAAGGCAAAATATTACGTTTCACCTCAAAACATGGTTTTGAGGTGAAAATTACATCAAGATAAATAAAATGTCTTTCTCATTCTTGTTGGTGTTGTGACTTTGAATTTATTGACTTCCTCATGACCTTGCTAATATTATTGACATTTGACTCATTAATTTGACCATGGTGAGACCCCTAGAAACTAATGAGACCAATCCTATGACCTACTGATATGATTTTGAGAATAAAAGTGACTAATAACTAAAGACCATAGAAAGGAAAATCAGCAAGTACTTCATGAGGGACAACTAATAAAACGATACTACCATCAACGAATCCATGACCTAACGGAATGGTGAAATTTATTCGGTATGAGACACCTAATATGCAAATGCAAAAGAACATTTTTGATCACTGATGGCAGTATGACTAGACTGACACTAACATTGGCTCCAATGGGGATGGTAGCTCCTTGGAGGTGCCAAGAACACCGTAGACCAAGTAGCCTTTATCCATTGGGCATGGAGTCAATAATGTTGAAAACTGACACAAATGCAAACTGACTCTAACTCTAGACTAAGACTGAAAATTGAAATAAAACCAAACCATACACATATCATCCAAGTTTTATAGCCTTCACCTCGGGCCCCAAACTTGAATGACTGTGCATCTTGAACTTTGCTTTTGGAAAAAATAAAATGGTATATACAATGATGATGAGATAGATTCTAATCCATGTCTTCAACAATGGTAGTGCTTCAATAGCCTACCATTTACTGCTCCTCCAGGACAATCCTGGCCATCCATTTCTGAAAGAAAGAAGGCATTCTGGCCCCTGTATGCTGTAATTTTGTATGGTCCCTTCCAAAGGTTGTCAAATTTACCGTGCTTCCCTTTGTCTTCATTTATGGCATCCCATTTCAACACTACATCACCCAACTGAAACTTTTCTGCTTTAGTCTTCTTGTCATAGATATTTTTAATCTTCTCCTGCAACTGACTTGTTTTCTGTAACACTTCTTCTCTCGTTTGCTGGAGGTGGATCATCTGGTTGATTCTTCGCTGGTTGTCATCATCTTCGCTGCCAATTTCTTGTAATAATATCATAACTGGAATAGTAAGAGAGGTAGGAAAGATAGCATCAGTACCATAAACCAGCTCAAAAGTTGACATACATATTGATTTTTTACTGCTGACTCTGTATGCCCACAGTGCGTTGATAAGCTTCTGGTGCCAATTTATTTTGTTTGCCTCCAACATTTTCTTAATTATATTCATCAACGATTTGTTCGATGATTCTGCCAGGTCGTTGCCTTGTGGATAATACGCTTTTGAATGGCCCAGCACGATGTTGTACTTATCACAGAAATCAACCATTTTCTTTGATCTGAACGCGGCTGCATTATCTGTCACAATTTTACATGGGCAGCCAAAACGGGATAAAATGTTTGATTCCAGGAATTGAATAATTACCGTGTCAGTTGCTTGCCTGACAGGGATGGCCTCGATCCATTTCGTGAAATAATCTATCCCAGTCAGTATCCATCGATGCGGCGCTGAGGATGCAGGATGAATTTCTCCTATAAAGTCAAGCCCCCACTGTTGAAAAGGCGTGTTCACTGAAACAGGTTTCAAAGGAAGTGGAAGAAATTTCTTCTTCCCTTGGAAAATTTGACATTCATGACATTTCATCACTGTTTTATATAAATCAAAAAATAGCGTGGGCCAATAATACCCTGCTCTCAATACCTTGTTCGTTGTGGTTTTCCAAAACAGGTGACCACCACAGTCACCTTTATGGAAATCGTGCATTACCTTGTGAGCTTCTTCTTCAACCAGAAAATTTAGCAAAACGCCTCTCGGATCCTTCCAAAACAGAGCACTGTTCAAAATGAAATATTTTGTAGATTTATGCTTCAAAGATCTACCTTTGCTCTTAGACATGCCTGGAGGAGGCAACAGATGCTGAAGAACATACACAATATCTGAATACCAAGGGGACTGCAGAAAAATATCTGAAATGGGAACCAGTAAACCTTCATCTTCCTCTTCTGACATTGCTGAAATGAGGTTTATATCTAAAGCACGCAGATTTTATTGGGCCATCAATTTTTCCAAACCTTGGCCTTTGATCAACTTAGTAGGCTTGATCTCCATATCGTACTCCAACATAGCTGCCATCCATTTTCCTCTTCAACCTTCTGGATCAGTTTGCATGAGCACATCCTTGACTGTTGCGTTAGGGACATACGCTATAGTGTGTGAATGTAGAATATAGACCCTGAAATCTTTCAATGCCTTGACAAGAGCCAATGCCTGCTTTTCAATAATATTATATCTTAAAGCAGCATCTCTAATAGTCCTACTGAAAAAGGCTATTGGCTTTTCTACTCCATCTCTCTTTTGCATTAAAACAGCGACCATAGTATGCTCAGATGCAAACGAAAATATAATAAAATCTTGAGTATAGTCGGGACTGATCAGAACTGGGGCATTAGACAAAGAAAAATTTACCAGATTGAATGATTTGATGGCTTCTTCACTCCACTTAACAGTGCTGTCCTTTTTCAACATATTGGTCATTTCTCTCAAATGCTCAGCCAGATTAGGTATAAATTTGCGCAAAAAATTCATCTTACCATTAAAGGCCTGAATCTCTTTCTTGTTCCGTGGAAGATATATGAGCTGAATTGCCTCCACTTTGGCTGGATCTATGTGGATGTCGTCTTTAGAGATGATGTGCCAGAGCAATTTGCCCTCATCCATGGAAAAAAGGCTCTTTTTGGGATTGAGAGAAATCCCAAACTTTCTGCAACGCTGAAAAACCACTCTTAGATGGTGAAAATGCTCATCATCTGAACCTGAAAACACTGTCAAATCATCCAAATAAACAACAAGAAAAACATCTTTTTCATTCGCAAAAGCAATGTCCATTGCAAGCTGGAAGGTGGCTCCAGCGTTCTTCAGTCCAAAGGGCATCTTGGCATACTAGAAGGTTCCCCAGGGTGTTGTAAAGGCAGTTTTATCTTGGTCCTTCTCATGTACCAAGATCTAATTGTAGCTTGAGTAGCCATCAAGTAGTGACATCCTAGATGCTCCAACTACTCTCTGCAGAATATGGTCAATTTTCGGAAGTGGGTAATTATTCTTTAAGGATGCTTTATTCAAGTTCCGAAAGTCAATACACAGTCTTATTTCTCCAGTATTTTTACGCACTGGGACCAAATTTGAAATCCAATCGGAAAATCTAATAGGAGCTATGATTCCTGCTTTGTACAATCTGTTTACCTCCTTTTCAATTGATGGCAGCAGCTTTGGATTGATTCTTCTCAGCTTTTGTCTGAAAGGCTTCTGATCCGGCTTGATAGGAATTGTATGTTGAATTATGTTCTTATCATACATTTTCAAATCTGAATAATCCCATGCAAATACATCAGAAAATTCAGAAATAAATTTAACATATTTCTCCTTTACCACAGGGGATAATGCCTTTGATAATTTGACAAACTTGGGTTGATCAGTTGTTCCAATATTCACGTCTTCAACTCCTTTCTCTGTGGGCACCAAACTTGGTTTCTTTGCGACATCATCCTGATCAAAAAGCTCCTCTAGAGGTATGAGGCCTCTAGGAATTACATTATCCTTTAGCTGTAATATGTCAATCTGGTTTGTTTCCAACTCCTGATCATCAACCTCATACTCACCCTCTATTGGAGTATCTTTGAATTTTCCATCACCCTGCAAAAATGCATTGATCTCATTATCATCCCAAAATACTTGCCAATACCTTAAATTGTTCGGAACAGCAGGCCTATGTTTGACATAGATTTCGAACTTATTGCTGGAGTTCATCGGAATCTTCAAATTACTTGCAGTAGTGGCGAGAGAATCAGCAATAATGTTCTCCATCCTAGGGACTAATGTCAAAGTATATTCTGGGAATGTTTTCAAAATATCCAGGACTGCATTTCTGTATGCCCTCAATCTTGGATGTTTTTCTTGGTATTCTCCCTTCACCTGTTTGATTATCAATTTGGAGTCGCCATATACAGAAATCCTTTTTTCATTCAACTTCTTCAAAATTTTGAGGCCTGCAATCAAAGCCTCATATTTTGCTTCATTGTTAGAGCAATCAAAAGCTAACTTATAGGCACAAACTCTAACATTACTGGGAACCTTATCAGGTTGAAAAACAGGACTTCTAATCCATATTCCAATGCCAGCTCCATCCTTACCAACAGCTCCATCAAAATCCATACTCCACAGGCCTTCTTCTTCTTCTTGAAGATGCTGGAAATTTTCTTCTTTCTCTTTTTTACCTTGGCTGATTTCTAGTTGTTCATTGTCCCTTTGCTGCTGGCAGGCAGGAGGTTCAGAAGTGTTTGTTATTTTGTCCTTTTCCTTTTTGAGGACTTCTCTGAAATTCTCTGAAATCTCAGGTATTTCATCCACTTGTACCAATTGAACATTCTCATCATTTAAACCACCATCAGAATACAAGACAAAAGACTCTAAGTCTGTATGGACAGCATTGATGGGATGATTTACAGCCTTGTCTTTGCTGGTAATCATGTATTTCATTTTCTTTTCTCTATATAACTTCCTCAACTGACCAAATACAGGGATAGTGGCATAAGAGAAGTCAAGCTACATAGTTCCTTTGAGTTTAGCACCCCAAGACCTAGATAGAAGCATTCCAAACCTTGGTGGGACATCAGCAACAACTACATCCATCAAGACATTGTTCGCTGGAATCTGATCTAAAGACACTACCAAATCTTTAATTAAACCAATATAGTGGACCCTACTTGAGTTGAAGGAATACAAGTCATGATATTTACGAGTGATGTCAAGGCCTAGCTTCTCCATGACAACTTTGGGCATCAAATTATGTGAGGCCCCAGAGTCCAACATAGCATTATGCAGGATAAACTCATGTACTCTAAGAATCAAGTAAAAAGGAGGGACTTCATTTTCTTCAGATTCTTCTGTGGCTGGACCGAAAATAAGTTCAGGGTAGTCTTCTTCTATATTGACCATATCAGAGACAGAATCTATTTGCAAGACTTTGGACACCTGAGTTTTATACACACTATTCTTCACCAACTCTGTGAGGGGCATAGACACTTTTAATTTAGAGATTTCATTTTCTAGATTAAAGGAGGGAGCTACCTATTTAATGGGTGGGTCTTTCTACTCTGTTGGCTCCTTTACTGTGTTCTGCGGGTTCTTCTCATTGGCTGTATTAGCAACTGCAGGCGCTTTACTAGAAGAAGGATCAGCCGGCTCTTTAGCTTTTTTTGTGCATCATTTTTCATTTTAAGTTCCTTTCTCTTTTGGATGGGGCTGATTGTAACCTCTCTGTTCCTTAAAGAGTACTGCCTTTGCTGAGCCGACAGAGCATTCATATACCCTCTCTGATAGTCATCAGACTCTTCTTCCAGTACTGTATCATTGGCCAAAATGAAGTTTTGGTCTTTTTGAATGTCTGGAGTCGCCACTGTGTATTCATCGTCTTCTGGAAGGAAAATGGGTGCACCATCGGCCGTGAAAAAATGATTAGCCTCAATCACAGGATCATCGTCATCTGAATCTATCCCTTGCACATATTTCTGTTGCAAAGGAGTTTTAATCTGCTGCTGCGGTGGCACAACTTGATCCTGCGTTCTCGGCTCTCTCTGTTTAATTATGAATTGCGGATGCTGCCCTCTGAAATTCAGATTTCTTATTTGAGGCTCAGGTCTATCTGCAATGGTCAACCTATCAACCATTTTTCCACTATTCTGATCAGAGTGTCCATTCTACTGTCTGAAGTAGAGGCCTCATCTTTTATTGTGACTCTTTTCTCAGCTCTGGCTCGTGCTCTTTTAGCCAGCAGATTTGCTTCAACATTAACCGCTATCTTCTGCATGTCTTCAAGTGAAGATGGATCTCTTTCACACAGCTGATATGCCATGTCGGCATCAAATCCATCGAGAAATTTTAACAATTCCAGTCCCTCAGGAGGCTTCAAATTATTTGGAATAGCATTATATACAGCGTTGAATCTCAAACAATAATCCTGCACGGTTTCACCCACATTCCTTTTAATGTTCTCATATTCAGACAGAATTTGAAGTGGGTTCTTTTATACCTCCCACCGATCCAGAAATTGAGTGTGCAACTCCTGAAACGTGTGAATTGTGCCTTGCGGTAGGGCTCTAAACCACTTTCTGACTTTGCCTCCAAAACTTTGAACAAACAGCCTCATCGTTACATTCTCTGCTTCTACCTCATGCAAATAAAAAAAGTCATTCATTTTTTCAACATGTTGTTGAGTTGTGATGCTCTGAGTGGCATCAAAGATTGGAATTTTACTTTGATAGTCAGCAGGCATATCATTGAGGACCTGGGGTAAGACCAGAGGTGCATATCTGGCAGCCATAACTCTAGGTGGATTTAGGACAGGATTTGTAGGATTTGAAGGAGGTGTTGATGGAGGAGATGATAATTGGGAATTGACTGATGGGAATGCTGATGAATTGGGAGGGGGAAATGTTGTTCCTGATGATTCTGAAGGCTCCCGGATATTAGTTACAGTGATGGACTGAGGAGAATTCAAAATTTAATTGTCAATGGAGGTATTCGCTCTTTGGACTTCAATATCTACAAGGAAATCAGGATCTAAAACTGTATCATCAATGTCATTTTCAGACTTATTCCTAAATAAAGAAAGCTCAAAATTCTTGTCAAAGGAAAGATCTTCTACAAAAAACCATTCACTGGGCCAAGTATAGGATCTGAAGATGGGTATGGGGCTTAATGATCCTTCTTGTCTTCTGACAATTCTTGGTATAAGATTTGGATTTTCAAACACAGGGGGCGGATTTGGATCTGGATTAGCCCTGGTATATCTTCTTGAAGCTAGTGTGGTCAAATGTCTATTTTACAAAAGTCTTATTCTGCAGCCTAGCAAAAATCTGAACATCATCTTTCAAAAGTCTGGAATTATTTGATGTACTTGGGCAAATCTTGCAAGTTAGATGTTATGTTTATAAAACTAGACCGGAGATTGACTGAAGCAGCATTTATCTACTTATGCACCTGCAAAGAAATGTGCAGTTCGAAGGCTACCTGGCATAACTTCAGGCTCCATCTGTAGTTTATAAAAAAAATAACACTCACAAACAAAAAATCTTGAACAATTCCCTAGTATGGTCGCCAGAGTTGTTAGCACCTGAATCGGACCCCAGGTTGCAAAGGGAAAATTAGGGTAACAACTAAACCACGCTCAGCCTTGTAGCTAGACCTACAAGGACAGGAGAGGGCTCTCTCTGTAAAATAATATTCAATAAAGGGCAATAGAAATCTGATATTAGGCTAGGTAAAATGATAGGGATAAAAGGTTTAATAAAATGAATGAAATTTTCAGGGACGTGTGGGATAAAAAGGGACAGTTGAAAGTGGGAATTAAATCAAGATACAGGATATTTCATGGGGCAAGATAGGCAGGAAAATTAGCAATTAAAATTTAATGAGGATGGGATGGAAAGACTGGTGCGGAGCTGAAAAGGGCACAATAAATGGATCCTTTTCAAACAGAAGAAAAATACATAGTATGAATGATTTCCCAAGGCAGAGCATATAGAGATGGATTCTACCTTTCTATATTGAAAGCATTCAAAAGGAAATGTTTATGGATGAATGAAACACATAACAATTCACATATGAAACAAAGAAGAAAAACAAATGCTAACTCTCATACCACATGGATCCCACAAATCAGAGCTGCATCTCTTATTAATTCCTGTCAAACTGTACAATGTAGCGCAGAGATGTTTCTTCCACACAATTCCCATACTTTCTCAGTTACTCTCACTGCTTACAAATGATTTACAATTGCAATAAATAGGCTGAAATGTGGGAACACAGATCCACAGAAAAGGGAGTTGTTCTAACAGCTGAAGAACTGAAATACAATCATAGAAAATAATACAACAAACTGCCCCTGAAAATAAGGGACAGCATTACATTGACTGCTTTTGGAGATTTTGTTGTTAGGCTATATAAACGAAAATAAGTAATCTGATGAACATATTTCCTATTTTGCTGCTTGCTGTAACAATCTTTATTTTATTTTAAGCTCTCGGCCCTTGGAATGTTATTTGCTTTCCATTATTTCTTTATTCTCTGACTTTTTAATAAAATGCCATAGAAATAGAACAGAATGAAACTATATGCTTTGTGAAGGGAAACCAATTTTTTAAATGGGAAAGAGGATGGGAAAGGAGGCGGGACCCACATAAATTGCAATCGGAGTGAACCGGCGGAGGGATAATATGACAAACAATAATCGCAATCGCAATCGGAGCGGGGCAGGCGGAGTGATATATATGTGAAATAACAGTGTAATCGCAATCGGAATGGAGAGGCGGAGGGGATATAACACACAATAACATATTTGTGATGCGATTGGGAGGAAAACCTTTTTATAAATAATACGAATGAACTTTAACTTTTACAAAGGAAAAAGGGGTTTAAGTTATGAATGGCGGAAGACAGTATGGTGGGACCCAAAAGGTTTAATCGCAATCAGAGATCGGGAGCGGGGAGTAATCGCAATCTCAAATCTTTGCGATGTGATCAATCGGAGGGGAAAAGCGATCGGAGGGAAAGTGCGATCGGAGGGATCAGGAGAGGAGTTGTGATCGGGTCAATCGGAGCGATGGTGTGATTGGGCGAGGACTTGCGATCAGGCGATCGGAGCAGGACTTGCGATCAGGCGATCGGAGTAGGATTTGCAATGATCGGAGTTTTGTGCGATCGATCGCATCGCAAATATTTGCGACGAATCGATCGGAACACTTTATATAAATGTTGCGATTGAAAAATTTTTGCGATTGCGATTTAAAAGCGGCAGGGTTTATATAATATAAAACTTTATAATAAAGTTTTATTATATGTATGGCGGGGATGGAAAGGGGAAGTGTTTATTAACAACGGGACTTTGTAATATGAATTTCTTTATTATAAAGTCCTAAGGCATGGAGGGGAAGTGGTTTTATAATTAAATCGCATATGTATTTAAGAGTTTTGTAATGTGATTTATAATCGGAAAAAGGGGGAAAAGGGGTTTTTAAAGGGAATATCAAAACTTTAAACATAAAGTTAAAAGGGAACATGGGAAATAGGGGAGGCTTAGGGAATTTTACTTCACTTAAGCATAAATTTCAATCCAGAAGTCAGTTTTGAGAGTGTAGTATACCGTCGGAAAGCTCTTTCCGAGCTCTTTCTGATGGATCTTCTTTGAAGATGATCTGGTGCTAAATATGCTGTGGAAAACTTCTCTGAAGGCAGGGACATCACTTTATGGAGATGACAGCTTCTGAATTGTGACTTATTACATATGATGATATAAAATTACATAATGAATGATAATAAAGGCAAAATATTACGTTTCACCTCAAAACATGGTTTTGAGGTGAAAATTACATCAAGATAAATAAATGTCTTTTTTCATTTTGTTTGTACATGTACTTAAGAATGATGACTTTCACACCTGTTGATATTATTGACATTTGACTCATTAATTTGACCATGGTGAGACCCCTAGAAACTAATGAGACCAATCCTATGACCTACTGATATGATTTTGAGAATAAAAGTGACTAATAACTAAAGACCATAGAAAGGAAAATCAGCAAGTACTTCATGAGGGACAACTGATAAAACGATACTACCATCAATGAATCCATGACCTAACGGAATGGTGAAATTTATTCGGTATGAGACACCTAATATGCAAATGCAAAAGAGCAGTTTTGATCACTGATGGCAGTATGACTAGACTGACACTAACAGGATGATGGAAGGCTGAAACATACAAGGTTGTTATTTTTCAACATTCGATTGAAGAAGATGATGAGCATTGGTGTGCAACAAAGTAATGGCTCGTTCGCTGCAAAAATGGCTCTTTGGTAGACTAAATCCTTGGCACTGGCAGGGAAAAATATCGGAGTTGAGCTACCATTATGATTATTGTCTTGGCAGTGGAAAATTGCAATGATGATGTTGTTGATGTTGTCAGATGAGTTTTTGATGATGTGATTGCTTCCATGTATTTTTTCTAATGTTATTTATCCTTTCATGAAGTTACAGGAATTTTTTGGCAGTGACCTGGGCTCAAGGGCTGAAAATGTGGCACAAATTCCGGAGCTGCGGGCACATAACTGACATTTTGGGGCCTTAGCCGCTACCTTTACAAGGAAAGCCCGCGGCTAAGTGTCTTAAATTGCTCCCTTTCCCTTACATGCCTGCGGCTAGCCCTCAAATGTGTTAAAAATATGTTCCCCCTCAGGGAACAGGGACCTAGAAGATTGGGCTACCTCCTGGGATGTCAATGATGCAGTGTAAGGTCTGTTTATCATGTTTCTATTGATTCTACTTACTCAAAGTCATCTAGGAGGTAGAATATCATATTAATAGCCTCTCGTCACACGTTTACCCTATTTGGCCAGTTACTTGGGGAGATGTGGGAAGAGGGTGTTACATTATTTTATTGTTTGTGACTGGAAATGCATGGAGGGCCCCAGGGAATTTCCACGAGAGCGTTGGGTGAGCGCAGACAAGGGTTATAACACCCCCTATTTGACCCTTGTCTTGTAATCATCGTGTACATGTCGATTAAGTTGGTGAGTCTGAAACTAATTAAGGCTGACATGCCTCCATGTGTATCTAAATGTTAGGCCAGTGGGACGAGTTAAGAATATTGTTAAGGTTGGTGTGCCTGTGTAATGGGTTTAAGGACCGTGATTATTAGGTTGGTGCATTGAGATTTGCTTCTAGGGAAATACCCCACGTGTATGTGTGTTTATGTGTTGGGGTCAGTGTGCCCACGTGTATGTGTGTTTTATGCTACGTGGCTGGAAATCCCGATGCAGTAAACATGTTTAATGTATGCATATTAATAAAACCATAATGGCTACAAGTAGATATAAACAAAAGAGTATGGGGGCCCATGACTCCAGGGCTGAAAAATGTAAGGAATTTAAATGGATTATTTAATATTTAGCTATGAAAAGTTATGGACTAGTGAGTGAGCCTAGTTGGCCGGTTACTTGGGGAGATGTGGGAAGAGGGTGTTACATTATTTTATTGTTTGTGACTGGAAATGCATGGAGGGCCCCCAGGAATTGCCACTAGAGCGCTGGGTGAGCACAGACAAGGGTTGTAACACCCCCTATTTGACCCTTGTCTTGTAATCATCGTGTACATGTCGAATAGGTTGGTGAGTCTGAAACTAATTAAGGCTGACATGCCTCCATGTGTATCTAAATGTTAGGCCAGTGGGACGAGTTAAGAATATAGTTAAGGTTGGTGTGCCTGTGTAATGGGTTTAAGGACCGTGACTATTAGGTTGGTGTGTTGAGAGTTGCTTCTAGGGCAATACCCCATGTGTATGTGTGTTTATGTTTTGGGGTCGGTGTGCCCATGTGTATGTGTGTGTTATGCTACGTGGATGGAAATCCCGATGCAGTAAACATGTTTAATGTATGCATATTAATAAAACCATAATGGCTACAAGCAGATATCAAAAAAGAGTATGGGGGCCCATGACTCCATGGCTGGAAAATGCAGGGAATTCAGATGGATTATTTAATATTTATCTATGAATAGTTATGGACTAGTGAGTGAGCCTATGCAAGGGTTCTGGAGTTGATTAGAGATTTTTAGTCGGTGAGTCTTGTGCTTGGACTTTGGAGCTTAAAACAGTTATGGAGACTTTGGTGAGCCATGGAAGGTTGAAATAACAAAGGGATTGGACATCGCAGAGAATGGTGTGCCACTTGGGTTTTGGAACTGACCAACGAGCCAAACTAGTTATGGCCTAGAGGGTGCTTCGAGTCATAGAGCAACATGACTATTGGGTTGGAATTGTAATAACCCCAGTCATCTTGCAAATTATATTGATGGTCTAGGTTTCCTTGGTCTCGAGTGTCTCGAAATGACCGTGGCCATCTTGCGAAGTATGTGAATATTGTCCCAATCATGATGCAATCATATATATAATGTAACCGTTGCAACTATACCCTTCCTTCCTGTAAACTTGTAGTAATATCATTTCTGAATTTTCCATGCTAACAACTGAGTGACTGATAAAATGTATTACTGGTGAGGGTCCTTTAGGAATCAAGTACAACTTTAACCGAGTCTTCCTCATACTCTTTTTTTATGGCAAGTTCAATTTCAAGTTGGTCATCATCAACTGCATTAACTGAAATCATGCTGGAAATTGGATCACATCAATGATCAATGTTTTGAACAGTTATGGTGTGATGTCAAATATATTGTCCCCATCCAATAAAAACACCAGTAACACATATATGATCAAGCCTCTCAATGCATATGGCTCATTCACCTTTTGACATCAATGACAATCCAACAAATAGAAGGACACAAGCATGAAATGACATTGTAGGGTAAAGGAAATCTAGTGTGTGGTGGAATTACTTCTGGCCAAAACACAAACATATTGCAAACAACAATAATTCAATGAAAAAAAATGTAATGCATGTTATATCAATGCTTAACTTGACTTCCATAGTAATGTTCCATATTTGAATTGACTTCCCAAAATATTGCATTATGTTTATATAATGGTTCATGCATCTCCAGTAAAAACTAAAAGCTAGATGCCAAAGGTGTTTGTCAGATGTTACTTATGAATGCATAGATAAAATTGGTGTACTTCATATATTCTCATTGCAATAATCAATGTTGAATCTAACTCTTCAATGCTCCATGAATTGAGTTTTAAATCGTTGAGGTATTGCGTTAGGAGCTTAATAATCCCTCACCCTTTCGAGCTTTAAAGCTATAATTAAAACTAATTAGCTATATACCCTCAAACTGAAATAAGTTAGGTGGGTGTTATGGAGTGTGTAGGTTCGAGCGACAGATATCTCATTGCAGGGAGATCGATGGTGCAAACACGTTCATCGCTAATAGGATGAAAGGGAAACCAAACTCAAAGCTAGACAACCCCAAGAAGATTTTTGCATACCCTCACAAATGGCCTCAAGCCCTGGGTTGGGTCGAAACTAGAGGACCCGAACAATGCGCAATTGGAGTATGGGTCAGGGCCTCTTAATCACTAGATGGTTTCCCTAACAAATTATTAGCTTTTCTTTCTAAAGACCTGGTAGGCCTGAAAACCGAGGCATGGTGACATTTCGATCTAAATTCCAAATGCGAATGGATTTAATCCTTGTGTTGGCCAGAATTTGTTGAAAACCCCCTCATCCATTGCATAATCCACCAACTCCTCCTCCTTTATGTGGGTCTGATTGTAAGAAACCAAGATCTCATCTGAAAAAACATATTTGATGAGTAGTTGTGTGTCTTCAAAGGGCTTATCACGACGACAGTCTATGTACTTAAAACATATACATCATGTGAATAAAAATCTCATGGTTATTGATAGTTAATCTTATTTTGCATTTTGGAATGGATATCGGAGCCTAACATTGTCGAGATTTGATTCACTCTTCATCAAAAATATGCCTCGTTGTAGTCAGAAACTCCACATCCCTTCATCGCTTGCAATTTTTCCATGGGCCTATAGGGTTTTTGCATAATTGTTGAATTCCTCTCCCATGGTAGAGATGTTGTAATGCCCTCTTTAACATTTAAAAAATAAAAAAAAATATAACTATAACTATAATTAATAATTAAACCGATCTAGATCCATCTTAACTTTGGATTTACTATGCGTGAAGACGAATGAATCAAATCTTTCTTAAAATGCAAACATGAAAAAATAAAAAATTTGAAAAAAAAAAGGTTACAAATTCAACTATTTATTTGAAAAATATTAAAACATTCATAGACTTGGATAAATTAAATAAAAATAAAAATAAAAATAAATAAATAAATTATTATATTTGAATAATATTTTTTTCACAATATAATAAAAGTTTTGGGCCTTTAATTTACACGAATAATATGACTGTAAATAGAGTTTTCAAAATGAGAATCTATTATCTTATTAATGTCTAAAAAAAAAAAAAACATTTCTTAAGGTAAATTCATTGACTTTATGATTTAAAAATGTAGTATAAGAATAATAGTGGAATAACATCACTTCAATTCTACTTTCTTGTTTTTAAATTTCGAGTATGATTTTAATGTATTAAAATATTATATTTTAAAGAAAATAATTCCGTAATGTAAATTTATTGACTTTGTAATTTAAAAATATAGTATAGGACATCCCTTCAATTCCACTTGTTTATAAATTCTAGTATGATTTAAAAAAATGAGTGAATAATCTCCTACAAATTTGAATAATAAAATATCTCTTAAAACATCGAATAATATTTTTTTCACATTTATAATAAAAGTCTTGCTCCTTTTTTCACATTATATTCCAATAACATTTTCATTTAAAATTTCATATTGTATGGCCAAAGAGGATTGGTGCTAATTTCATTTTCCCATTCAAATGTATGGTTGGCCAAGGAAGATTGACGGGCAAACCAGGGGATGTAGAAATTCCTTGAATAAATCACTTATTCAACCGAGATTATCTTGGTCACATACTATTCGAGCTTCATACATAACACATAATCTCTTCTACGCATTAATCATCACATGCGGAAATAAAAACAACAAGCGGTATTGAAAACATTCACATGCGCACATAGAAATTCAACACATATAACACAATATGTATACCGGGGAAAGCTTACAGCTGAAAACCCCCTACTGTCTGTATATTATAATGAAGAAGAATCATGTAACAATATCAGTACAATACTCCTCACAAGTACTCAGTACTGTCTCCAAAATTTACACACAAACTAGCTCAGTTTTGAACAAGTCACGGGTTCAAAACTCCTCCACTGTTTTCCTGCCTCTACTGCGCAATCCAAGATGAGAGAATGGAATAGAATGAATTCGAATTCCCTTGGCTTTAACTGCGCAATCCTCATTGGCAATCTCCTCCAATGATTGTGCAAATCTCATGCACACTATAGTCACAACTGATAGTAGACTCCACCCTTTCTCCTACCTCTTCCACTGGTCTTCGCTGAACTGTACATGCATTGAGTTAACTGATGTGTTATTTAGTTGATTTATGAGTTAATAATTAGTGAATTAATTAATAATTAATTCACACCACTCATCTCTAGTGTATTAGCTAGTTAAACTAAATACAACTAGTTCAACTAAGTTAAACCGAACACAACTCCATCAACTGTCTCATCAACTCCACCAAACTCTGCCACATGAGTTCTAACTGAAGTCAAACATGCAATAGCTCAACTAACCCATAGGAAATTTGAATTTCCTTCTGCCAGCTGCATGTGCCACATCTGTAGCTTGAACTGAAGTGCTCCAAGAGGATAAGATAAAGTTTATAGTCCAAATATTATTAAGGGCTAATAATATTTGACTGTTCTATTTTTAGACAGGCAGTCTAAAAATAGACTTCGACATGTATGTCTAAAAATATATGTCCATCTATTTTTACCAACTTGACCAATCATCCAAGAATAGTGTCTCGCAACTCCTAGACCATGCTCCATATGTCTAAAAATAGACATAGTCTAAAAATAGACTTTTCGACAAAAATCACATGTGTGGTCCCCACCTAGTTTAGGTGATCACTCTCCAACTAGGATCAGGAAAGATGTTTCAGGAGGCCTCCTTCACTGTTTCTTGTTGCCACTTTCAACACTTCCTCTCAACAAGAAAGGAATGTCTTTGCATGCGACATGCAACTCCATGCATTCACCCTGCAACCTTCACAAGCGCCATGCAACTCCATGCATGCGACATGCAACTCCATGCATTCGCCATGCACCCTTTGCATGCGCCATGCAAACTCATGCATGCACCATGCAACTCCATGCATGCGCCATGCACCCTTTGCATGCAACATCTCCGAAATTGAATAGGCTCCAAACAACTCAATCAGTCTGATGCATCTATCATCAAAGTCTTCAACCTCTGCTTAGCTACTGCACATGTCATCAGGAACCACTACGCTGTTGAACTCTTGCACTTTCTGTCAACTCTGATCCGCGCTCTAGTATCCGACATTGTCACTTTGATCTGCCTACATCAATCCAACTGATCATGCTACTGCTGCACTGTGGGCACCTCGTAGCCAGGTTCAATTCATGAGATCCACACCATCTCCATGAATCCTGCCCTGAAATCTCCACCTGGGATTACTCATGCATGTCGCCCCACCTCTCACCTGGTGGTATAGCTGCATGCACTCCCTCTTCCCATCTGATACGAAGTTTCTCTGCATGAGTGGTTTCTCCCACTCCATGATCCTCTTGTGGCTGCTCCACACCCCGAGGTTCACTTTCACCTGCATGCAAAACTTGCTCCCTCTCAAGCATTAGTTGCATGTCTTTCTCCCGCTTCCCAACAGTAGGAAGCTCCGTAGACATCCCATCTACTTCAAGTCTGTAGAGATTCTTTGCCCGAATCCCAACCTTCTTGACTTGTCTCGTTGCCTTGTGCCGAAGGAAAACTTTCCCTTCTCTAAAGACAACTTCATACCCTTTATCCTCTAACATTGCGACTGAGATTAAATTCTTTGTTAGACCTGGTACATGCAATACATCTTGTAAAAGAATGAGTTTACCTGACTCCCTCTGAAAGGTTATGGTACCAATTCCGGTCGCATTGCATCGTCCACCGTCGCCCAACTCAACATGCATCTGGAGATTTTTCTCCACCAAGTCACTAAAAAGATTCACATCTCCCGTCATGTGAAAGGAAGCGCCAATATCAAAGTACCACCCCGATCCCAATGCACTAGACACCATGCATGCGATCAATGAGAAGTCTAGCTCAAATTGCGAGGCAAGAGCCTCACCAGCTGCAGCTTCAGCAGCCTGCTTGTTCTTCTTCTTCTGTGGACAATTCGTGGCGTAATGTCCATGATCGTGACACTGAAAACACTTCACTTTGGACATGTCACGCTTTTTACCATCCGCACCGGATTGAGAAGCTTCCTTCTTGCCCTTCCCCTTCTTTGCTTTGGCAGCCAAAGCGCAATCTTCTTCATCAGATGCCTTTGATGAAGATCCATCCCTGGTACTCCGCCTTATCTCCCCTTGCACAAGATCCGACCAAAGTTGCTCCCAACCTGGAAACTTCTCCCGACCATTGACAGAGTCCTCATAGGAATTCCAACTCTTCGGAAGACCAAGGAGAGCCAAGCTCACCAAGTCCTCATCATCCACACTAACTCCTACACTCCCAAGCTCATCCCTGCAGTGGACAAACTTTGTCAAGTATACCGGAATAGTGTCATTCTTCTCCATCTTTATTTTCCTGAGTTTATCCTTGAGCGCCAACTTCCTCTGGTCGCTCTTGCTCTGGAATAGATCTGTCAAGGCTTTCCACATAAAAAATGGAGAAACCTTACCATGCAGGCTGGATATTGTGTGATCCTTCACGCCCTCCAACAGAATCCTTCGACATCTTGCTGTCTTCTTTTGCCAAGCCTCAACTTGAGTAGCATCAGTAGGCTTTGGAACTTCAGCATCTATAAACTCCTTCAGCCCGTTATCTTCTAATACCACCTCCATCCTATCTCTCCATGCAATATAATTCGATCTGCCTTCAAGAGCATACTCCAATCGCAATCCTTGATAAGACATTTTGACTTCAATACCAAGAAAACCAAACTGCTGCAAAATTCGAATTCCAAGCTCAAAAACTCAACTGCTTCTTGATCTAAAACCCGTGAGAACAAAGTATTTCTAGCACATAGATTGACTGTATGGGTGTTTACTGGATATATCACCTTTCAAAGGAAAGGATGGATCCAGAGGCTACCTGGCCCGATTACAGACTTTGTCTACCGAAATAAATTGCAATCACTGTAATAGATCCGATGATCAATTCTCGCTCTGATACCATGTAGAAATTCCTTGAATAAATCACTTATTCAACCGAGATTATCCTAGTCAAATACTATTTGAGCTTCATACATAGCACATAATCTCTTCTACGCATTAATCATCACATGCGGAAATAAAAACAACAAGCGGTATTGAAAACATTCACATGCGCACATAGAAATTCAACACATATAACACAGTATGTATACCAGGGAAAGCTTACAGCTGAAAACACCCTACTGTCTGTATATTATAATGAAGAAGAATCATGTAACAATCTCAGTACAATACTCCTCACAAGTACTCAGTACTGTCTCCAAAAGTTACACACAAACTAGCTCAGTTTTGAACAAGTCACGGGTTCAAAACTCCTCCACTGTTTGCCTGCCTCTACTGCGCAATCCAAGATGAGAGAATGGAATAGAATGAATTCGAATTCCCTTGGCTTTAACTGCGCAATCCTCATTGGCAATCTCCTCCAATGATTGTGCAAATCTCATGCACACTATAGTCACAACTGATAGTAGACTCCACCCTTTCTCCTACCTCTTCCACTGGTCTTCACTGAACTGTACATGCACTAAGTTAACTGATGTGTTATTTAGTTGATTTATGAGTTAATAATTAGTGAATTAAATAATATTTAATTCACACCACTCATCTCTAGTGTATTAGTCATTTTAACTAAATACAACTAGTTCAACTAAATTAAACCGAACACAACTCCATCAACTGTCTCATCAACTCCACCAAACTCTGCCACATGAGTTCTAACTGAAGTCAAACATGCAATAGCTCAACTAACCCGTAGGAAATTCAAATTTCCTTTTGCCAGCTGCATGTGCCACATCTGTAGCTTGAACTGAAGTGCTCCAAGAGGATAAGATAATGTTTATAGTCCAAATATTATTAAGGGCTAATAATATTTGACTGTTCTATTTTTAGACAGGCAGTCTAAAAATAGACTTCGACCTGTATGTCTAAAAATATATGTCCATATATTTTTACCAACTTGACCAATCATCCAAGAATAGCACCCTACAACTCCTAGACCATGCTCCATATGTCTAAAAATAGACATAGTCTAAAAATAGACTTTTCGACAAAAATCACATGTGTGGTCCCCACCTAGTTTAGGTGATCACTCTCCAACTAGGATCAGGAAAGATGTTTCAGGAGGCCTCCTTCACTGTTTCTTGTTGTCATTTTCAACAGGGGATTAACAACAAAATAGAGTTCCCACTCAGTGAAAAATAGAATTACTATAAATCGACGTTAGGATTTTCAGTCCCAAACTAGCGATGAAAAGATGAGTATATCCAGCAGGGATTCGGGTTGTTGGAAATAGGCAGAATGAATTAAATGATGTTGCTTCTCGCTTGCTCCCTTGAGTCAGTTGCAGTTGATGTTGGTGCAGAAAAAGAAATGGTTGTTGTTGGATCAGACTTTGAATCACACTCTTCTCACAGGTATGCTACTAATCATGATGGTTATTCCGACAATACAAGAAGTAAAATGGAAGGAGAAAGCAACCATATAGTGATGCACCTACCTAAGTTTTTTTGGGAAAGTCTTCAGTGATGCAAAATAAAAAATCTAAGAGGGTATGGCTAAGGAGGATTGGCCAGAAAACCAATTTTACAGAACACTTAAAATTTTACAAAACAGAGGGTTTAATATGGCATTCCTTGGCCAACTAGAGGCAATGCAGTTGTGTACAGGACAACGCGACCACAGTTTGAGTCCCAAAGGTATAAAATTAGAAATTGGCCCATTCTTGTAACCTTGCAGAGGATGGAGTCTCGACAACACAAGATAGCCTTCGGAATGATAAATATTATACACACAGATGATAAAGGCAAGGATTTGGAAATACCCGGGTATCTTGTTTATTTAGTGTTCAAATGGATTCCAGTTCGAAGAGGGACTCCGTCACATAAAAAAAGACAGAGAATTAGGCATTTGGATGGATCAACAACAACTACTAAGACAAAGAAATTATCAAAGAAAATATGAATGCGAAGAGGAGCAGAGTGTGTCCTGGTGTGAATTTTTTAACCGGTTGTAAAGACCAGAAGGAGCAGTTGATAAGTGAGAGGAGGGTTGAAGACAATGTAACAAGTGCAACAAAACAAGTTTTTTCCATAATTGTAAATATAGTCAGGGCGACTACTCCACAACAACCAAGATGACCATTTACTGGAAATAAGGTATGACAACAAAAAGAGAAATGGATAAGAATTAAATTATTACAATTCTATTGTCGATAATATTGATATTCAATGGCCATCATTTTTTACACCTCATGCTTACAAAAATAATAAGAAATACAGGGATGACATATGCTATAGCTCAAAAGTACTATAAGAATCACTAGCACAACTCAATATCACACTTAAAAGAATTCAAAAATAACACTCATATCTTGCCAGAAACCCTGAAGAATGTACCAAGTACTTCCCAGTGGTTTCTTGAAGTAGTAGAGTGAAGACACAAAACAGGGGGGACAAGGTGAAGTTGTTGCTAGGAGTGTGAGAAATGAAATCTGTTAGGACGCGAGCCACCTCTGGATCATAGCTTAGACAGTTTTCCATTGTGATAGTTTAGGGACATCATCATGTCATGAATCCCACAAGGTGGACAGGTTCCCTATTCCCCATGTATCTTTTTTCATTATAATTTTGACACAAAGAACTTTTTTTGTTAGAGATAAAGCACCAATATACTCTTAAACATGGAGCTTTGTTTACCAGTCTTCTTACCCCTACTTCTCATTCCAATTTAGGCATAATTATTTATTTCCAACCTATCAGGTGCCACTTTTTCTTCTTTAATGCCTCTTGTCATGAGAAATTTTTATTAATTTTATCCCTCTCCAAGAGCATTGATCTCGAGGTCAGTAGATTGGACTTTTAGAAGATGGACATAACTTATAACTATTAGATAAGGTTAATCTGTTTGCCAGAGAGAAACACATAGAGCTTTTTTTACTGGTCTTCTTATCCCTGCTTCTCATTCCAATTTAGGCATAACTATTTTTTTCCAACCTATCAGATGCCACTTTTTCTCCTTTGATACCTCTTTTCATGAGAAAGTTTTATTAACTTTATCCCTCTCCAAAATCACTGATCTTGGGGTTAACAGATTGGAATTTTAGAAGATGGGGATAGTTGATAACTATTAGATACAATATGAAGGGTAGTGCAACAATTGTATCAACCACATTGTATTATGAAATAATTCTTCAACCACCATCCAACTTCCAATATGAATGAAAAAAGGTTTCCCCCTATGGATTAATTGTCCATGTTTACCCATGACTCCATATGAGTCCTTTGTTGAGGGACACGATATTTTAATCTTTCTCAAATTGCAGTTCCTAATATTACTTCTATTTGGAGGTCAAAGGTGGATTTCATTAGATTTTAGAGGTGACTATGCTCATTCCTAGAGAGTTTTTATGGCACGATTCAAGTCTAGCCATGTCAGATTGACTAAGAATATAGACAATCTCATATGGTCAAAGAACCCCTCTGGGGTTTATATCCCAAAAGCTAGATATATTGTTATTAGTTTATATGGGGAGAAGAGGAATCATGTTTAGTGGAGGAGGAGATTTTGGATATTTAATTATCCCTTAAAGGCTTGAAATTTATGTGGTTTGCACTAAAATAAATTACTTGACTTGGTATAATCTTCTGAGAAGGAAAAGAGAAAGAATCGATAGGTGCAGTTTATACACTATGCAATTTTAGAGGGAGATTAAGCATTTGACTAGGTGGAAATTTTTTTGAAATGGTGGCATAGTTGAAAATGGTGTAATAGGTTGGTGCCATAAGTTATAACTCTTCAGTGAAGGATTACAAAGAACTTCCTTGAATCCTAGCTTGGGTATTTAGCAAGCTAGGAATGTAAACTTATTTAAATATAGGAAAATTATTCCTATTCAATGTGCTTTTACTATTTGATGTAGTCTCAATTCTGTAAAATATTTTTCCTCAGATGACAGTACCTCTGCCTCCTAAGCAGATTGTTGTAGAAGTGGGTAAGGATGGTGCATGGGCTTACTTTGATGATGACCCCTATTTCTATGGATTTTTGAGAAGTGTTTTATATAGTGAATCTCATAGAATTAACTTTAGAATTGGATTGGGGCATCAAACCAATTATCATGTTCAGCTAATGGCTCTAAAACTTATCAAAAATAGAAATAGGGTGTGGACTGGTTGTGGTCCACACAGTGATGCTACAATTTTGGCTTCCCATTGCTATTACATTGTATGGTGATGAATCCTTTGAAAACAACTTCACTGCACCATTAGGAGTAAATTTGTTACTATACAAATATCAATATAACAATGAATGAGAGCAAAGTAGAAAGACAAATAAATTAGAATAAAAGAGATAACAGATTACTACAAGTTACTTACTGCAGCAAAGGATAAAATGCATAATGTAACGGTGACATACAAGATATTGAAACCAAAAGTAGGCAATTCATCCCTTATGAATACACCCTAAAAGTGTGTGCAGGATGGTAAACTTGTCCATTTAAAGTTACAACAATCTCTAGAATATAATGTGGTAAGGTGCCAACTAGGGCAGCACTCCTTCGATATAGGTGATTCATCACTCGTCATAAATTCAAACCAATTACAAGTTCAAAACAGCGAAGGCAGTTAAGGCTCTTTCTCCAATGACTCAACTATCTCTCCATACTCTCACACATATCACTATTAGTAAGTTAACATACCCCCAATAGATTAGGGTGAGCTAGTGCATACTCTCCAAGGACGTATCCAATTCACCCCTTAAGATTTCACCCTAAATTCTTCCTCTTCATTGTGCTTTTCCTATTTGATGTGGTCGCAATTCTGTAAAAGAGTTTTCCTCAGATCGCAGTACCTAAGCCTCCTAGGAAGATTGTTGAAGAAGTGGGTAAGGATGGTGCATGGGTATATTTTGATGATGACCCTTAGTTCTATGGATTAGGGAGAAGTGTTTTATATAGTGAATCTCATAGCATTAACTTTAGAGTTGGCTTGGGGCATCAAACCAATTATCATGTTCAGCTAATGGATCTAAAAATTATCAAAAATAATAATAGGGCATGGACTGGTTGTGGTCCACACAGTGATGCTATAGTCCTAGCTTCCCATTTCTATTACATTGTATGGTAATGAATCCTTTGAAAAAAAATTAACTGCACCATTAGGAGTAAATTATTTAATATACAATATCAATATAACAATGAATGAGAGAAGAGTAGAAAGTCAAAGAGATAACAGATTGTTGCAGATTATTTACTGCATCAAGGGATAAAATGCATAATGTAACAGAGACATACAAGATATTGAGACAAGAAGTAGCCAAGCAAGTAGCCAATTCATCCCTTAATGATACACCCTAAAAGTGTGTGAAGGATGGTAAACTTGTCCATTGTAAGTTATAACAAGATCTAGCAAATGGAGTGACCTTAAATAATGTGGTAAGGTGCCAACTACGGGAGCACTCCTTTGATCTAGGTGATTCATCACTCAACATAAATGCAAACCAATTTTGAATTACAAGCTCAAAATAGCAAAGGCAGGAAAGGCTCTTTCTCCAATGACTCAACTATCTCTCCATAGTCTCACACATATCACTATTAGTGAGTTAACATACCCCCAATAGATCAGGGTGAGCTAGAGCATACTCTCTAAGGAAGTAGCCAATTCTCCCCTTAAGAATTCACCCTAAAAATGTGTACAAGATGGTCAACTTGGCCATTGTAAGTTACAACAAGATCTAGCAAATGGAGTGACCTTAAATAATGTGCTAAGGTGCCAACTAGGGGAGCACTCATTCGATTTAGGTGATTCATCACTCATCCTAAATTAAAACCAATTACAAGCTCAAAATAGCAAAGGCAACTAAGGCTCTTTCTCCAATGACCCAAGTATCTCTCCAATAATAGGAAACATTGGTTAAGGGTGCAATAAATAAACATAGGTTACTATAACTACCTTCCCCAATAAATGTGTCAACCACAAAATAAAAAATAAAACAATTACATTTTTTAGGAAATGAAGCAACCTAGGATTGTGTGCCAAGTGAAATCCCCTTTAAAATTTAAATCATACCTCTTGACCATGGCAAGGAGTTTCACCCTACACAATGAGGCCCAACATCTTTTAGGCCATAAAATGCTTCTCTAGAATAGATCCCTCCTTGTACAAACAAATCAAGTAAAGGTGAACACAAGGAATAATATGCTACTTGTTGGTTGTTTCTTTTCAAATCTACACTTAACTCTTTCTTAATTTGATGAGTATCACATTGGAGAAGGGGATATACTAACTAACGAAAATGGCTTCCATTTTCTGTTCTAGAATAGCAACAGTCTTATGCCAAATAGGCCTCAAAGCCTTGCATCGAACCACCAGCTAAGAATACCCATCATATAGCAGAAATGCTCAGACTAGTGCAGAAATGACCAACTCTCTAATAGTGCTTAGAGAATTATGTGCTTAGAGAGAACTAAGCACTGATTATATGAGAAATGACCAAGCACTGAATCATATAGTCTCATATGAACAACTTGGTAATTCTGCAGAAAACTAAGTGTTACACTGAAATTTGTCACCATGACATTTTAGTACTCCCTTAGAAGTCTACAACATCAAAGTTCCTAAAGTAAAGCCTTGAAATTGAGAGAAAAGCTCATAAAAGTTTTAAAAACACTTGTACCGCACTTCCTCTTAACATTGCTTGCGATGCCGCACTTTTTTGCTCTAAATCATGCGGATCTAAACGCAATTTTTTTATTATTAAAGGTGCCAACCCCTGTAAAAGGTAAAACAAAGGTGGAAAGTAACATTTAGAAGCCCAGCAGTCAAATCTGGAAGCTTCTAGAAGCAGTTATCCGATCGAAGGTTCGCTCTATCATGTATGTTCATTCCTCCATTATGGGAGCCTACCCCTTGATTTATGGAGCCCAATCCCTTCAAAAGAGCATTCTATCCCTTCTTAAGGGGAACCATAACCTCATCTCTTTTCCTATAAATTGAAGCCATAGTGCAGCTTCAAAGGTTGGAGTTAGTGAGTTAGACTTGGAGAATTTTTGAGGAGAAATGTTGTAGAGACTCATACTCTCATAGCCAATCATTATGTGGGAATGATTACACACCCATGTTCTTTTAGCTGAGAGAGTGCAAGGCTTGTCAGATTAAAGGAAACGCCTGTTCCGGACCCAGGAAGGCCTGTATGACATCAAGGCGGACACAGTTGTAAGGCTCTTCTTTATTTAAGTTAATACGAATGAATATTGTTTTCTCAATGGGTTATTTAATTAATTATCTCATTTCTTGAATTCCTTGATCATCTTGATAGATGTTTGATTTATTAATTGATTTATTATACATGTGCTCTTGATCTTTTCTTGTGTTTGTGATTGCAGATCCTTGACGACGACTTTCTTCAAGCCACTGGAAAGAAGATCAGCGCTGAACTACAACTAGGTTTCTAAAACCCTGTTATAATTAATTCCATGTCAAACAATATCTAGAGAAAATATTTTTTATTTATCCATTTGTTGCTAGTTGTCCGTAGGACACTTGGGAGGTCTGTCTTGTCCGCAAGAACGACTTATCCATCCAAGAAAATGGTGACTCCACTGGGGATATTGGATCTTGAACTTTGATTTCTTTTATTTTTGACTTGTAAATTTATTTTTTCTGGTTTTGATTGATTTATACTGGCTTGGGCAGTTTATCCCTGTAGAATCCCTGAGAAATGATTTAGAGTTTTTGTTTTTTCTTTAGTTTTCTTGTGTCCGCTCTTTTCTTTTATAAACAGTGTGGGCAGCTCCGCACTTTTCTTTTACTCACAGTGCGAGACCACACTGGTTTGCACTGAATTCTGCGGACCTTGTGAAAATTTTTGGAAAATCTTAAAATCCTCTTTTCTGGATTAGTTTGTTAGATTCTCAGTGAATACCCAGACTTGTATCTTCTGTCAGGAAGCTTTGGTTAAGAGTTTATTTCAGCATTTTTAGTTTTGAATGATTTTCTTAAAGATCTGCATGTTATAATGATTTGTGCTTTGCCTTTATCCCGCTCAAAGATTAGAAACCTTGGTATACCTTTAGATCACTGGTATTTCCTTGCTTTCTTGTTGAGTCTGACATCATAGCAGAAATTGTTTTATGAGATTTAGATCCCATTTTTCTCATTTGCAAATTTTAAAAAAAAAATTGTTGATAAGTTTGGAATTTCACTTAAAAAAACAAAATTGGATTTTTTTTGAGTTCTTGCTGATCCAAGAAAAGAATTTCTTAGTTAGATTACAAGCTAAGCAAGACATCCTCAAAATATTTTAAGTTTTAATTCAGATTTACTCTTTATAATTTTTAGATCTCAAAATTAGTGTTTTTAGCTTTGAGTGTTATTTCTAGAAATTGTAGTGTTCTTTTGAAGAAAAACTTGGTTTGTAGTTTCAATCTTGAATAAAAGGGATTTCTTATTGAGAAATATATCATTTTGAGTTCTCATTGGAATTAGATGTCTTTTCATTTATTCTTGTTTGAAGGAAATATTTGTTTTTAAAAGATTGCATTTCTCAACTCTTCCTTTATATAGAATTCATTGAAAGAACAAGAATTGTTTCTCATAATAGATGCATTTTTAATGTGTTTTGAGTCAGGTCACTACATATCATCAGTTTCACTTTCACACCTATTGTCCTAAGAAACAGCCCATTAAAATCAACGCTTAAATTAAAATCAATCTAGTAATTTTTATATTTCTAGGGCTCTTTTCACCAATATAGCTTAGGCTAGTGTCTTGGAGTAGGGAGTAATTAACTCTCCAAGACAATTAAAACAAACAAGTAGTTGATCTTGCGGTAGGAAAAATCCAATAGTCACTTGCATGCTCTTGGAAGCTCCTTTTAATGGAGTCAAGCACGAGGTCATATATGAACCAGTGGGATAATCAATTCTATCTCATTGGGAACGATAGCAGATGTGCGCGTATTAACAACGGTAAACCTCAGATAGACCATTGTCGAGGAGCCTGGGGTCACTTGTCGGTATACCTTAGATTATGTCAAGGAGCCTTCAAGGGGATTGAGCTTTGTTACTCTGCCCTTGTGCGTATGTCGGATTGTAGACTGTTCCCCCGAGTATATTAGTTCCTGTTGGTAACCATAGTGGCCATAATATTTGTGGTTTTTTCCTAAGGTGATGGTGGATGAAAGATCCCACTGTACCTGGAGCAGACATCGACTAGACTCACTTGGACTCTCCAAAGGTTTATCTTCACTCGAGATGGTTTAAGTGGAGAAAATTTCACCGGTCTATTTCATTAAGCAGGTTGTCGGGGTAACTGTTCCAACCGCCCTTTCTACAATAAAATACTACGATGTTGGATTTCATCACCAACTAATTTTTTAGTGTGGGAATTTATTGTTTGTGTGTGGTTTGATCTCCTAGATTTTTAGGCGTGTGATTCATTTGTTTGTTTCCTTAATGACTCTAGGATTTTTCATTGAAATTTTTTTTGATTACGTGTGATTAATAATTTTTAATCGTGGCTAAATTACCAAGACAATCGCGTAGACTCCAGGGGAAGCCCCCTGAGTATACACCAAGCCAACTTGAAGGGTTGTGAGCTCTATTATCGCCTAGTGACAGTAGAATTAGATCAGCAGAAACAGGAGAATCATCTATAGTTATTCATCCTGATTATCAATCACAAACAATAGAGTATATTCAAGAGTCAATTTCAATTTCCGAAGTTACTGGTAGTATTTCTCCTTCCAGTGAATTAGCTGAAGAACCTAAAATTTCTTAGCCTGACACTGAACCTGTTGTATTGGAACCATCTTCATGATTTGTTACTCCGACTTCTAGTGATCCTAGTTCACCTAGGGTAAGACATCGCATTACTGAAAATCTTCCTTCTGACCTCATATCTATTGAAGAAATTGTTGGTCCAGACAAAGACGTAACTCTTCCCGAAACCCAAGAAAATTTGAATCTTAGGGAGTGTGAATCAATATTCTACAGTCCTTTTAGAACTGATGCTTGGTATTTATCATTGACAGATTTTTTACAAAACCTGGATCTTAGTTTTTCGCCACCCCGAATTCTTTTTCATCCTACACCAAGTGGTTATTATCCTTCATCTACTATGTTGGGTGAGTCATCCATGTTTTCCCAATCTCTGGAAACATTTTTATATGGTGGTCCTTCTGTTCCTTTGGGGTACCAGTCACTCTTTGGTACTTTCTCATGAGCAACTCCTCGACTAGCTGAACAAGTGTTATCATCTAGTACAAATGGAACTAAAACTGAAACGTTGAATGCAGAGTAAATTTTTATGTTGTCTGGTAATATTCCAAATCCTCAACCTCAAGGTAGTCAGTTACCACCTGCGGGGCAATCTCAAGGTAGTCAATTACCGCCTGGGGGGCAACCTCAAGGTAGTCAGTTACCGCCTGGAGGGAAACTTCAAGGTAATTTTTTACCAAGACAAACTGTAGGACAATATTATTTACCTAGAGAACAACCTCAAGGACAGTACATACCCCAAGTTCAACCCCAAACTCAGTATATTCCTCAGGGTCCTTATCAACCCCAGAGTCAGTACATGCCTCAAGGTTATTAACCTCAAGGTCAGTACCCAAATCAAAGTTTCCAACCTCCTTCTGGTCAACCATTATTACAAGGAGTTGGAAATTTACCAGTTAATTATCAACCCTACGTTCAACCAGGTTATGGTCCTTTATATGCACAACCTTCTACCGGTCAATACCTCGGAATGAACATGGTGTGGAATCCATCTCAAATTCAACAGACTATGCAACCTAATGTCCAGTTACCTAATCAACCTGGACATCCTATAGTTTCTGGTCCAACCCAGAAATCTGTCCAACCTACTGTTCAAGTCCTTGCACCTAGTTCTGTTCAGCAGCCCAGGCCTAGTACACCTCAGACTCCGCCTCGGACTGTTGTAGCTACTGCAAATTCTCTTCAACCTATAACACCTATTTCTGGAGTATCTGTAGCTCTGGATTCTTCTATCCCTACATCAGTGCAAATTCCTCAAGCCTCTGTGCCACAGTTAGGACCTACAATTCAGACTACGGTTCAGATGCCTACAGGACAAGCTGGTACTAGTACGATTGTCTCTAGTCAACCACAGTTTACTTATCAACCATACCAAGGACAGTATCAATTTGGATAGGCTACACAAAATCCAGTATATCAGTATCAGTCGTACCCTGGGTATACTTATCAAGTACCTCAACAACCCCAGTATGGTCCGGTTAATCTCGGTTACCCAGGAGGTTTCACGATTCCAAATGCGCATCCAATTCCAGGGTATCCTAGATATCCTCCTCCTGGCACTGGTTTGATCACACAAGGTTATCAAGACCCTAGCCATCGATTACCATTCATAGCAACTTTAGATTTACCGGATCTATCCCGCCTTACGAACGATCCCATTTTTTATCTTCCATATTGGCCACCGATGTCTAACAAGTTGCCCAGTGATATTCTGAAGTTTGAAGGTAAGTCAGGAGAGAACCCATCTAATCATGTTATAACTTATCACCTTTGGTGCGCATCCAATTCACTAACCGATGATTCGATTCTATTGCATCTTTTTCAAAGAACTCTCATTGATCTAGCTGCCAAATGGTACATTGAGTTACCACGCGGTTCTTTTAATAATTTTAATGCACTAGCTACTGCTTTCTTAACCCATTTTCAGTTGCCTGTCAGATAAGACAACGGCACAGAATTGTTGACTTCATTAAAACATTCTACGTCTACGTACATATCTGATCACATTCATGAATGGAGACGTAGAAGGTGTTTAGTGAAAGTCTTTATTTCGGATCAAATTTTGGCTGAATGGTTTATTAAATCGTTATTGCCCAAAATTACTGAAGATGTGGCCAAAGGAGGCGTTACAGAAGAGCAAGTCACTGCTCAGGCTCAGTAACTTGACCTTGTATATACTCAGTCAGGTACTCTGTATGATAAAATCCCCAATTTACCAAGACCTGGTCAATTAACTACAACTCCTTCTAGCTCTCATGCCGCTGATGGTGTAATTGGTTTTGTTGGCACAAGTAAAAGTAAGAAGAAGTCTTCCAAGACCACTTCTCCTATTATCACTTTACCCAATTCACCCAAAGTGTTGGCAATATGATGCAGAGAGTTGTCCTTGATGGCAACCCACTTGATGAAGATGATGGCAACCTACTTGACGAAGTTGTTCTTGACTTGATGAAATTGTTAAATAATGTAAATCTAATGTATCTACAATGAGTACAGAAGGTAATGATGGAAGGAATGTCAATATGTACGAGAACATGATGAAAAGAGTATGTCTCAAGGCATACGCGGTTTTGTCTAGACAAAGTAGCGTATGCACGCGGGAAATAACGTGCCAGGTCGCGTATGGGAAAAAGCGCTCTAAATTTGTAAAACCAGGGGTAACTACCATGGTTTTGACCCATTGTATTGAATGATGGTTCGCCTATGTAATCCCGTCCAGGAATACCATTGGAAGTTATGTGGTTTTGTCTCATGGTATTGATGAAGGGTAATCCTATATAAGGAGAAGAAAATCATTGTGCAAAGGTGTAAGTGTCTGGGCTTTGATGAATACTTCACTCTGAAGTATATCTGTATGGTTGAACCCTGTTCCTAATTGATAGATCTAAATCTATGATGCACCTATGAACATGATGAAGGCTCAAGATCTCTAGATCTAGAAATGGTGAATGTCAAGGATGATCTGAAAAGAAGTGAAGAAGACCTGGCGCAATCCTGTTGAAGAGATTGAATAAATCTGGGTAAGTTTATAGATCTGGTCTGTACTGCAAAGTTTATCTTTTATAGATCTATACGCAGGTTCGTTTCATGAAAAGCGCGTGTATACGCGGGTATGTGGAAAGAAAAGCGCGTATGCGCAGTTAGGGTTTTCTTTGGAAAATGTACTGAAGTATACACGGGTTCGTCTTCTGGAAAGCGCGTATATACGCGGGTCTGATTAAATAAAAGCGCGTATGATTTCTGATCTAATGGTTGCTGAAGGTTGAATGTGTTTCTGCATATCTATTCTGAAGTTTGGGTTATATCTGATATTCTGGTTACAGTGGTCTCACTGTTCTGTTTGAAGCAATGAGAAAGGTATGATTGTTGATAAGTGAAGGGTTGTGTTGAAGCTGTTTGATCTAGTTTGAAAATTGATGAAACGTGGTCTGCAGTGGATCTGAGGGTTGAAGCCTTCAGTCTGAAAGTAGAAGCTTTCTGCCAGTAGAGGCTGGTGCAAATATCAGGGGGTTGCAGCTCCCTTCCAGGAGAGGCTGGTAAACGTGAGAAGGTTGTAGCCTTCGGCAGGTGGGTGCCTGCGTGCTGGTATGAGTCTGCGCCAGTACATGATTGTAAGATGTTTTCTTTATATAATAAATATTGAAGACTGAGACGACGGCAGCGGTGGTTTTCTCCCGAATTGGGTTTCCACCTTAAATCCTGGTGTTCATGTGTGTTGATGATATGTGATGCTTTATTATGTTCTTACTGCACCTGTTTACTGCTTTCTTAACTTCTGATGAATGAATAAAGCACTGATCTAAGTTAAGAATTAACTGCTTATTTATATCTCTGTGCATACGCGAGTTTCCTTCTTGTTACCTGCGTATATACGCGAGTTCTGTTCAGTAAAGTAGCATATGGGTTTAAAAGCAAGAAAAATAAATAATTTTTCAAAATACTGATTCACCCCCCCCCCCCCTCTCTGTATTTTCCCAACAATTGGTATCAGAGCAGGTCCTTCTGAAAAGGCTTAACCACTAGAAGGAAGTTCAAGCAAGATGAGCAATCAAGAGGGAACAGCATCCATCAAGCCTCCGCTCTTCAACGGAAGTAATCTAATCTTCTGGAAAATAAGGATGAGGTCCTATCTTCAGTCTATGGGAGCAGATATATGGGCCATTGTTGAACAAGGATATCAATATCCAGCCACTGTACCAACGGATGCAACAGAAAAGAAGAATTATGAAACAAATGCAAAGGCGGTCAATGCTCTATTAGGGAGTCTAACTGAATCAGAATTTGTCAAGGTCATGCAGCTGAATATAGCAAAGGCAATATGGGACAAAATAATTCTAAGTTATGAAGGTGATGCAAAGGTAAAAAGTGCAAAACTCCAAACTCTCAGAATTGAATATGAAAAGTTAAGAATGCATAGTGATGAGAGTATTGCTAGTTTCTTTTTACGTCTTGATGACATTGTAAATCGTATGAGAAATCTGGGAGAAACAATAGCAGATTCTACTTTGGTTGAGAAAATCTTGAGATCACTAACGGCAAAATTTGAGTCAAAATTTTCTGCTCTTGAAGAAAAACAGGATCTTCAAAACCTTACTGTGGTGCAACTTCATGGTGTTGAAAATGCAACAAGATGATGGAGCTTAGTGAAATGAAGTCGCCTTCACTAAGTGGGCCCGCAGGCTATTTTTGGCGCAAAGTCTATTTTTAGACTATGTCTATTTTTAGACATATGGAGCATAGTCTAGGAGTTGCAGTATGCTATTCTTGGATGATTGGTCAAGTTGGTAAAAATAGATGGACCTCTATTTTTAGACATACAGGTCGAAGTCTATTTTTAGACTGCCTGTCTAAAAATAGGTCAGTCAAATATTATTAGCCCTTAATAATATTTGGACTCTAAACTTCAATTTATTCTCTTACAGCACTTCAGTTGGAGCTACGGATGTGGCCCATGCATCTGACAGAAGGAATTACGCTATTCCTTGGGGTTTGGTGAGCTCATGCATGGTTGACTTCAGTTAGGACTTCAGTGGCAGAAGTTTGGTGGAGTTGATAAGACAGTTGGTGGAGTTGTGTTCGGTTTAACTTAGTTGAACTAGTTGTGATTAGTTTAACTAGCTAATCAACTATTAATGAGTGGAGTGAATTAAATATTATTTAATTCACTAATTATTAACTCATTATTCAACTCAAGAACACATCAGTTCACTACAGTGCATGGACAGTTCAGTGGAGACTAGTGGAAGAGGTAGATGAAAGGGTGAGTTTGCTATTAGTTGCGACAACAGTTGTGCATGATATTTGCACAAGCATTGGAGGAGATTGCCAATGATGATTGCGCAGTTGGAGCTAGTGAGATTTGAACTTGGATCTCTCATTAGACCAGCCTTGATTGCGCAATAGAGGCAGGCAATTAGTGGATGAGTTTTGAACCTGTGACTTGTTCAAAACCAAGCTAGTTTGTGTGTAACTTTTGGAGACAGTACTGAGTACTTGTGAGGAGTATTGTACTGATATTGTTACATGTTTCTCTTCTATTATAATATACAAATAGCTGGGGGTTTTCAGCTATAAGATTACCCCATTACATATTGTGTTTATGTGCGCATGCGACTGTTTCTATTTCCGCAAATTGATGATTGATTGTAGAAGAGATTATGTGTTGCATATGAATTCGAATTAGTATGTGATCAGGATAATCTCGGTGGATAAATATTCATTATTCAGAAAATTTCTACATGGTATCAGAGCGAATTAATCATCGGGATCTATTGCAGTGATTACAATATTATTTCGGTAGACAGAGTCTGTATCGGGCCAAGTAACCTCTGGATCCATCCTTTCTCTGAAAGGTGATATATCCAGTAAATGCCCTTACAATCGATCTCTGTGCTAGAAATAGTTTGTTCTCATAGATCCAAAAGCAGTTGAGTTTTTGAGTTTGGAATTTGAATTTTTGCAGCAGTTTGTTTTCTTGGTGCCGGAGTTGAAAATGTCTTTCAACGGTTTGCGACTCGTATATGCTCTTGAAGGAAATTAGAATTATGTTGCATGGAAATATCGGATGGAGGTAGTATTAGAAGATAATGGACTGAAGGAGTTCGTAGATACGGATGTCCAAAAGCCCACTGATCCTGCTGAAGTCGAGGCTTGGCAAAAGAAGATGGCGAAATGTCGAAGGATTCTGTTGGAGGGCGTAAAGGATCACATTGTATCCGGCTGCATGGAAAAGCTTCTCCATATTTGATGTGGAAAGCGTTGACAGATCTATTCAGGAGTAAGAAGCGACCAAAGGAAGAGTGGTGCTCAGAGATAAACTCAGAAACATTAATATGGAGAAAGGCGACAGTATCGCCAAGTACCTCACGAAGTTCACTCAATGCAGAGATGAGCTGGGTAGTGTGGGGGTGACTGTCAATGATAAGGACTTGGTGGACCTGGCTCTCCTTGGTCTTAGAAAAGTTATGCATATTCGAAAGTAGTGTCAGTAATTAAGGAGAAGTTAAAGGTGGGCAGAAGCACAGTGGATCTCATGCAGGAGGAGATAAGGCGGAGTACCAGGGAAGGATCTTCATCAAAGGCATCCGATGAAGAAAATTGCGCTTTGGCTGCCAAAGCAAAGAAGGGGAAGAGCAAGAAGGCTTCTCAGTCTGGTGCGAAAGGCAAGAAGCAAGACATGTCCAAGGTGAAGTGTTTTCACTGTCACTAGCACGGACACTATGCCACAAATTGTCCGCAGAAGAAGAAAAATAAGAAGGCTGCCGGATCTGCAGCGGGAGAGGCATTGGCTTCTCAATTCGAACTGGATTTTTCACTGATCACATGCTTGGTTTCAAGTGTGGCGGGATCAGTATGGTTCTTGGACAGTGGTGCATCATTTCACATGACCGGAGATCGAGATCTGTTTTCAGATCTGGAGGAAAAAGATCTTGGAGTGCACATCGAGATGGGCGATGATGGTAGATACAGTGCGAATGGTATCGGTACCATTTCCTTTGAGAGGGAGTCTGGTAAACCTTTCATATTGAAGGAAGTTTTGCATGTTCCAGGATTGATGAAGAACCTGATCTCTGTGGCGATGTTGGAAGACAAGGGGTATGATGTGGTCTTCAGCGAAGGAAAATCTTTTCTGCGCAGTAAGACTACTGGTGAGACTCGGAAGATAGGGGTTCAAGTCAAGAACCTGTATCAGTTGCAAGTAGATGGTTGCGCGGCAATGGCATGCAAGGCGAGAGAAGTGGTGAGCCGGGATGATGAGGGCGAACTGTGGCACAGGAGATTGGGCCACCTTCACCATGGAGCTTTGAAGATCCTGCAGCAGATTTCTACTGGGCTTCCTAAGGGCACTCTTGCGCAGTCAGATCAGTGCAAGGGGTGTACCTTGGGAAGTATGTGAAAGCCACCTTTCACGAGAAGGATAGTCGTGCCACGACGATCCTTGAGAGAGTTCACACAGACGTGTGTGGTCCTTTCTCTGTAGCTTCGACAGCAAAGCACAAGTACTATGTGATCTTTGTTGATGATTTCTCTCGGAAGTGTTGGATCTTCTTCATGCAGAAGAAGAGCGAGACATATTCAAAGTTCTGTGAATTCAAGGCGCTGGTTGAGAAGGAATCGGGGAAGCATGTGAAGGCTCTTCGGAGCGACGAGCGCGAGAAGGAGTTCGGAGAGAGCTCATCGCACCCCATAACCCACGGCGAACGGGGTGGGCGGCGGAAGAACGAACGATCGTGGAGTGCGCACGGGCGATGTTGCATGATCGGGGGCCTACCCCTTCACTTGTGGGTTGAGGCATGCAATACATCGGTATGTAATATTCGGTTGTCCTCACAAGATTCTTGGCATGAGTACAGGAGGAGGCATTTTTACGGCGAGAGAGACGTGTTCTCATCGAGAATTTTTGGCTCACCTGTCTACATGCATGTAACGAAGGATGCCAGAAAGAAGCTGGATCCGACCGCAGAGGTTGGAATATTTGTGGGGTACACTGATACACCTCACAACTATCGGGTGTATTTTCCAGACAGTCGCAAGACTGTTGTGCGACGGGATATCAAATTTCACGAGGAGAAAGCCATGCAGTGTTCGCTTGAGAGGGAGCCACACTTGCATGCAGATGAGGAGCTGTTAGTTCCTAAGGAGGAGATTCCGGATGTGGATCAGCCACAAGAGGAAGTTCAGGAGGTGGAAGAGACCACCCATGAAGCGCCAACCATCAGAGGGCGCAAGCGCACTACAGAAGCTGAGCGACTGGATCGGGATGCAAAGAAGGTTGTAGGACCACCTACAGCACAGCGCAGACAGAGGCAGTCACCGGATCGGTACACTGGATACATGGCTCTTGTGAGTCAATGTGTTGTGATGGAGCCATCCTCTTTTGAGGAAGCTGTGGAGGAATCCGCATGGGTTGATGCCATGATCGAAGAATATGATTCGATCGTCAGGAACAGTGCATGGGAGATTGTCCCAAGACCGGTGGGGAAATCAGTGGTGGGTTCGTGATGGATCTACAAGGTGAAGCAAGCGGCTGACGGGAGTGTGGATAAGTACAAGGTGAGATTTTTCGCCCGTGGCTTTTCACAGATCGAGGGGATTGATTATGAGGAGACCTTTGCACCTATCGCAAGGTACTCTTCCATACGGACGATCCTTGCTCTCTCAGCGCAGATGGGGTGGCACATTCATCAGATGGATGTGAAGATTGCGTTCCTCAATGGAGTTATTGAGGAGGAGGTGTACATAGAGCAGCCTGAAGGTTTTGAGATCTTCAGCAGTGAGTCGCATGTGTGCCGACTCAAGAGAGCACTGTACGGGCTGAAGCAAGCACCTCGTGCTTGGTACACACGGATAGACAGTTATTTCACCGGGCTTGGATTTTCCAAGAGTGAAGCGGATCCTAACCTGTACCAGATTGTGGTGGAGGGGAAGCTGCTGATCATTGTACTGTATGTAGATGATCTGATTTTGACGGGTGATGAGCTGTTGATACTTTCATGCAAGGAGGATCTTGCTAGAGAGTTTGAGATGAAGGACTTGGGCCTCCTTCATTATTTCCTGGGATTGGAGATTTGGCAGCGCAGTGGAGGATTGTTTGTTTCTCAGAGCAAGTATGCTCGGGAGATTCTGGAGAGGTTCAACATGCATGGTTGCAAGCCTGTTGACACTCCTCTTCCTGGTGGTTGGAGGAAGGAGGATGCTACTTCAGCGGAGGTAGTGGATGCCACTGTCTATCGACAGTTGGTGGGGTCGCTTATGTATCTGGTCAATACACGACCTGATATATGCTATGCTGTTAACCAACTTTCGCAAGCTATGGTTAAGCCTACCAAGCTCTTCTGGAAGGCAGGCAAGCATGTATTGTGTTATCTTAGTGGCACATCGGGATATGGTCTGTGGTACAGACAGGAGGATGGAGCGAAGCTTTGCGGCTTCACAGATGCAGATTAGGCAGGGAGCCCAACGGACCGAAAGAGCACATCTGGAGGAATCTTCAGTATTGGATCGACAACAGTTTCCTGGTATAGCAAGAAGTAGAGATCCGTGGCACTCAGTTCAGCAGAGGCCGAGTACATGGCAGCTAGCTTGGCTGCATGCGAGGCTATTTGGATGAGGAAGATCCTCGTCGGATTGTTCGGGTCGCACTTGGAGCCTACTGTGATTTATTGTGATAACCAAAGTTGCATTAAACTCTCGACTAATCCAGTATTTCATGATAGATCCAAACACATTGACATCAGGTACCATCATATCAGAGATTGTGTGTAGCGGAGAATCATGTTACTTTCATATATTCCCACAGAGGATCAGGATGCTGACATCTTGATGAAGGCACTCACCAGGAGAAAATTTGAATACCATAGAGGCAGACAGTTTTATAATCCATATCTTGTTGAGAGGGAGTGTTGAAAATGCAACAAGATGATGGAGCTTAGTGAAAAGAAGTTGCCTTCACTAAGTGGCCCCGCAGGCTATTTTTGGCGCAAAGTCTATTTTTAGACTATGTCTATTTTTAGACATATGGATCATGGTCTATGAGTTGCAAGATGCTATTTATGGATGATTGGTCATGTTGGTAAAAATAGATGGACCTCTATTTTTAGACATTCGGCACAATCTATTTTTAGACTGCCGAGCTAAAAATAGAACAATCAAATATTATTAACCCTTAATAATATTTAGACTATAAACATTATCTTATCCTCTTGGAGCACTTCAGTTTGATGCCTGGATGTGGCACATGCAAATTGGAAGAAGTGAAATACGTTCCTATGGGTTAGTTGAGCTATTGCATGGTTGACTTCGAAGCAGAACTCAAGTGGAATAGTGTTTGGTGGAGTCAAGGAGAAAGCTTGGTGGAGTTGTGTTCTGTTTAACTTAGTTGAACTAGTTGTATTTAGTCTAACTGGAAAATACACTAGTAATGAGTGGAGTGAATTAATTAATAATTAATTCACTAATTATTAACTCATTATTCAACTAAAGAACACATCAGGGTGGAAACGTGAAGCTGGGTTACGGAGATTCAAACCTTGGATCTCTCATTACACCAGCCTTGATTGCGCAATAGAGGCAGGCAATTAGTGGATGAGTTTTGAACCCGTGACTTGTTCAAAACCAAGCTAGTTTGTGTGTAACTTTTGGAGACAGTACTGAGTACTTGCGAGGAGTATTGTACTGAGATTGTTACATGTTTCTCTTCTATTATAATATACAAATAGCTGGGGGTTTTCAGCTATAAGCTTTCCCCATTACATATTGTGTTTATGTGCGCATGCGATTGTTTCTATTTTCCGCAAATTGATGATTGATTGTAGAAGAGGTTATGTGTTGCATATGAATTCGAATTAGTATGTGATCAGGATAATCTCGGTGGATAAATCTTCATTATTCAACAAATTTCTACACATGGCATTCTAACTGCTTATGAAATGAGAAGAGGAGGACCATCTGAAGTCAAAGAAGCAGTATTTAGAGCTTCTACAAAAGGGAAAGAAGTACAAGAAGCAGAAGGATCAGGATATGTTTCAGAAGAAGAGGAGGAAAACTTTGTAAAGAAACTTCAACTTGGTACAGGACGATTTAGAGGTAAGCTTCCTTTCAAATGCTTTAATTGTGGAAGAGTTGGTCACTATGCTGCCAAGTGTCCTTACAAAGAAACACCTGCTAAAGGAAAGGAAGTAGCAAGAAGAAATAAGAACCGGTCTAGCACTAGAAAAAGTTACTATACTCATGAAGATAGTGATGGGTTATCTGATAGTGAGGAAGAAGGTGAACAAGATCTTAGACTTCTTATGGCTTTTGAAAATGAATCTAAAGAAGAAAAGGATAATTTTATGGATGCTCTAGAGGACAATGATTTTCTTAATGAAAACAATCAACTCAAAATATGCTTAGAAGAAAGTAAAATAATCATAGAGACTCTGAAAAATCAGATTGAAGAAGAGAAAAAGCACAATGAAAAATTAGAATGTGAAGTGGTAAGTCTAAGAAAAGAACTTGAGAAAGTAAAGACTTTGAACCTTAGATTTGCTAAAGGATCCGAAACCCTGGATGAAATTATCAAGGTACAACGTTCTCCTCTTATAAAGACAGGTCTTGGATATACCAGAGAATCTTCTCAGGCTTCAGCACCAAACTATCTAAAAGCAGCTACAACTGGTCTACAACATTCTGCCACTCAGCAAAGGGATAAAGACTTCTCACAGGTAAAGCATGATCAGCTCAAGTCAAGGAACTTCAACTCGAATACTCCTCAAAGGAACACCAACCAGCAGGCAAATTCAAATAGAAGATTTCATGATCGCAGAAATTTCTACTTCAATGGACAATGTTTCTCATGTCATAATTTTGGTCATAAATCTGTTGAATGTGTTGCATATAAAACTATCATGACAAGAGAAGCAAGAAAGAAAAGGACTGATTTTGGAACAAAGAAGAATACCTATAACAACTTTTCTCCTCTTCAAAAGGAAGTTGAATGTGCTTATTGCAATAAATTTGGCCATGAAGAATCTGAATGTAGGAGCAAAGTCCAGCCAAAAGAACATGTTCCTTCAAGCACCAAAGTATGGAAAAAGAAGGATTTACAGGTTGAAAATTGTGGCATAGCTTTATTTGCAGAAGGTGAAGAAAATCAATGGTACATGTATAGTGGATGCTCAAAACACATGACAGGTGACAGGAACAAACTTCTTGCATATAGTGCTCTAGAAAAAGAAAAGAATGTTACTTTTGGAAATGATACACCTGCTGTTATTAAAGGAAAAGGGTTTGTTTTCTTAAAAGAAAAAGTGAAAGCCAATAATGTCATGTATGTGGATGTATTAAAACATAACTTGTTAAGTGTAAGTCAAATGTGTGACCAAGGAACTGAAGTTGTCTTCAGTTCAAAAGAATGTGTGGTACGTGATCTTGATACAGGTAAAAAAATTATAAAAGGAAACAGAACTCCAAGTAACCTGTATGTATTGAAGAACTGCAAAGAACAATGTTAATTGAGCAAATCTTCAGAAAATTGGCTATGGCATAGAAGGTTGGGGCATCTGAGCTTCTCTCAAATCAACAAGTCAAGCAGACTTAAAGATGTTCGTGGTCTTCCTAATATTACTCTTCCTGAAAATATCATATGTAAATCTTGCCAATTCGGTAAGCAGACCATAGTGCAATTTAATGCCAAGGAAGGATCATCAAGTGGGCCTCTTGAACTTATTCATACAGATATATGTGGACCTATGAGGAAAAATTCACCACGTGGTGAAGAATACTATATCTTATTTATTGATGATTTCTCTAGAATGTGTTGGATTGGGTTGCTTAAACACAAAGATGAAGCATTTGAAAAATTTCAGATATTGAAAGCTCTGGTTGAAAATGAATTAGATCTAAAAATCAAATGTCTTAGATCTTATCGAGGAGGTGAATATACATCAAATGAATTTCTTGAATTTTGTGAACAACATGGCATAAAAAGACAGTTTTCTGTAGCAGGCACTCCACAACAGAATGGTGTAGCAGAAAGAATGAATAGAACAGTTCAACAAATGGCTAGAGCCATGCTTGATGATTCCAGAACACCTGACACATTTTGGGGAGAAGCAGCTCATACAGCGGTAAATATTCTCAACAAGGCACATGTTCGTGTAAATAGTGACAAAACGCCATATGAACTCTGGTATGGTAATCCTCCCACTGTGAAGCATTTTAAAGTTTTTGGAGCAAATGTTTTATCAAAAATAATGATGAAAATCTTGGCAAGTTTGAACCAAGAGCAGATGAAGGTATACTTCTTGGTTATTCCTCTCAAAGTAAAGCATATAAATGTTACAATAGAAGACTTCGAAAGATTTTTGAATGTATTGATGTTGTTATTGATGAGTCTTTTGCAGCTCCAAAAGAAGAAAAAAAAACAACAGATGAAGGTGATGATGACGTATATCCTTCTACATCAAATAGAAATGATACAGACAGTGAACCCAATGAAGAATCTGGAGATGATTTATCTGAAAAAGCTCCATCCAGATATGTTCAAAAGAACCATCCAGAATCTCAAATTTTGGGTGACAAGGGATCAGGTGTACAAAAAAGAAGGACTCTTGTGGGATCTCCTAGCTATCTGGCATTTCTATCCACGATTGAACCACACAATGTCAATCAAGCTAGCAAAGATGAATTTTGGATTCAGGCCATGAATGAAGAACTTGATCAAATTGAAAAGAACCACACTTGGGAATTGGTACCAAGACCGCATGATAAAAATGTCATTGGAACCAAATGGATATTCAAGAACAAGCTAAATGAGAATGGGGACGTTATAAGAAACAAAGCTAGACTGGTTTGCAAAGGGTATACTCAACAAGAAGGTATAGACTTTGAAGAAAATTTTGCTCCTGTAGCTAGACTTGAAGCCATAAGAATGTTTCTTGCTTTTTCAAGTTTTCAACAAATCAAATTTTATCAAATGGATCTCAAATCTGCTTTCCTCAATGGTGATCTAGAAGAAGAAGTTTATATCGAACAACCAGAAGGATTCATTTTGGGAAATGATGAAAATCTTGTTTGTAGACTTAAAAAGGCTCTATATGGTCTCAAACAAGCTCCAAGGGCATGGTATTATCGTCTCGACAAATATCTTCATCAACAAGGATTTTCAAAGGGGTCTGCTGATAGCAAATTATACACAAAAACTGAGAATGATAAACTATTGATTGTGGTTGTATATGTTGATGATATCATTTTTGGAAGTAATGAAGAATCTATGAGTCAAAAATTTGCTTCTGTCATGCAGCAAGAATTTGAAATTTCTTTACTTGGGGAACTAACATTCTTTCTTGGCTTACAAGTGCATCAAACTACAGAAGGTATATTCTTATCTCAAGCAAAATACCTTAAGCAAATTCTGAAGAAGTATGGGATGGAAGAGTGCAAACCTATAAGTACACCAATGGTAACCGGATGTAATCTCAGTTCTCATGATGATTCTCCCACGGTGAATCAACCAGAATACAGATCTATGATAGGAAGTCTTTTGTATCTCACTGGGACTAGACCAGATATTATGCATGCAGTTGGGATTGTTGGACGATTCCAAACCAATCCAAAAGAGTCTCATCTTCAGGCTGTCAAAAGAATATTCAAATATCTACAAGGAACTCAAGACTTTGGACTATGGTATCCAAAGAATGTTGATCTTAATCTTCATGCTTACACTGATGCAGATTGGGCTGGAAATGTTGATGATCGGAAAAGCACAAGTGGTGGTGCATTCTATATGGGGCCCCGGTTGGTATCTTGGCTCAGTAAGAAGCAAATTTCTATTGCCTTATCTACTGCTGAAGCAGAATATGTGGCTGCCGCATCTTGTTGCACTCAACTCCTTTGGATGATGCAAACCTTGGAAGATTTTCAAATCAAATGTACTTCTACTATCTCCATTATGTGTGATAATACAAGTGCCATCAGTATCTCAAAGAATCTTGTTATGCATTCAAAGACCAAGCACATCCCCATCAAGTATCATTTCTTACGTGAACAAGTGCTTGAACAAAAGGTGAAGTTGGAGTATGTTCCCTCCAAAGAACAAGTTGCTGATATTTTTACCAAACCTCTGCCCAGGGAAGCGTTCGAATATCTCAGACAAAAGCTGGGTGTTGTCTCTGCCTCTCAGAAGATCAAATCTGATTAAATTCAGAAGATTAAGTTGGATACGCGGGTTTCTTTAAAGACAGTCGCGTATATACGCGAGTTTATACGCAGAAAGCCGCGTATGGTTGGTTGCTGATAATTTTTTATTGGGGTCAGCATTTCTCAGTGATGTTTTGTATCTCTGATGTTGTTTGATGTCTCTGGTGGTGTTCCAGTTCTTATATATCTGTTTCATTCTCTATTTTCTGGGTAAAGATGCCTTGATGACTTGTTGATTGAAAGTGTTCAGGTTGCACAAGCTAAGGAGGAGCCTTGGTCATATAGAAAGGAGACTTGGATGCATTGTTTCAGGGGGAGCATTAGCCTTGCTGAGTATAATGCACTGTTGGCAGTATGATGATTCTGAAATATAATCTCTTTCTTGAGATCTTGTTGGTTTTTCTGTTACAAAAGGTCATTTTTGTAATTGGTTGAAAAAAGGGCATGTTGAAACCCATGATGTAAATTTGTAATATTCAGTCATGTAAGCACTTGTTCAAATCTGTAAACCCACTTGGTTGGGTAGTTGAGTCTTGGTGATAGGACGGTCATAGAATCATGTACTTCATTGAAAAATACGTTTGAAGATTCAGCATGATCTCAGGGGGAGCATGGTAACTTCAGTGCACATCAAATCTGCAGCGCTCCTATGTCTACATGAAGGGAAAAACCTTGTGTTGGTTTTGATCCGCCCTTTGCCCTTGATGTCAAAGGGGGAGAGTGACATGGTGTTTGAATATCACGAATAATGGTTGTGCTTAATGTATCTATCTGACGATGGTGATTGACATGGTGTTTGAATATCATGAATAATGGTTGTGCTTAATGTATCTATCTGTTATGGTGATCAAACACCATCATGGTTGCCATCAAGTCCAAAGGGGGAGATTGTTGGCAATATGATGCAGAGTGTTGTCCTTGATGGCAACCCACTTGATGAAGATGATGGCAACCTACTTGACGAAGTTGTTCTTGACTTGACGAACTTGTTAAATGATGTAAATCTGATGCATCTATAATCAGTACAGAAGGTAATGATGGAAGGAATGTCATTATGTGCTAGAACATGATGAAAAGAGTATGTCTCAAGGCATACGCGGATTTGTCTAGATGAAGTAGCGTATGCACGCGGGAAATAACGTGCCAAGTCGCGTATGGGAAAAAGTGCTCTAAATTTGTAAAACCGGGGGTAACTACCATGGTATTGACCCATTGTATTCAATTATGGTTCACCTATGTGATCCCGTCCAGGAATACCATTGGAAGTTATGTGGTTTTGACTCATGGTATTGATAAAAGGTAACCCTATATAAGGAGTATAAAATCATTGTGCAAAATGGGTGCATGTGTCTGGGCTTTGATGAATACTTCACTCTGAAGTATATCTGTATGGTTGAACCCTATTCCTAATTGATAGATCTGAATCTATGATGCACCTATGAACATGATGAAGGCTCAACATCTCCAGATCTAGAAATGGTGAATGTCAAGGATGATCTGAAAAGAAGTGAAGAAGACCTGGCGCAATCCTGTTAAAAGATATTGAAGAAATCTGGGTAAGTTTATAAATCTGGTATGTACTATAAAGTTTATCTTTTATAGATCTATACGCAGGTTCATTTGATGAAAAGCGCGTGTATATGCGTGTCTGTGGAAGGAAAAGCGCGTATGCGCAGTTAGGGTTTTTCCCTAGAAAATGCACTGAAGTATGCGCGGGTTCGTCTTCTAGAAAGCGCGTATATACGCGGGTCTGATTAAATAAAAGCGCGTATGATTTCTGATCTAATGGCTGCTAAAGGTTGAATGTGTTTCTGCATATCTATTCTGAAGTCTGGGTTATATCTGATATTCTGGTTACAGTGGTCTCACTGTTCTGTTTGAAGCAATGAGCAAGGTATGATTGTTGATAAGTGAAGGGTTGTGTTGAAGTTGTTTGATCCAGTTTGAAAATTGATGAAACGTGGTCTACAGTGGTGCTGAGGGTCGAAGCCTTCAGTCAGGGGGTTGTTGCTCCCTTCCAGGATAGTCTGGTAAACGAGAGCAGGGGGTTGTAGCTCCCTTCCAGGATAGGCTGGTAAACGAGAGAAGGTTGTAGCCTTCTGCAAGTGGGTACCTGCATGCTGGTTTGAGTCTGCACCAGTACATGATTGTAAGAAGTTTTCTTGATAATAAATTTTGAAGGCTGAAACGACGGCAGCGGTGGTTTTCTCCCGAATTGGGTTTCCACCTTAAATCCTGGTGTTCATGTGTGTTGATGATATGTGATGCTTTATTATGTTCTTACTGCACCTGTTTACTGCTTACTTAACTTCTGATGAATGAATAAAGCACTGATCTAAGTTAAGATTTAACTGCTTATTTGTATCTCTGTGAATACGCGAGTTTCCTTCTGGTTATCTGCGTATATACGCGAGTTATGTTCAGGAAAGTAGCGTATGGGTTTAAAAGCAAGAAAAAGAATAAGCCAAATACTGACTCTCCCCCTCTCAGTATTTTCCCAACACAAAGGAGATTCTTCCCTAGAAGCTTCCACCGATATTCATGTTGTAGAGTCATCTACAACCAAATTTAAAACTGGTGGTAAGAAGAAAGGTAAGAATAAAAAGATAAAATCTTCAAAAGATAAAAACGATACAACTGAACCAACTGACGAAAAATGTAAACCTCGATATCCTTGTTTAATCTGTGATGAGGATCATTTTACAAAAGAGTTCCCGCATAGAGCCGAGGTATCAAAATTCGTTAAGGGTTCACCTATACCTGCTGTCTTGAAGGATCCCTTTCCCGCTCAAGATAGTAACATAGTTGGATCTTCCTCCAATACGCTTGAGAATATCTTGATGGTTGTGACGTGATCGCAAGATTATGGTAGTAAAAATACTGGTAAAGAAGCATAAACATCCAATTCTACATCAACTAAATATCCCTCAATTTTTGATCCATTACAGATTGAGAAAAAAAATCCTGACTTAGTGATTAAACCGCCTGCTAAAGGTGCACTTCGTAAATCAGCTTTCAATCCACATGTGAGCGCTGCTCAGAATTACAATATTGTTGAAGATTTGGAAATTTCCCCTTCAGCAATGTCAACTTTGGAAGTATTGCAATCATGCTCAGCCAAAGAAAATTACTTTTTTCAGCCTTAGGAGCCGTAGATCTCCAGGATTCGAACCTCATGATCTTCGATTTAGAGAATTTTACACCCCGCCGGGGGGCATGGGTACATTATTCTCGCAGTAGATTATTTTACCAAATGGGCCGAGGCGATGCCTACATTTGTAGCAGATGGAAAAATTGCAACTACTTTCGTGTTCAATCATGTGATTTCTCATTTCGGTGTACCCCAAGTGATAATTACTGATCACGGGAGCCATTTTCGGAATATCATGATGACTGAGTTAACAAACCAACTTGGCCTGCGCCATGACAGTTCTACACCATATTATCCACAGGCTAATGGTTTGGTTGAAGCAATTAATAAAGTTTTAGTCACCATAATCAAACAAATCATTGGAATTCATAAGTCAAATTGGCATACCATGCTCTTTTCAGCACTTTGGGCATATCGAACCTCAGCAAAAACATCGACAAGCTTTACCCCTTTTCAACTAGTTTATGGTTTAGAAGCGGTATTACCCATTGAATGTGAGATACTGTCACTCCAACTAGCCATAGAGTTACTACCAGCCACTTCTGAAGAGGAGAAACATTTTTTATACTTGGCTCAATTAGATGAGAATTGGCGCACCGCTGCATTAGCTATCGAGACTCATGCGAAAAGAATGAAAGCTCAATATGATAGAAGTGTACCCCTCGTAATTTTTCAGAAGGAGACCTAGTTTTGATTTATGATCAAGCCAATGATAAACTAGGGGCTGGGAAATTTGAACCCATGTGGCATGGTCCTTATATTGTCAAGCGACAGCTTGCAAAAGGGGCCTATGAATTGATTGATTTTGACGGGGTCTCTTTAGGTAAACCCAGAAATGGAATTTATCTGAAGAGATATTACGCTTGATTTTTGTGTGGATATCTTCTCTGTATATTAGTTTCTTTCTAACTGGTGTGCTATAGATTAGAAACGTGTGCCTAGCTTAAGTGTGCTTTTACTACTATTCCTGCTTATCTGGATTACTCTTGATATCGCAGATGTCGACGTCCTTTCAAACATATATTGGTTTTGTTGATGGCGCTTGTCGTAGTACACGGAACATCTCTTCCGCAGCTTGGGTTATTTATTCACCCACTGACGAGTTAGCATCTATGCATGGGGTAAGCCTCGGTCAAACAACGAACAATATTGCTGAATATAGTGCAGTTATTGACTTATCATCGGAATCCATTTCCTTTGGAATTTGGAGTTTGATCGTTAGGTTAGATTCTGAACTTGTTGTATTACAGTTAAACCGAGTATATGTCATTACAACCCCAGTATTATTAAGATTATTTTTAAGGGTTCGTCTCTTGGAACGAGAGTTTGATTATATTGAGTATCAACACATTCCAAGAAATTTAAACACATTAGCAGATGCAATAGCTTCTAGTGTCATAAATATACATTTGCAATAATAAATTAATAAATCAACATTCGATAACATAATTGAACAGGTAACTGGAAATAATAGTATATCATAGTATAGATGTAGTGTTCAAAAAATAGTACATTGTCTTCGATCATAGGTTCAAAACGCCTTATGATCGGGAAAAAGTGATACAAAAAATGAGTCTACACATTCAATAATCCACTATCTGTGGTAATGATCATGGTACTACACTACTGCTCGTGCCACTTTACTCAAAAATATCCTGAATGGTCCAGAAACACCAATGATGTATCTCTGTAAACGGAGTGGGATGTCATCTATGGTACTCTCAGGAATATCCATAGTTAGCCACTCCAAATGGTGTTCTAAATCAGTCAGGATATCTGTTTTCTAATCCTGTGGTGCTGTTGCTGCTCCAGCTGCATCCCTTTGCTTCCAGTCAAAGGGGAGGAGAGTGGCTGGTCGACATGGACCCACATCTGCATTTGAAATTTTTGTTATCAATTTTGGATGATTTAAAAACAAAATAAAAATTAGAAATTAGAACATGTCAAATATATTTTTTACCTGACTCATCCCACTGAGCTCCTGGAGGGAGTGACATATCTCGGTCGCCTCAGAAATCCATGCCTGCATAAGGAAAATCCTCTATCACAAAAATTTGGTGTTCTAACCAACGAAAATAAGTCAAGGGAAATCGAACAATCTCCCCACCCTCACTGTGACGGGCCATCAAAGCAACCCATCAAACCATCCGAGGCTCTCAAGGTCTACCAGCATCAACAAGAATATGTTGCGGGGCTAGTAGAGGAATCCTCTCTAAAGCAAAGGTAACCACGATAGATCCATATCCGAAGTTGTTTAACTTCCCATTTTTGCTCTAGTTAGTTGGCCTTTGACATTAGCCAACACTGCCTCATACTAGTTGAATATGGTGCCTCGGAAATAATCTACTGCCATCCGCATCTGAGATCTAGTAGCTACATGCAAAGCTGCACTTCTGCACAACTTGGTAACGGTAAATGCAATCACTTTTAACTCTGGACAGAAGATAGTATTAATATCAATCCGTTTGTATCTAGGATTGGCTTCATCATTACAAAAATCTAATTGCATGCTAGCAACAGAATGGCCACCTGACCTAGCCCCAAATAGAGAAAGTGGTTCACCTCTCTTAGACAAACCAGTCAAAAAATATATTTCCTCCAAATCAATTTCGAGCCAGTGGCCTCCAATCACAAAACACTGGTCCTAAATGTCCCACTTGTTTACCAACCAAGTGAGAAGATCTACTTGAGCTCTCATGCCACTGATATCCCAGAATTTGAATAGCCTACATGCTCTTAAAACTTGCAATGTAGGTTGATGAATAATTGTTGCTTCATCTACCTCCTCATGTTCCCGTTCTCGCCAAATGAGCATTATAAATATCCTACAATGAGTAAAACGAAGGATTAGAATCATTTTAAAACAAAAAATTTGGGTAATTTGGAAGGAAATTGTGTTTTTAAATTCGTTACGACACCCCCGCACTTTACGCTTAGAGATAGTGCGTAGCTCCGCACGGGCTCTATGTTAAAAGCGCGGGGCCCCGACATTTTCCTTTGTGAGAAAATGTCGGGGTCCGCAGGTACCTAGTGTCCTACCTGCGGACCCCCGAGGGTAGATTTTTGAACCAATTTTCCTCCTAAAAATGAAATGTAGACCCTAATTTAAGAAAATGAACGGATGAAAAGCAAGGAAAAGAGGATGTGGATTACCTTGAGCAGACGGTTTTCGATTTCAACGGTCAGTTTGTCCGTAATCTTCTCCGAAGTGTTTTTTGCCAAAAGCTCTAAAATTTTCACTCCAAACTCAAACGGTAAAAATGAACTTGAAAAACTCCTTTTTATAAGTTTTTTCGAATAAATGAAATTTAAATTTGTTTATTTTTCACTTTAAAAAGATGGTTTTTCAAAATATTTTTATTATTGAAACAGGTATGTTTAATCTTTTGAGTTTTTTGCGCAGAATACCGGATTTTTCAGGCAAAATGATCATTTTTTACAAAGAGTATACTTTTATCACTTTTTCGGGCTCTTTAAAATTTACGAAAAAGCGAAACCATGGAGTCCTCTTTTAAGCCATTTTCAGACTCTCTAAAAATGAAAAGATTGCCGAGTACTTGACTATTCGAACTCGTTAAAGGAAATGAATGGTCGTCCCTTCAGTATAAGTTTACCCCTTTTCCGAACTGAAATGGAATATTTACGAAAAAGGTATACGTTGACTAATCATGGTCAATAGAGTTCTCTCTTGCATTATTTTATTCTCTTTTGGGCCTGAGAGACTAAAATTACGAAAAAGTACACCCTTGGAGTTTTCTTAAGTTTTTCTTCCGACTCCCTAAAAATGAAAAACACCGAGTTTCTCCTATACTGGACTCGTTAAAATTTAACAGTAAAGAACCTGTCGATTAAAAACAGGAACGGACCACTCCTTCTTAGGGTTCAATTTTAAACTAAGTTGGACTCATCTGAAGGATGAGCTTATAAACAAGCAAATGTTATCCTCCTCAAGCTTGTCAAAAATAAAGAGGTAATTGCCAGAAATGGTGGGGGAAAAGAGAGAAAACATATTCATTTGTTACACTTTGATTTGTAAAAGCATTACACCACTCTTGAACACGACACTTTTTTTCACACTTCTACCTGGGTTGGGAAATCCTTTGCCTATCAGTTAATCAAACCATATTGAAGGTCTTCAACCGGTTTCTGGGTATTAGCTTAGGGAAATTGTCACCAAACCATTTGCAGTGTCATTATTTGTTCAAGATGACAGTCAAACAAACCATTCATCTGCAAACATTTGTCTCCATTTGCGTTTACCATCCCTAAGTCAGTCCTTGCAAAAAATTTCTTCAAAACTTGATCTATGGTTTTGTGTCGTGAGCTTTCTTATGACGGATCACTTTCTATCGACAACAGCTCATCATCTAGGCAGTTGATCTAGAATCCATCAGTACCTTGGAATCTACATGCCTTAATGGCAGGTTTCTCACCTTCGACGACAGGTTGCATCATTGACCTTCGATCGAATGATTCCGTAAAATGTTCGACTTTAGATCACTTATTCACATTTCATGGATTGTACTAAGTACTTTGAGAGCCATTGTCATTACTGGTGGTTTCTCTCACACTTGTTAACAGTTCACATCATTGACTGGTAATAAAGTGGGTTCTACCATGTTCGACTTCAACACATTTAATCGCATGGATAGAATCGTACTAGTTCAGGAAGCAGAAATCAAGACCCTGGATCTAGTTTCCACCATCCAGGCTGCGACGAGTTTTATTATTCTACACTATTGATGTAATGTTAAACTCATTTCTGTATCAGAACAAATTTAGTTAGTTTTGATCTAAGTATGGGAATGCCTACCTCAGCGATGATATATATATATATATATATATATATATATATATATATATATATATATATATATATATATATATATATATATATATATATATATATATATATATATATATATATATATATATATATATATATATATATATATATATATGTTTTGCATTGAATGTTTATTATGGTTCATCAAGTCTCAAGGTTAATCCTTGAAATGATAAAGCACATCACTCTTCGAATGCTCTCAGACTTCGCACTTTAGGGGGCAATTTTTTACACTGAAATTTCTCACCATGACATTTTAGTACTCCCTTAGAAGTCTACAACATCAAAGTTCCTAAATTCAAGCCTTGAAATTGAGAGAAAAGCTCATAAATGTTTTAAAAACACTTGTACCACACTTTCTCTTAACATTGCCTGTGGTGCCACACTTTTTTGCTCTAAATGATGCAAAGCTTAAATTAATTTTTATTTATTAAAGGTGCAGACCCCTGTAAAAGGTAAAACAAAGGTGGAAAGTAACATTTAGAAGCCCAGCAGTCAAATCAGGAAGCTTCTAGAAGCAGTTATCAGGTTGAAGGTTCACTCTATCATGTATGTTCATTCCTCCATTATGGGAGCCTACCCCTTGATTTATGGAGCCCAATCCCTTAAAAAGAGCATTCTATCATTTCTTAAGGGGAACCATAACCTCCTCTCTTTTCCTATAAATTGAAGCCATAGTGAAGCTTCAAAGGTTGGAGTTAGTGAGATAGACTTGGAGAATTTTTGAGGAGAAATGTTGTAGAGACTCATACTCTCATAGCCAATAATTATATGGGAATGATTACACACCCATGTGCTTTTAGCTGAGAGAGTTCAAGGCTTGTTAGAGTAAAGGAAACGCTTGTTCCGGACCCCAAGAAGGCCTGTATGACATCAAGGCAGACACGATTGTAAGGCTCTTCTTTATTTAAGTTAATACAAATGAATATTGTTTTCTCAATGGGTTATTTAATTAATTATCTCATTTCTTGGATTCCTTGATCATCTAGATAGATGTTTGATTCATGAATTGATTTATTATACAGGTGCTTTTGATATTTTCTTGTGTTTTTTATTGCAGATCCTTGATGATGACTTTCTTCAAGCCACTGGAAAGAAGATCAGTGCTGGACTACAAGTAGGTTTCTAAAACCCTGTTATAATTAATTCCATGTCAAACAATATCTAGAGAAAATAGTTTTTATTTGTCCATTTGTTGCTAGCTATCCATAGAACACTTGGGAGGTTTTTTCTTGTCCGCAAGAACGACTTATCCATCCAACACTAAGTGATTCCTAAGTTTCTCTGAACACTCTGCTCACACCTCCCACCCTCTTGATTGGATGATCCCTACAGTGCCTTTGCATTAGCAAGCATTCACTTCCACATATATTAATGGAGTACCATAATATGAATTTTAGTGAACCTTCCAAGTCATAGGTGGTGAGATTGGACACCATCTGCTCAAAGTGGAGTGGGACAATTGAATTGCAACAATGAAACTAGCAGCTTTGAGTTCAGTGGGATGGCACATTGGTGATAAACATGCTATATTGGATGAGATAGAAGCTATTATAGTTTATGAAAATATGGCATTCACTTCCATAGATGTTAATGGAGTACCATCATATGTTTTTCTGTGAACCTTCCAAGTCATAGGTGATGAGATCAGATACCATCTTCTCAAAGTGGAGTGGGACAATTGAATTGAAACAATAAAACTAGCAGCTTTGAGTTCAGTTGGATGACACATTGGTGATAAACATGCAATATTGGATGAGATAGAAGCTCTTATATTTTATGCAAATGTGGACCTTGGCCCAAGCCTAAAACCTTGAGGTGGAAGATATTTCTAGCAATGAGAGACTGGTCACCTCCGCTAAGAAGTTCTATACTTCTTTGTCATTGAGCCTTTGGTTAGTATATAAACGACTTGGGGAGTGCTAGTCATCTCAGGTAATATAGTTTTTGTAACAGGGGATTGAAATGCCAATGGTAGACTTCAACACCTTTATCGGATGCTTATGTGGACGCTGATTTGAATTCCAAGCCAACAAACATTTTTTGTTATAAAAGTAGATGAGAGTGAGTAATAGAAGAAATAGTAGTTGGATGAAGAAAATGCAACTAAGGTATTGGACTAGAATGTTTTTCTTATTTGAGAATAATCATATGATTGACTTGCTATAAAAACTGATGACAAAAATAAATGGTGGTTGTGATTGAAAAAACTATGCCAATAATAATAGTCGACAAAATTATATAGGCAACAAGACTTTGTGATGCTTTCAATTAAGGATGCCCCAAACCAACAAACTTCATATATCAATCCAATTATTAGTCCCAACTATGCCCAGAATATGGATTCATGCTCAATTCATACATATTTTTCTGGTTATAGCACAGTTTGTCTTTGTTGATGGCATACAAGCTAAGTTACTAAAAACACCCCAGGAGGACCCCTGAAATGTTGTTTTCCAAATCAGAAACAGATTCCGGTGTGTCACTACTTTGAAATGTTGAAAAAATGTTTTGGTGACATTTTGGCTTTCTAAAATGTTTTATCAGTTTCTTGAAATGCACAAGATTTATGTTCCATCCTGAAATGTTTTACAAATTCTCGAAACATTTCAACAACAAACAACAACTTTTTGGGTAGAAAACTAAGCAACAAATTTAAAACACTTAGGAATCACTACACAAAAAACTCTCTAATAGTGCTTGGTCATTTAGTGCAAAAATGACCTCTAATGATTCCTTCTCTCACCAACTCTCTTTGGGTTCTATGTCAATGAGATGGACTCCTTTATTAGGAGCAGATATAGGATGGTTCTGATTTCCTTCTACCCGATGTCTTGATCTCCTTGCTTTTAGTTTTCAACAACATGATCCTCTTGGCACCTCACCTAAGGATTTGTAGAGACAAATTGATTCCTTATTCAACTATTGTGATCTTTGATAGTTAACATTTGAGCCTTTGGTTAGTATATGAACGACTTGGTGAGTACTAGTCATCTCAGGTAAGATAGTTTCTGTAACAAGGGATTGAAATGCTAGTGGTAGACTACAACACCTTTATTGGATGCCTATGTGGATGTTGGTTTGAATTCCAAGCCAACAAACATTGTTTGTTATACAAGTAGATGAGATTGAGAAATAGAAGCAATGTCAGTTGGATGAATAAAAGACAACTAAGGTATTGGACTAGAATGTTTTTCTTATTTGAGAATAATCATATGATTGACTTGCTATAAAAACTAATGACAAAGATACATGGTGGTTGTGATTCAAAAATATATGCCAATAATAGTCGAAAAACTTATATATCCAACAAGACTTTGTGATGCTTTCAATAAAGGATGCCCCAAACCAACAAACTTCATAAAGTAATTCAATTATTAGTCCCAACTATGCTCAAAATATGGAGTCGTGCTCAATTCATACATCTATTTATGGTTATAGAAAAGTTTGTCTTTGTTGATGGCATACAAGCTAAGTTACTAAAAACACCCCAAGACGACCCTTGAAATGTTGTTTGCCAAATCAGAAACAGATTCTGGTGTGTCACAATTTTGAAATGTTGAAAAAGTGTTTTGGTGACATTTGGCTTTCTGAAATGTTTTATCGGTTTCTTGAAATATGCAAGATTTATGTTCCATCTTGAAATGTTTTACAAATTCTAGAAACATTTCAGCAACAAACAACAACTTTTTGGGTAGAAAAACTAAGAAAAAAAAATTAGGGTCATTTCAGAAGGTCTTTGCACTCTGTAGCTCTATGGCCCAAGAAATTTTAAGAGAGCTAGGTATTTTATTGGTGAATGAAAATCCTTCATATTTTAGAGTCATATGCATTTATTTGCAGTGACCATACGGCTATGGGAAACTTCTCAAAGAGAAGAACAAAAAATTGATCTATGTGATGTTGATAGACAAGAAGATAGATGCCAACTAGGAGAATATTCACAAATTAAGGATCACGCTAATGCAGCTGAAGATGGGATTAATGGGCATGGAATAACCAAGGTATTAGTAGTACTTTAAAGTACTTTTAATGTATTTCTAACATGGAAGAATTCACAAACAATTTGCAGGTATTGATTTTTACACAAAGTCCAACACTTGAGGTTTGCTTTAAATTTCATGCTCAAATGGTATGTAAATTGTCTCAAATTGCAGCAGCTTTTTTGCTTTACTTGAGATCCATGATGTGCAGATACAAGTCTTTTCATTCAAGCAAAGTGGCTACAAAAGATGAAACTTATTCATATATCTTGGAAAGTGAGCAAAGTTCAATTGTTTGGAAACATTTACTTGCAGGCCTTGCTCAGGTTGTTTTGGCCTTAGAAAAGAATCATTGTTGGCAAGTGACTGTTGTGATGCTTGACTATATTTTATCATTGCCACCTTCATTTAGTTTGGATGCTATATTGAGCTTTATATTTTCTGCACTTAAGTATTTCTGTTGCCTTGCACCAAGTGTTACATGGCATTTGCAGACAGGAAAATGGTTATTGAAGTTGCTTGAAAGGGAATCTTTGGATTTTTCAAGTTCTGCATCTTATTTTTTGTTTGAGTTATTTTGAACGATGCTTGAGCATTCTGAACCAGAGCAGAGAGGTATTTCCCTTAAGCATCTAGGTAGACTTTTTGAACATGAGGAACTTGGAAAATTTACAGCTTTATCCATATCAGGAATTTTGAGGGAAAATGGTAGCTTGGAAATGGTTGTCAAGAAAGTAAGTCAACGTGGTCTTGCTTCCACTCTGGTTGTGAACACATGGGACATAATATCATCTTTAGCAGCTTGTGAGCCATCAATTACCTTAAGAAGGGAAGCAATGAAATTTTTATCAAGGTTCATACCATTTGTTGAACATCATTAGTTACATTCATTTTTTAGTTCTATTATTGTTATACTACCATAGTTTTAAAAACAGGTCGGTTCATTGGCCAAACCAGCCGAATTGCTTAAAACCCTGGTCAATAGCCATCATTCACCCTTTCTTTAGAAAAAACGAGCATAAACCAGCCGGGTCATTGCCAGGCTGACTGCGAACCCACCAGAGGCATTCTTGCAGGCTTGTGAGGTGGTTTGGAGGGAAAATAAGGGTTGTTTCCCTCCAAAAACAACCCCTCAAAGCCAATAAAAGGAGGTCTCCCCTCTCATTTTCTTCATACATCTCATCTAGTGCTTTTGTGAGCTTCATTGTGAGCTTGAAGAGTGTTGAGTTTTTGTTGGAGTAGTGGAACAATAGAGTTTGAGCTAAGTAGTAGCCACCATGCCTTCAAAAGCCAAGGATACTGCATATGCTCATTGTGATATGATTGATGGAAAAATGATTTGCAAATATTGCCAAAAAACTATTGAAGGAGGGGATATTAACAAGTTCAAGCAACAATAGGCTGGGATAGGAGGTCGTGTAAATCCATGTGGAGCCCCAAATGAAGTAATAGGGAATATTAGGGCATAATACCTTTAGAAGTTTGAGACTTAAGTCACTGAACCAACAGAGAAGTTTGTGACTCAAGCAATTGCAAAGTTTGGGAGTCAAGACTCAACCAAATGAGTTTGATCATGATGAGAAGGTTCAACTTTCAAGTGATAATGTTTATCACTAATATCATATATGCATACTTGTAGTAGGCTAGTGGCCCCATAGCTTGTAGCCGTTGTTTTTGGACTCTAGAGGCCATTTAGAGCATAATTTATTATATATTTTGTCGTTGATATGTATTGCACTTGGTGCCATTTTGATATATTCACCTTTACATGGTATATATATGAGCAAACTTTGCATATTTTTTGTCTATTAGTTTGGAATCATGATTTTAAATCTTAAAAATATTTTTTTTCTTCATTAAAAAATAATTATTTAATGTGTGTGTGTGTGTGTGTGTTTTTTTTTAAACTAGTTCATTGAGATCTAACCAGTCTTAAGTTGACGGGTTCAAGTTTGAAATCCAGTTTATTAGGTGGACCGATCCAATCACCAGTTCCATTTTTTAAAACTATGTATACTACCAGCTCTATATTCTAATTCAATGAGATATGGATCACTTACGGGGATTGTGATATCTCTTCTTGCTCATGCATGCCTCTATTCTCCAACGGAGGATATTAATATCATACCTCCAAGTGTATGGAATGATCTGGAGGTCTTGGCAACATCTAATATTGTAAATGCATTCATTCATGTAGAGCAAGTTGTTTGTTGGGCTTTATTTCAGCTCAAGGAGCACACAGATGAAGACATGGAGGTTTTTAAAGAAGCATTGATGAGTAGTTTAGAAAGTGCACAACTAAATCAATATCTTGCAGATGTCTGTGCATTAGGTTTTGACAAGGCTCAATTCTATTTGGTCAAAATTTGATTCCTTCACAAAAATCTCTATGCAAGAAGCTAAGGAATTGAAGGAGACAAAAGATGAATTGGAACTTAAACAACAATCAACGTTTCAAAATATCACGTGCTCCAAATTGATGGCATGCAGGGGTACTTGCCCTTGCGAACTTTAACGTGGGTTCTTGCCTCACCACTTTCATCCTCTTTTTTCACACTGTTACATTCATCACTACAGTCTCAGGTTGTAAATATTGGATTCCTTTTGGTCCAAAGTGATAAACCCTATTATGAACTATTCCCTCTTTCAGTTATAAATTTTAGAGTCTGCAATCACTAAAGTAAAGGCCAGTCTAGTTAGTTGAGTTTGTCTCCAATATTAAGCTGAAATTACACTCAAAGGTGTTTTGTCTCTGGGCAAATATCTATAAAAATTTAAAGAAATTTTGTGAATGTCTTGGGTACTGACCTCCTATAGCTAGAGGTTGTCTCTAGGGTACAACACACACCTGACTCAAAAGGATATAGAAGTTAAGAAATTAATTATTTTTAGCTTAATTATAAACAAAATTTGTTCATGCAATTCTAAAACTTGCGACAAAAAGAGTTGTCTAGGTAGGCATATACTAAGTAATCCATCAAGTTGTAGACCATGATGAATTTAAACAAAGATAAGAGTAGGCTACAACTAGGTATATAAATGGATTAAAATATTAAATATACAATGGGCTTCCATGATAAAGATGAAATTAGTTGACAATACCTTTAATATGTGGCTATAAAGGTGGACAAAATATGTAATTTGGTCAAGGGTAAAAGAGTAGTAAGAAGAGGCATTGATGCTAATTCTAGAGCTGGTGGCAACTTGACATGTAACAGTCCAAGAGAAGTCAAAAGTGAAGGTTCTTCTTAATAAAATGATTGGTTTAGTAGAAGGCATGAAGGATTTAGAGGAAAACAAAGCTTTAAAATATTTGAAGGTAAAAAATTACCCTTAACATGTTTTATTTGCAACAATGTTATTGTAGGGAATTTTTCATAAAACATGTTTCATAACTGGGAATTGCAATTATAATGTTAGCCATCAGTAAATTTTGTCACAGCAAATGATGGCTAAAACAGTTCTTGAGCCTTCAAGAGATTATTTTCACAAAAAATTACTCATTCTTGAAAACTTCTGGTGTTTTCTAACTTAAGATTAATCTTCACTGTTGTTTTAAATATACCTTATTTTCCTCTGTAAAATATTTCCTTTCCTCTCATTTATCCTCCAGTCCCTTTGAAAAAACCCATTTTTACCCTCCATTTCATCAAAATCCCCTTTAAACCTATAAAAACCCCTTTATAATGGTTTAAACTCCCTTTTTACACTTATCATAACACTAAAAAACCCCAAAAAAACCCATTTTTGGGCCTACTCCGACCCTTTTCAAACATTGGGTTTTAAGCCCCCTTTGCTTAAGCTCCCCATCCTTTCCCCGCCATAAAACCTTGCGCCCACGACCAGGCGTTAGCCCCCATCGCCATCGCACATCGACGTTCGCAATTCTTCTTTCCCCTTACCTTTTTTCTTCCAATTGACCAATCTCCCGAGGGCTTAAATCTCCAGCCCTTGTTACTTTAGCTCCCGGTCCTTTCTTCCTCCACGGAACCATGCCCTAGCACCTATCTTTAGCCCCATCGCATCGAAAAAACGTGTTTTCTCTTCATTTCATTTCCGCCGACAATTCAAACCTTGATTTGATCTGCACCGTTGATCTACCAAGATCAACGGTTGTCAACGTTCCATCGCAACCTCCTTCACCCCTTCTCCTAGCCCTTTTCCCCTTTCTCTTCATACCCCGCTTTTGGTCCCATACTCCTCCACCAGACCCTTTCCTTCCTCGTTCTTTAAGCCCCCTTCACGTTGTAAAATTCTCACCCCAACAGTGTTTTTCCCGCGATATATCCCCGCTTCTCCAAATTTAATCGCAACCGTCCATTCCCTCCCAATCAACTGCTCAGGATCACTATGGAGGCACCCAACCATGGTGGTTTGTACTCCCTGGTGCCCCCGTGGTTGACTTTTACAACTGTGAGAAATCTCATATCTATGGCTAAAATTAGCTGTGGAGGCACACCCTTAAGTCTTTCTTCCGTACACCCAATCCCCTCACGGTGACGTCACCTCCCGGTCCCACCGGTGAGCGCCTTCGCTCCCTCCCACTTTCACCTTTTCTTATGTATTTCACCCCTACCCAGATTATTACACTTTATCACTATAAACCAATGTTTACCCGACTTCAAGCCTCCCTGCTACCAAACAAATTTTCTTACGTCACCACGATCCCACCGCGCAGATTTCCAACCTTCGTGCTCATCCACGACCGTAGATCTTCAGCTCGAAGATCTAATGGTCCCAAACCAATTTCCCGTTCATTTCACCGATGAAACCAATCGCGCATTTTGGACGCAAAATCGGTGGTATTGGGAGGACACGCGTCGCCCGACGGACGATATCACGTTCGTTCAGGCGTAAACCACTTACCACCCTTTGCGTGCGCGAAAAAAATTCGTGGTTTTCCCAAAACCACTTTCCTCTATTTCACGCCAAAAGTTAGAATTAAATCCTGTTTTCATAGGTTTTGTCCACAGAACCTTTTCCTGCATGCATTTTCCCCTCCTCACTACTCTTTTCGCCCTCTGCCGAGCCTCCAAAGCACTTTACCCAATACGCACAGGTTTTTATAATAGTTTTGTGGTTTGTTGCAAGTTTCATGGCTGTAGTCATAAAAATTCATCCCACAGTCAAAATTACAGTGATATAGCCTTAGATGACGATCCAAAAAGGCCCAAAAGTGAAGAAAAGGGACAAAAGGGTTGAATTCCAAAGATTAATCAGTGTTTCATGGGCATTGATTACTTAAATCAAACCCTCCAGCGCAGCAGACCTGTACACAAGCACTAAAGATCAGCAAAGAAATTAAAAGGTTAAAGGATGAAGATTAAAGTCAAAATACTGAAGATTAAAAGACTTAATCCTACAGTTTAAAGGATAAAGACATAGCGAATAAAGCAGAAAGATGATTAAAAGTTAAAACAGTCAGCAGAAAGGACAAAAAGCCCGAAGATGATTATAAAGGCCCAAAAGCAAGATCAAGGCCTAAATCAGTGTTTAAAGCCACAAAGTAGACATATCACCCAAAAGAATGCTTCAAATTCCAAATCACCGAAGCATTTACTCCTCCAAAGATCAAAATGCCACCTACAAGTTCATTTTCCTCAAAAGAATACAAATTGGATGCACAGTCAGAGATATATGCCAAAGACAGCTCAGAAGTAATTGCTAGCCTACCAAAAGCCTCCAAAGTCAACAAAAGTGACTGAAGTAGATAAAAGTTAATGCAAAATTAATTAAAACAGATTTAAACATCTGAAATATTCTCCATAAGGCCTCCCAAAGGTCGAGAAGCATTTACTCTGTATTAATTGAACAATTAGACCTTCTTTCCACTCCACCTCCTCAATTTACCTATATATATCATATGAGGAGTTCATTGTTATTGTTGGTTGAATACTTATTGAATGTAAATAGCTGTTAAGGTTGTTGAAGCTTTGTTTGTAATTGAAGAAAGATAGGCTGAGAAGAGAAGTTTGAAGCTATAAAGACCTACTGGACTTGAAGATTATAACTAGTTTGAACATCAAATATACAAGCTGATTTATGGGATCCTGGTCTATGTCAATGGTGATGTTTTTCTTACTATAATTGTTATTTTTCTCATGTTTTCCGTACTGTCCACTTTCTCTGATAAAGAACAGTAATATAGATTAGGATTTACTATAAAGTACCCTATTTCTCACTGATAAATATTTATCTCTATGTTTTCTTCTAAATGTGTGTTTGGGAATGATTTCAATAGAGTGTAACCAATCAAGGAACATTGGTGAGCCCATGTCTTGCTGAGTAAAACTTGAGATATTGTCCTTGAATGATATTTTCATTGCATTCTAAGTAAATTTAAACTAGGGAAGTCTATGGTTAGCCCTGTCCTCTATTTTATCTCCAATAGTTGCTTTGAAAAGATCCCTGAGAGTATGCCAAAAGCAGGATAGGTTCAAAGTCCTTACTTGATCTTAGGTTTCCCTCTGTTTTCTTATATGTTTTCTACTTTCTGAAGGCAATCTGTTAGATTGCTGGATTGTTGTCTGAAAAGTGTGCTTTAGTAAAAAATTTCCCAAAGAAGTCTATGCTTCACCCTGTCCTTTGGCTTACTTCAAACAGTTGCTTTGAAAGGCTTTTCTTGTTTAGTGAAGTTAATAGATTCTTAAATGATTATTAGCTTTGCTTCTTTCACAACACTTTTAATGTTTCATACCACAAAATCAACTTAAAGAGATCTTTTGATATAGATGGCTTTCCCCATAGACCACTCTTGAAACTTGTTGTGCAATTAAATCCTTTTGTGACTCCATAGCCCAATGGATTGATATTTTTTTTTACCTATCTTATCAGTTGAACCATTCTGTCAACCTGCTCACATCTTCACCCTTCAAAATACTTCCTTCATTTTGATGATATCCATCCCAACCAAAACAAACAAAACCCTTGTGCTTCATAACTAGCCTAATATCATATCATAAGCCTTAAAGATATATCCTTTGAAAACACTCATATAGAGAGATCCCTCTCTGAATCCAAGAGGGCTAGATCCTAGGATTCCAAAGTGGTTTTAATGTAGGCTTTGCAACGTTTGTTCTTGCCAATCTTGCAACCTATGGAGACCTAACATAGTGGCAACCATACTGGGGAGAAACAATATTGAGTAATAGATAACTTCACAACTCAATGAACCCCTATTTTTGAATGACACAAGAGTCACCAAGACTGGTTATTATTGATTGTTGATGGTGAACAACAGCCAAACCTTGAAAACAAGTAAAAATCCTTCACTTGGAAACTCCATTGGTATTCAGTAGGCCTGCTGACCCCACTGGTTGTTCCTAAGACTCCACTGGGAAATCCTTTTATCTTTCAAACATCATTCAAACCTAGTTAAGAAAACTTTGAGGATTGAGTTCTATTTGAAAAAGATTAGTTAGCCTTTAAAAGACTGTCATACTTGGTTGAACTTTTCTCATCATTGGGTCTAAAAACACCACATAGTGGCTTCTACAAGGATTTATACTAGAGCCTATCCTAACCCAAATCCCCCTGATATAGTTGATAATCCAGAAATTATCCTTAGGAAATCTCCTAAATCCAAGACTTCAACTGTTGTCAGACCAATTCACGGAGCTAACTTTGTCCCTGAAAATCTCTCAGCTCTGAAAGATACACAAGTTGACTTAAGAAACCCATCTAGAACTAAGTCACTTAGTGATATAGATGAGATAGACTTTGAGCCTCCACACTCACCCCAACATAGTGGTGAACATACTGATAGCAAAGAAACCACCCCACCTGATCTACATTTCATTCATAATTTTGGTTTCTCTCATCCTAGATCTGCTCAACAATCTCTTACTGGTCCAACTACTTCTATTATCCATAAACCCATTGTTCAAACTACTCCATTCCATCCTTCTCCTCCTTTCATAAACCCTCCACTTGTAAACCCCCCATTTTTTCCACAATCTCCTATCATGGCAGCATGGTATGCTCCTCTAGTCCTTCCTTTACCTTTAGCCAATTTACCACAGGACTATCAGTCCAAGATTCCATTATATGATGCAAGTGGTACTATTACTGCTCAACAACATGTGGACAAGATGAATGACTATTTTTATAGAAATGAGATAGATGATGAAACCATTAAACTCAGATTATTTGCTCAAAGTTTAGGGGGAGAAGCAAGAAATTGGTTCAAAATATTAAACCCTAATAGTATTAATGATCTCCAAGATTTCCATAAAACATTCATAAACAAATGAAAAGTTAGGAAGAACCCTCTCCAAATACTTTCAGATTACAACAACCTCAAGAGAAATACTGGGGAAAGTGTTCAAGATTATTGCACTAGATTTAATAGTGTTTATAACGCATTACCCCCTGATTTGAAACCTCCACAAGGCTCAGCTTTGACCAAATTCCCTGAAGGATTTGATCCTAAAATGGCTTATCAGCTAAGAGAAAGGGATCCCTTAACTTAAGAAGACATGCAGAAGGGATCTCTTAGTGTGGAAACAAATCTAATTGAGAAGAGAGCTAGAATGAAGACTGAGAAGAGGATATCATATAGGGAAGACACTGCACCTTCCACATCTGACTCAAAATTAGACCATCTAGACAAGAACGTGGATAGGTTGGAAAAGATGATGGAGAGGTTAGTTGTCCAAACAAATGCTTAGAATAGGAACCAGCCTCAAAATCAGAACGAGAACTTTAGGAGAAATCAACCTCAGAACAGACAAAGAGATGCTAATCAACAGATCAGACCTCCTTTTCAAGAAAATTATGTCAATGAGGATGAAGAAACAAATGAACAAACAGAGGATGATCACATAAACATGTTGGGAGTAAGAAATGAGGATTCTGATTTCCTTCATGAAAGAAAACAAGGTCTATATACACCCTATGATGATAGAAGACCAGAAACTGAATAATGTGAACAAGATTTCGAAAATTCCACCGTAGGATAACCTAAACAATATGACCTAAGAAGTAAAAATAACCAAGATACTCCCAATAAGAAAACCTCTGATAATTCTGCCAAAAATAGCCATGTAAATACTTCCAAAAAGACAGCAGAAAATCATATAACAGGGGCTGAAAGTTCTGATCCAAACAAGGGAAAAAACACCCAAATCAATGAAAAACAGAGTGGTGACCCTAGCAGCACTAGCATTTCAACTAATGCTCCTGAAAAAACCATTTTGACTACTGTAAATAGTAGAAATTAGCAAGCTGATTTTGCTGATGAAGGCGTGACTAACAAGGCTGAATCAAACATTTTGAAAAATCAAACTCCTTTTAACCTAGAGAGTGAGATTGCCAAAATCAAAATATTTGCTCCACTCACTGAGTTAGTTACTCAAAATGTATATAGAGGTCAAGTTTTGAAAGCTTTTAACATAGAAGATATTCATGATACTATTAGCTTGAATGATGATACACCAGAGCTTCTGTTTGGTCCTAAGATTGAAGGAAATTTTCAAGAAGGAAATACCCCTCCATTCTACATCAGTTTGAACATCCATGATAATATTTTTCACAATGCCATGATTGATTCAAGGGCATCACATTACCTCATGCCCAAAGTAATAATGGAAAAATTAGGCCTTGAGGTAACTAGACCTTATAAAGATTTATATTCCTTTGATTCAAGCAGATTGAGATGCATAGGCCTTATAAAAGATCTCTATGTTAACTTAGCTCAAATCCCAGCCAAAAGTTTAGTGATGGACATTGTAGTGGCTGATATACCCCCCAAATATGGCATGCTTCTTTCAAGATCATGGGGTGCTAAGTTGCAAGGTACTATGCAAATGGATATGACTTATGCCACCATCCATGTCTTCAGTCAACCTAAAAGACTCTATAGGGAAACACACATGAAATATATGGTGAGTAGTCAAGAAAGACCAGAAAACTCCCCACTCTATTCTATACATACTAACCTTGATTCATTCATTCTTTATAATGATAAGATTCCTAATGAGCAAGAGTTAATCAATGAAACATCAGCCAATATAGTGGCCACTCCACATCCAAACATACTGGCAGCCATAGAGGGAAAGGAGAGAAAGGAAAAATCATTAGATCAGTTTGCAAACTCAGAAATTCACAGTAAAAAAATTGAAGGTCTTGAGGTCCAAAACAGTCATGAACATAGTACCAATCAAGAAAATCAAAGAATAAAGCCTCTAAACATTGAAAATTCTCAGGAACTAAATAAATACAAACACAGGGTAGACCTACAGGATCGACACAGTGACAGTTGTAATGAACAATACAGAGAGTAAATAAATGATAAATCTGAAGACAGACCTCTTTGGAGTATGAGTTTTGATGGATCTTGCTCTAAAAATGATGCAGGAGCAGGCATATGGGTGCACAACACTGAAAACAATCATGTTGAAGGTCATTCTTATAGATTAAACTTTCAATGCACGAGCAACATAGCAGATTATGAAGCTCTCCTTTTAGGCCTACATTTATTGAAAAAATTAGGGGCCAGAAGAATAACAGTACATGGGGATTCAGAATTGATAATTAGGCAAATAAATGGGGAATACACTGCTAAACATCCCAGAATTAGAGCCTATAGAGATGATGCCATGGACTTGTTAAAAAAAAATTCTGAATTCCTACTTTCCTTTGTCCCATGGAACCAAAACATTCTTGCCAATGGACTAGCCTTTGCTATTAGGACTTGTATAACACCTTATGAAAGCAAGAAATGCACCACCCAAGTCAAATATAGACCAACTATCCCGGATAATGAAAAGTACTGGCAAGTTTTTGATGGAGATAAACAAATAGAAGACTTCCTACAGTCCAAAAATGAATTTGAAATACCAAACTCAAATTCAGAGTATGAACAAGACTGTCCTACTGAAGAAAACCCACTTTTTGAAGAAGAAAAGTCTCCTGAGATTGCTGAAATAAATCTGTTAACCCATCAACCCAAACATACAATAGAAAAAAGCACAGATTTAGAAAATGAAGACTTAGAGGTGTTGCAATCTAAAGATCAAAGCTTGCCAAAAGGACTGGTCCTATTAGAAGAAATTTTTGACTTGAATGATGTTGCCAAAAAGCCAAAACTGAAACCTACTGAAGCTGAAGTGGAAGAATGCAACATAGGCAGTGAGGAAAAGCCCAAAATGATCAAACTGTCTAAAACACTGCCAACTCACATTAAATTGAAATACATTGAGCTTTTTAGAGAGTTTTCTGATGTTTTGCATGGAGCTATGAAGCTCTAAAATCATATGATACATAAATAATCCAGCATAAGATACCCCTCAAAGAAAACCAGAAGCCTTTTAAACAAAAATTGCGCAGAATCAACCCTGTTCAATTACCTCTGGTAGAGAAAGAAATTAGAAAAATGTATGACGTTGGAATTATAGTCCCTGTTAGATACTCATAGTGGGTGTTTAATCTTGTATCAGTTAGGAAGAAAACATGGGAAATAAGGCTTTGCATTGACTTTAGAAACTTAAACAAAGCCTCATTAAATGACAACTACCCCTTGCCCAAAATGGATCATATCTTACAAAGGGTAGTTGGTTCTAAAAGAATTTCTTTGCTAGATGGCTTCTCAGGTTATAATCAAATATTGGTACATCCTGATGATCAACTAAAAACAACCTTTACTACACCCTGGGGTACTTTCATGTATTTGAAATGAATGTTTGTGCCACATTTCAGAGAGCCATGGATATAGCATTCTCGGAAGAAATAGGTTACTTCATAGTAATTTACTTAGATGATATCACTGTCTATTCAAAAACAGATGAAGAACACCTAATACACTTGAGAAAAGTCTTTGAGAAATGTAGAAAATATGGGTTGTCCTTAAATCCAAAGAAAACATTGTTCGGTCTCCAAGAAGGTAAAATTCTTGGACATATCATATCTGAAGAGGGAATAAGGATAGACCCAAAGAGGATCGATGGTATATTGCAAATCAGCCATCCTAGAAACATCAATGAACTTCAATATTTCAGTGGGAAGATTAATTTCTTGAGAAGGTTCATACCCAATTTCACTGAACTCCTTAGAAACATAACAAATATGCTTAAAAGAGAAGAAGGAGTTAAATGGACCTTAGAAGCAAAGAAACCATTTGAGCTGGTGAAACAAGCACTTACCAAAACACCGGTTCTTATCAGTCCTGATTTTACAAAGGATTTCTTCATTTTTTTCGTTTGCATCAGAACACACAGTAGTTGATGTCCTATTACAGAAAAACTTGAAGGGACAAGAGCAGCCAATTGCATTTTTCAGCAAGGCATTAAGAGATGCACTTCTGAAGTACAATATAATGGAAAAATAAGCCTTTTCCTTTGTCAAAGCCTTAAAAGACATCAGAGTTTACATTTTACATTCCCACATTATAGCATTTGTGCCTCATTCAGTTGTAAAAGACATATTGACCCAAGATCTAGATGGAGAAAGATGAAAGTGGATTGCTGTAATTTTAGAATATGACTTAGAAATCAAACCCACTAAGCTCATAAAAGGTCAAGGTCTAGCAAAACTTATGGTTGAATCCAACTTTCAAGCTTTTGATATAAACATGTTTAATGCATTAGATGAACAGGAAGAGTTGACAACTCCAATTATTGAAGATCATTTTCTGAATTCATCTTGGTATGCTGATATTTTGTATGTTTTGCTCAATCTTAATGCCCCTCCTGGTTTGTCTAAAACAAAGGCGAGATTTTTAAAATTGAAAACTGTAAATTACTGCATTTTGGATAAATGTTTATATTGGAAAAATGCTAGTGGATTATTGCTTAAATGTTTTCCTGAGAATGATGCAGATAAGATCAAGCACAAGTTTCATGAAGGAGAATGTGGAGGCCACCTCTACTAGAAGTCAACTGCTAACAAAATCATTAGAGTTGGTTACTACTAGCCCACCCTCTTTCAAGATGTCCACAAAATGATTACTGTCTGTCACAAATGCCAAATTTTTGAAGGCAAAAGAAAGTTGCTTCCCTTACCTCTGCAACCAATCACTATTGAAGCTCCTTTTCAGCAGTGGGGTTTAGACTTCATTGGGGAAATCCATCTTTCCTCATCTGCCCAACATAGATGGATCTTCACAACAAAAAATTATTTTACCAAGTGGATAGAATCCATCCCCTCTAGGAATGCCACTGGCTCAGTCATCATTTTATTCCTTGAAAACCATATACTGTCTAGATTTGGCTATCCTAAGAAGATCATAACTGACAATGCTGTTGCATTTGGGTCTAAAAAGATGGTATAATTCTGTCATAAATATTAGATTATATTGTGTCATTCTACAGCTTATTACCCTCAGGGTAATGGATTGGAAGAATCATCAAATAAAATTTTGGTGAACATAATCAAGAAGTTGTTGGAAGATAACAAGAAATCATGGCACAGTAAGCTATTACATGCATTATGGGCAGACAGATTGACAGTTAAAAATTCAATTGGGATGTCTCCTTACCAGCTAGTTTATGAAACTGTTGCAATATTTCCAACCAGTTTAGGAGTGCCAGTCATGAAGCTGATCCAAGAAGTACAGTTTGAATATAATGATATGACAAGAAGAATACACCAGACTAAACATCTACAACAAACCAGGGAAAAAGTCTACATCAGAGCACAGCAACTACAAGAAAACATCAAGAATTTGTTTGACAAAAGAACCAAGGCAAGTGATTTTAAGATTGGTGATAAAGTATTGAAATGGGATTCAAGGAGAGAAGATAAGGGCAAACATGGAAAATTTGTTAATTTATGGCAAAGCCCTTATCTTATTCAATTTGTCATTGGAAACAATGCATTCTTTCTACAAGAGTTGGATGGAGCTGAATATTTTGGAGGTCCTGTCAATGGCAGGATGCTCAAACATTATTTCTATTAACTGATATTTTAAGTTTCCAAGTTTTTTTTTTGTTCATTGTATATAGCATTGTTTTTAAATTTGAGAAAAGAAAAAATACAAAAACAATAGAAAAAGAGAAAATATGGCAGAAACAAAAGAAGAAAGGTACAACCCCATACCAAAAAAGAAAGGAAAAATCTGAAAGTGTGCAAGCTTAAATGCCACTACTTGAGAAAAGCATTGCTATTTAGTCATACAGCCTAATCATGACTAGATAGATTTCAATTTACTGCTGATAAGTTAGTGAATCAGATTTTCCAAATAATGTAATCTTGGCTTATTAGTAGAATAGATTAGGATAGAAAAAGGATGACTCGCAACAGATCAAAATCTGAGTCATGAGAAAGAATGAAGGATGTTTTTAATTTTCAGATCTTAAGCCTTCAAAATTTTGTTTTAAATTTTCTGCAAAAGAAGTCTATGTGCAGCTTGTACATACAGCCATAGAAAAAACAGCAAATCAGTCAGCTTAATTCTTGTTTGGTTGTGTTTTAATTTTCTGTTTTAGAATGTAGAGAATAAAATCTGTCAAACAGTTTAATCCTGGCAGATAGTAGCTTAGGTAGAGAATTTATGAGTTCAACTGTTTAATCTGAACTCATGGAAGAAATAAGGGTAGATTTAGATTAGTTTTCTGGTTTCAATAAAAGAATAAAATGTTGATGTCAAAAGGTTTGCAAGTCCAAGTGCACCTTATGAAGAAAAAATGTTAGGAAAGTAGGCTATGTAGGTAGTTGTTTGGGGAAAAGAATTTTGTTTGCTGATACAAAGTACTAATCATCTTTTTAAGCAGCATGATTAAGGAAGAAAAGGTTTTCAAGGATAAGGCACAGATCTACATTCCAAAGATCAATTTCTAAAGTTCTTAACACCTCCAAGGAGCTGCCATCCCCAAGTGGAGCCATTGTTAGCCATCAGTAAATTTTGTCACAGCAAATGATGGCTAAAACAGGTCTTGAGCCTTCAAGAGATTATTTTCACAGAAAATTACTCATTCTTGAAGCCTCTGGTTTTTTCTAACTTAAGAGTAATCTTCACTGTTGTTTTCTTCAAAAATCCTCAAGAAGACCTGTTGTATAAAGAAGACTGTTTTCACCATTTTCTCCATCTTTTCACCTTTATAATTTCCTCCAAAGTCCCCCCATTTCACTCATTTTTCCCCTTTACATATACCTTATTTTCCTCTGTAAAATATCTCCTTTCCTCTCATTTATCCTCCATTCCCTTTGAAAAAACCCATTTTTACCCTCCATTTCATCAAAATCCCCTTTAAACCTATAAAAACCCCTTTATAATGGTTTAAAATCCTTTTTTACACTTATCGGAACACTAAAAAACCCCAAAAAGACCCATTTTTGGGCCTATTCCGACCCTTTTCAAACATTGGGTTTTAAGCCCCCTTGGCTTAAGCTCTGCTTCATTTCCCCGCCATAAAACCTTGCGCCCGTGACCAAGCGTTAGCCCCCATCGCCATCGTGCATCGGTGTTCGCAATTCTTCTTTCCCCTTACCTTTTTCCTTCCGATGGACCGATCTTCCGAGGGCTTAAATCCCCAGCCCTTGTTACTTTAGCTCCCAGTCCTTTCTTCCTCCATGGGACCATGCCCCAGCACCTACCTTTAGCCCCCATCACATCAACAAAACGCTTTTTCTCTTCATTTCATTTTCTTTTTCCTCCACCGATGATTCAAACCCCGATTTGATCTGCACCGTTGATCTACCAAGATCAATAGCTGTCAACGTTCCATTGCAACCTCCTTCACCCCTTCTCCTAGCGCTTTTCCCCTTTCTCTTCATACCCCGCTTCTGGTCCCATACTCCTCCACCGGACCCTTTCCTTCCCCGTTCTTTAAGCCCCCTTCCCTTTGTAAAATTCTCACCCCGACGGTGTTTTTCCCGCGATATATCCCCGCTTCTCCAAAGTTAATCGCAACCGTCCATACCCTCCTAATCAACCGCTCAGGATCACTGTGGAGGCACCCAACCATGGTGGTCCATACTCCCTGGTGCCCCCGCAGTTGAATTTTACAACTGTGAGAAATCTCATATCTATGGCTAAAATTCACTGCGGAGGCACACCCCTAAGTCTTTCTTCCGTACACCTAGTCCCCCCGCAGTGACGTCACCTCCTGGTCCCACCGTTGAGCGCCTTCGCTCCCTCCCACTTTCACCTTTTCTTATGTATTTCACCCCTACCCGGATTATTACACTTTATCACTATAAACTAATGTTTACCCAACTTCAAGCCTCCCCGCTACCAAACAAATTTGCTTACGTCACCACGGTCCCACTGCCCCACCCACGGCGCAGCTTTCCAACCTTCGCGCTCATCCACGACCGTAGATCTTCGGCCCGAAGATCTAATGGTCCCAAACCAATTTCGTGTTCATTTCACCAATGAAACCAATCGCGCATTTTGGATGTGAAATTGGCGGTATTGGGAGGACATGCATCGCCCGATGGACGATATTGCGTTCGTTCAGGTGTAAATCACTTACCACCCTTTGTGTGCACGAAAACCATTCGTGGTTTTCCCAAAACCACTTTCCTCTATTTCACGCCAAAACTCAGAATTAAACCCTTTTTTCGCAGGTTTTGTCCACAGAACCTCCTCCTACATGCATTTTCCCATCCTCACTGCTCTTTTCGCCCTCTGCCGAGCCTCCAAAGAAGTTTACCCAATACGTGCAAGTTTTTATAATAGTTTTGTGGTTTGTTGCAGGTTTCATGGCGACAGTCATAAAAAGCCGTCCCACAGTCAAAATTACAGTGATATAGCCTTGGATGACGATCCAAAAAGGCCCAAAAGCGAAGAAAATGGACAAAAGGGTTGAATTCCAAAGATTAATCAGTGTTTCATGGGCACTGATTACTTAAATCAAACCCTCCAGCGCAACGGACTTGTACATAAGCAGTAAAGATCAGCGAAGAAATTAAAAGGTTAAAGGATGAAGATTAAAGTCAAAAGACCAAAGATTAGAAGAATTAATCCTACAGTTTAAAGGATAAATACATAGTGAATAAAGCAGAAAGATGATTAAAAGTTAAAACAGTCAGTAGAAAGGACAAAAAGACCGAAGATGATTATAAAGGCCCAAAAGCAAGATCAAGGCCTAAATCAGTGTTTAAAGCCACAAAGTAGACAAATCACCCAAAAGAATGCTTCAAATGCCAAATCACCAAAGCAGTTACTCCTCCATAGATCAAAATGCCACCTACAAGTTCATTTTCCTCAAAAGAATACAAATTGAATGCACAGTCAGAGATATTTGCCAAAGACAGCTCAGAAGTAATTGCCAGCCTACCAAAAGCCTCCAAAATCAATAAAAGTGACTGAAGTAGATAAAAGTTAATGTAAAATTAATTAAAACAGAGTTAAACTTATGAAATCTTCTCCATAAGGCCTCCCAAAGGTCGAGAAGCATTTACTCTGTATTAATTGAACAATTAGACCTTCTTTCCACTCCATCTCCTCAATTTACCTATATATATCATATGAGGAGTTCATTGTTATTGTTGGTTGAATACTTATTGAATGTAAATAGCTGTTGAGGTTGTTGAAGCTCTGTTTTTAATTGAAGAAAGATAGGCTGAGAAGAGAAGTTTGAAGTTGTAAAGACCTACTGGACTTGAAGATTGTAACTGGTTTGAACATCAAATATACAAGCTGATTTATGGGATCCTGGTCTATGTCAATGGTGATGTTTTTCTTAATGTAATTTTTATTTTTCTCATGTTTTCCATACTGTACACTTTCTCTGATAAAGAACAGCAAATATAGATTAGGATTTACTATAAAGTACCCTATTTCTCACTTATAAATATTTATCTCTATGTTTTCTTCTAAATGTGTGCTTGGGAATGATTTCAATAGAGTGTAACCAGTCAAGGAAGGTTGGTGAACCCATGTCTTGCTGAGTAAAATTTGAGATATTGTCCTTGAATGATATTTTCATTGCATGCTAAGTAAAGTTAAACTAGGAAATTATATGGTTAGCCCTATCGTCTAGTTTATCTCCAACAGTTGCTTTGAAAAGATCCCTGAGAGTATGCCAAAAGCAGGATTGGTTAAAAGTCCTTACTTGATCTTAGGTTGCCCTCTGTTTTCCTATATGTTTTCTACTTTCTGAAGTTAATCTGTTAGATTGTTGGATTGTTGTCTGAAAAGTGTGTTTTAGTAAAAGTTTGCCCAAATAATTCTATGGTTCACCCTGTCCTTTGGCTTACTTCAAACAGTTGCTTTGAAAGGCTTTTCTTGTTTAGTGAAGTTAATATATTCTTAAATGATTATTAGCTTTTCTTCTTTCACAACACTTTTAATGTTCCATACCACAAAATCAACTTAGAGAGATCTTTTGATATAGATGACTTGCCCCATATACCACTCTTGAAACTTGTAGTGCAATTATATCCTTTTGTGACTCCATAGCCCAATGGATTGATATTTTTTTTTACCTATCTTATCAGCTGAACCATTCCGTCAACCTGCTCACATCTTCACCCTTCAAAAGACTGACTTCATTTTGATGATATCCATCCCAACCAGAAAAAACAAAACCCTTGTGCTTCATAACTAGCCTAATATCATATCATAAGCCTTAAATATATATCCTTTGAAAACACTCATATAGAGAGATCCCTCTCTGAATCCAAGAGGGCTAGATCCTAGGATTCCAAAGTGGTTTTGATGTAGGCTCTGCAGCGTTTGTTCTTGCCAATCTTGCAAACTATAGAGACCTAACATATAACATGAAATCATAATGTTTTGGATGCATTTTTGGAAGTGTCAATTCCCTAAAGAGATTTGGTTTTGGATTCAAATCCTTTCTGTGGGTTTGTTCACTTTGGAGTAGATAGGTGATATGATTATTTCAAAGATATTTTTGAAGAAATTGATATTGGCCCCATGATTAATACATTACATTTATATGAATATATACTAGGAGCAAAGAGTCAATGGTTAACTTCATGGAAATCGAGACATTGCCCTTTTATCTTGGCTGCTTGTTATAATTGTGTGTGATGATTCAAGTGATGTTGTACTATTTTATTATGATATTTCTCTTTATTTTAGCTGCTTCATATTGTTGTGTGTGATGAATCCACTCATGTTAACTAAGTTATCAGCTAGAAGGTGTGATGAGCTCAATGTATGTTCCATGCCACAATCGCTTAGCCTAGTTGTGTATGCACACAGAGATGCCATAAGCATAATTTCAAGCGTGTAGACATTGTTTCAAATATGTTTTTGTTTTGGATGAAGGCAAGTGTCTTAGGATTTCCTTTTATCATTTTTTAAAAGGATGTAAACAACCATGATGTTTCTACTTTTCCAATTTGTGTTGATCCTCTCCATGGATCGAACATATTTTGTATGCAACTACCTATTACACTATGATATTTTGCCTATATAATGAAGAGAATTAAATGAATAAAGGGTGATATACCCAAAAGAAATATGTTACGGTTTGGGAGATATACCCAAAACAAAGTGTGTTGCGCAGGTGTTGCGCAGTCCTTGCCTACAGAGTTACATGCATGTTTTGGAGCTGCCAGCTATTAGAGATTTTAGAGGTTGGTTTGTCATACATTAGGATGCCATCTCAGGCCATATTTCATCAAACTAGTGTCAGCCATAAAGGAAAGACGACTTTGTGCTACCCAGTTGTTGCGCAGCACTGTCATTTCACTGGCAACTTTTATAATTTTCAGTTTCTTCTATTTTCTTTACTGAGGATGAATGAGGTTCAAAGATAGACATTGTTTCAAATATGTTTTTGTTTTGGATGAAGGCAAGTATCCTAGGATTTCCTTTTATCATTTTTTAAAAGGATGTAAACAACCATGATGTTTCTACTTTTCCATTTTGTGTTGATCCTCCCCATGGATCGAACATGTTTTGTATGCAACTGCCTATTAAACTATGATATTTTTCCTATATAATGAATAAAGGGAGATATACCAAAAAAAAATATGTTACGGTTTGGGAGATATACCCAAAAAAAATTGTGTTGCGCAGTCCTTGCCTATAGAGTTTCACACATGTTTTGGAGCTACCAGCTGTCAGAGATTTTAGAGGTTGGTTTGTCATACATCAGGGTGCCATCTCAACCCATCTTTCATCGAACATGTGTCAACCATAAAGGAAAGATGACTTTTTGCTACCCAATTGCTGCGCAACACTGTCAATTCACGGGAAGCTTTTATGATTTTTTGTTGTCTATTTTCTTTACTGAGGATGGATGAGGTTCGAAGATAGATGTTTTTCTTTTGGATGAAGGCAAGTATCTCAGGATTTCCTTTTATCATTTTTTAAAAGGATGTAAACAACCATGATGTTTCTACTTTTCCAGTTTGTGTTGATCCTCTCCATGGATCGAACATGTTTTGTATGCAACTGCCTATTACACTATGATATTTTGCCTATATAATGAATTAAGGGAGATATACCCAAAAAAAATGTTACAGTTTGGGAGATATACCCAAAACAAAGTGTGTTTCACAGGTGTTGCGCAGTCCTTGCCTACAGAGTTTCACGCATGTTTTGGATCTGCCAGCTGTCAGAGATTTTAGAGGTTGGTTTGTCATACATCAGGATGCCATCTCAGCCCATCTTTCATCGAACAGGTGTCAACCCTAAAGGAAAGACGACTTTGTGCTACCTAATTGTTGTGCGGCACTGTCAGTTCACTGGCAACTTTATGATTTTATTTTGTTTCTATTTTCTTTACTGAGGATAGATGAGGTTCGAAGATAGACACTGTTTCAAATATGTTTTTCTTTTGGATGAAGGCAAGTATCTTTGGATATCCTTTTATCATTTTTTAAAAGGATGTAAACAACCATAATGTTTCTACTTTTCCTATTTGTGTTGATATTCTCCATGGATCAAACATGTTTTGTATGCAACTACCTATTACACTATGATATTTTTCCTATATAATGAATAAAGGGAGATATACCCAAAAAAAAATTGTTACGGTTTAGGAGATATACCCAAAACAAAGTGTGTTGCGTAGTCCTTGCCTACAGAGTTTCATGCATGTTTGGGAGCTACTAGCTGTCAGAGATTTTAGAGGTTAGTTTTTCATACATCAGGATGCCATATTAACCCATCTTTCATCAAACATGTGTCAGCCATAAAGGAAAGATGACTTTGTGCTACCTAGTTGTTGCGCAACACTGCCAGTTCACTAACAAATTTTATGATTTTCTGTTGTTTCTATTTTCTTTACTGAGGATGGATGAGGTTCGAAGATAGAAATTGTTTCAAATATGTTTTTGTTTTGGATGAAGGCAAGTATCTTAGGATTTCCTTTTATCATTTTTTAAAAGGATGTAAACATTTCTACTTTTCTAGTTTGTGTTGATCCTCTCCATGGATCGAACATGTTTTGTATGCAACTGCCTATTACACTATGATATTTTGCCTATATACTGAATAAAGATAGATATAACCAGAAAAAATATGTTACGGTTTGGGAGATATACCCAAAACAAAGTGTGTTGCGCAATCCTTGCCTACAAAGTTTCACGCATGTTTTGGAGCTGCCAACTGTCAGAGATTTTAGAATTTGGTTTTTCATACATCAGGATTCCATCTCAACCCATCTTTCATCGAACAAGTGTCAACCATAAAGGAAAGATGACTTTGTGCTACCCAGTTGTTGCGCAACACTGTCAGTTCACTGGCAACTTTTATGATTTTTGGTTGTTTCTATTTTTTTACTGAGGATGGATAAGGTTCGAAGATAGACATTGTTTCAAATATGTTTTTGTTTTGGATAAAGGCAAGTATCTTAGGATTTCCTTTTATCATTTTTTAAAAGGATGTAAACAACCATGATGTTTCCACTTTTCTAGTTTGTGTTGATCCTCTCCATGGATCGAACATGTTTTGTATGCAACTGCCTATTACACAATGTTATTTTTCCTATATAATGAATAAAGGGAGATGTACCCAAAAAAATATGTTATAGTTTGGGAGATATACCCAAAAAAATATGTTGCGGTTTGGGAGATATGCCCAAAATAAAGTGTGTTGCGCAGTCCTTGCCTATAGAGTTTCACGCGTGTTTTGGAGCTGCCAGCTGTCAAAGATTTTAAAAGTTGGTTTTTCATACATCAAGATGCCATCTCAACCCATATTTCATCGAACAAGTGTCAACCATAAAGGAAAGATGACTTTGTACTACCCAGTTTGACTATTATTAATGCTCCAGTGCTTTGGAAAAGCTTACAGTACTCCAAAATATAGTAATGACTCTAATCTCAATCAATTGACCTTTGATACTTCCAAAACTGAAGTATTTATACAAAAAATTACAATGATATTGTCTCTAACAGACATGGTATTTTTAGGCTTAAACTTGAACTATAAACTATAACTTATTACAAAATTATAGTTTCGGTGGAATGCGTTGTGTAGAGCAGGTGGTGATGTAGTGGGACAGTTAGGATGTGGACCACCTTTTTACTGATATTTAATTTTGCATGGTATCCTTTTCATAGAAATACGTAAAGTAATAAAAACGAGTTTGTAATTCTCAAAGTCTAGATTTTTTTTTTTTTTTTATAATTCTTTCTTACAACTTTTAAAGATAGCATGACCAAAGGAGTCTTACTTTTAGTAATTTTTTTTACTCATTATCTTAGTTTTAAAATTTCAACTTTATTTGTTTTTTATTTTCACAATCCATATGGCTACCAACACCGTCAAATCACTGGAAGCTTTTATGATTTTCTGTTGTTTCTATTTTCTTTACTGAGGATGGATGAGGTTCAAAGAGAGACATTGTTTCAAATATGTTTTTCTTTTGGATGAAGGCAAGTATCTTAGGATTTCCCTTTATAATTTTTTAAAAGGATGTAAACAACCATGATGTACACTGTATTTTTGGGTATACTTGCATACTTGTCCATCTTGATGTCCTTCAACTTGTTCTTCAAAAAGAGAATTTGATTAGCATTGCTAGCCCTAAACATGCCAACCAACTTATCATACATCTCCTTAGATGTGCCCAGCTCAGAGATATAAGCAACCAAGTGCTTGTGAATAGAATCCCTGATGATCTTCTTTGCCTTGTTTTCCCATTTCTTGTACTTCGTTTTAGTGGCAGCCGGTGCATTTTATGGAGGCTCGGTGATATTTCTCTACACATAATCCATAACATCTTGTTCCTCCAATGCCAGATCCAAGGACATTTTCCAAGCATGATAATCAGACTTATCATTGAGCTTGTCATCAGATTTGAAGTATGATGAGGAAGCCATTGACCCTTGTCCTTGTCTAATCAACTTTCAGTGATTGCTATTCTCACTCTTGCTTGGGCTTTGTCTTCACCTCAACTCTAATACCATGTTAATTTTAGTTAACAATGGTATGTTCTATGCTTAGAGAAATTTAATTCAATCTTTTCTTGTTAGCAAAATTCAATTTCTTGTTTAGCAATCACATTAACATTGAAAATAAATGTTGATAGAACATAAAAAAATAACCAGAAGGCAAGCTAAGACAAGAGAACACAAAATTTGGCGGGTACTAGGGAAAAACCCCAATGTGGGGAAAACCCTTTGATCAAATAATCTTATTATTCTTCCAATTTAGCAGAGAGAGAAAGTACAATTTACAGTAGTCAACAGGATGCCCTAGCCAGCAAAGTCAGCACTGGTCAAACCAACAATATACCTCCTCCAATGGAGCTCGGTCAACCCCAGTCAAACTCAGCCTCAAAGAATAGTCAAAGCCACCATTTACCCTACACACATGTGTTCACAATCGTAGGGGACGATGGACCAGTCACCCTACACACATGTCAACCATCATGGGGTATCATAAGGGAAGGTGAATCACTCACCCTATACACAACACACCACTAGGGGGAGGTGAACTACTCACTCTATGGTCGCTCGTAGCTAAATAAGTACCCCAAATCCCTAGGAGCTCCCGGAACTCAGTCTTCAACCGTGACCATCATAGAAGGGACTTTCCACGACTCCCAACCTCTTTTTGAATGAGAATAAATTTTGACATTACCAAGAGGCTTTGAGAGGATGTTGGTAACATGCACATCCATCCTGAAATGATGGAGCTTAACTGTACCATATTCTAAATAAAGTGGTACCGGGAGCCAATCATGGATTCTCTGAAAGGTGGATCCTACTTTCATTATTGCAATATACAACATTGATTTCCATCATGTGCACAAATGGCTTATGGAAGAGCTTCCTCAACCAACTGGTTTCATAATAAGCCATACTTGCTGCTATATACATTCAGCCTCAATAATGCTTCCAGAGAAACCAAATCAAGAGGTATAGCACTAGATGTGCTCTTTCCATCCATCACATGCCAACCGAGCCAGCTTTAGAATATTCAAGGAATCTTAGATTTCAGGGATATCTCAATAAGTAGTTATTCAAAATATGGGGTTCTTCCATAGATTTACCCAGAGACTTCATAGCGAGGCATATGACTGATAGGATGTTTATCAAGAACACCAAGGATGCAGGCCAACAACTTCTCCATCACATCAAACTTTTAAGTTAAGGGAGAAATCAACTCCCTATAAATCATAGCTCCCTTTGAATATCTTAACAATGATTTTGATGATTGGGTCGGGAAGGGCTGAAGGAAGTTTGACATCAACTATTGCTCAGGTTCAAGCATATAGAGATAACAGGGGTACTACAGTCATGCTTAACTATTGTTGTGGAGATAATAAAAATGGCGCTAGCTCAGACAAAAGCTGTTGTAGCAAATATCCTTTATTGATCCAATTTTCCTTTGAATTCCTCCATAGAATAGGATATAGATTCATCCACTAGATGGTGAGGTTCTTCCTTGCTATCATGGATTGAATTATTTCAATCAAGATGCACATCCCCATATTTGACTAGAAATCCTCCCATGAGTCTTTTCCATCACATCTGCCTCTATACTTCATGACCAAAGGCCAGCAATGGGATTCCAAGACTTTGTAACCGAACTTTAAGAATGAAGTTTCCAAATGTACTTCATCTCCTATCCAATATGACAAGTTCAAAGGTACTGTAATAGCTTGTGCACATAGGAACAATGCAACAGAGTTATAGCTGACTGATAGGCCACATTGTATCATGGATATTGATGCACAGAATTCAGTCATTGTAAGACTTAGAGATGTCAGGAAATATTTATTTTGATACCGAGAGAGTGCTTGACAATATCACTGAGGAGTCAAGCTGGTCTACTTCCAATTATATCTTCCAGTACATAGATGATATTATAATCAGGAAATGACTTATGATTATATTTTGAATAACTTGAAGTGACAAACTGGAGATTCGCTTTAAAAAAATATCTTCCATTGTCATCATAACTGGGTATTTCATCATGATACCAAAAAACCCCCCTCAAGATGATGATAGGGCAATGCTCTAGAGTCCAAACTTGTCCTTTCAGGAGTTAATGCACACATCTCTGCTTAACTATAGAAGCATGACATAAGTGCCAAAACTATAATTTAAGGTATGTTTTCCATTGTCTCGCATTTCACCATTGTTGTCAATATACTCAAAATTGTATTGCCTTTGAATCAGACTTGATTACATACTTCCAATATCTGAGTTACCCTTTCATATTTTATTTTTTTCTTAGGAAGCTTCAATATATCGTACCATAATGAAACATACATGTATTGAACTCTAGCCTCAATTGCAAGAGATTCATGCTCAGGACTGCGAGATGGGAGAGTTTGGAATAAGATGGTGACTGCAACTACAAGAATTATAAAAAACTTGAGTAACCAGACTATCACAAGATTTTGGGCTTATTGTGACACTGCCTTCACATGCCTTCTTAGTGTAGTCACAACAATCTCAGGACAAAATTTTATTCTTCAACCAGAAACTTTAAGTTTAGACACATCCCTAGTGATGCATGCTTCAGAAATTCAGATGGCAATTATGGACCAAGATTTGTAGATCAAATAGTGTATATTTCTCCAATCAAGTATTCAATCCCTGTTGTGACAAAGAGTCCACAGATTCACAATGTCTCTTACTCATTTACAATATGGAATGCTCCAGAAGATTGTCTTAATTAAGGGCTAATATGTACCATAATTTTGAACCTTAATGCTTCAACCACTGTCTATAGGTTGGTTCAACTAAATTTTACGCTATGAGTATATATGAGTTGAGCATAGAAACGAGATAGGAGTCTTGATTTCTCCTCCTTTGAGACAGGGGTCTGAATTAAGTAATTGTGCTCAGAACTATGGAAGGACTAGTCTTCTTCTTTTATAGCCTTTACTTGATCGATCAGAATTTTGAAGAGTAACCCTGACTTCACCTTTAAGATCATGTACAGTCTTATGCTCAAAATATCCTTACATAGGTGAACACTAGAAATTTTATTCGTATTGACCAGACTTGGAGAATATATATTCTCATACTAGCTATTACAAGGTTGGCTTCTTAAATGATTGACCAGGTGTTGAATATAATTTATTTCATGGCTGCAACTTCTTCTTTCAAAGAGGAATACCTCTGAGATTTGAGTAATCTCCACAGAACGACTTCTAATCTCACTATTGAGATTACATAAACTCCAGAACTGTACTTTCTTCTATCTGATGTTTCCTGGGAGACCAAGATATTCATTTTGTAGGCCTTGGACACTCTCAAACTAGACTATCAACAATCTGTCCACATCAGCACTAGAAAACACCCTTGTTTACCTGTGCTAACAATCCAAGTGGCTGCAGCTTTTTCTGTGGTATTGAACAGAGATCCAAACCATATCAAAATATTCACATAAACATCCTTACTTATCTTTTCACTAGCAGGCTAAGACAACAAGAAGAAATCTTCCCAAATTCTATCCTAGACTTGCCCTTAAGCCTCCTCACTTCATTTCCCACATATGTCCTTGGCTCGGATTTGCTAGGACCTTCAGACTTGCAGAGGGAGGAGACCATGGAGACTTGAGTTCATTGATAAATTGGTGAGAAATTTTTTTACAACCCATACATAATTATTTATACTACATTAATATATGGTCTTTGTAAGCAAGCAAACATTGCAGAAGCTACAGTGATTCTTGCAGCATTGAGGAATGAAGGTCTTACTCCAAATAATCGTATTTGGAATATATTAATGGCAATTATTTCCAAGAAACTGAATGCAGACATGCCTCCTGAACTAATTGATGGGCATTTTAAGAAAGGATATATATAACCAACTTTCAAGCTATAGGCTCAAATGGAAGAAACACTACATTTTCCTGATGTCGCTGTGTACCATGCTTTCATCAATGGGCTTTGCAAGCAAAGAAACATGTAGGAGGCACATGTACACTTCATGGAAATTAAAAATATAAGCACATTTTCCCTAACAATTTCACCTGCAATTTGTTGATTGGTGGACATTTTGACGTGTTTAGAGCAGTCTTGCCCTTAAAATCATGGAATTTTGACAACCAAGATACCCATTTATTGAAATGTCGGAGTACATGAGATTTAAAGAAATATTGTTTTCACTGAGGATAGCTTCAACACAGGTGGGATTCTCTGAGGGATTTATGAGCGACAAAATACTTTCCTAAAGATTTTTAGTGCCATACCAAATGCCCTGTACGCGTCATTGATTGGGTATATTCTCACAGGTATCAAAATTTATATCTATGGCTAGAGAGTCGTCTGTAATGTAATCGAAACTGGTGGAAATACTCACTCGACCCTCAAAGTAGACATGGTTGAAATCAGTCTATGAAAACTTTTAATGTTTATTAATCAAATAACTTTCCATATTAGCGTTAATTTGGGTTATGGTAGACTGAGACCACTACGATTGTATCACATTCTCAAAGTTCTTCACATAAATGATATCTTGGTAGAGTTTGTTCAAGTAAAATATAATATCGGTTTTAGGACTAGCTTTGTGGTTTTACTTAGCTCAAGATTAGCCATATTATTTCAAATGTTTTAGTTCAGTCATGTTAGTATTTGGAGATGGTTGTAAATTTCTATGTAGTTTATCAAGCATTCTTTTCTATTAAATTTATTTTGATACTGAATGTGGCCGCGTTATTCATAATTTATTGCAAGAAAGTATTGATGGAAAATCTAAATATTGGTCTTTATTATAGCCACCATCCTTCGCCAGATGATGCATGCATATGCATATGTTGACAATCTCCTCTAAAATTCCATTATATCTTCATTATTAGTATGAAAAGTTGAAGACGTGATCCCATCCCAAAAAGAATCAATCCTGTTGTTGGTGAATAACAAACCATTGAAGAAGCCCCACAAGAAACATGGTGAATCTTGAAAATTATTTTGCCAAAAAATATCAAAATCATCTATTCTACCCAGTAATGAACATCTGAGGAATTGAAATAAGTGGGCAGCCTTAAAGACGTCGATCTCATGCTTCAGTGATTTTCTTCAATACTCACATCCATCATCCACGTGACTAATTATTTTTAGATACTTAGGGAAAAGAGCTCCTGGCCCTCATCTCCTTGACCAGATATATCAAGGGATCTAATGCTTCCTTGCAGAGAACGTCAGTCAAATTCTCATATGTTTGCCTCTAAACAAGTTAGACACTGGAGTCTCTATTCTACTCCACTATTATGATGGTGCTGCAATGGAGTAGGACTTTTTGGTGCCTTGGGATCATATTGCTCCTTATTTCTATTCATGTGAAGGTAATCAAATCCTAAAACTTTAGCAACCTCTTATGTCTGTTTTATTTCAGTTTCCAAATTACAGGATTGAATAATGCAACCCCAGGATGAGTTGATCTGAGGTTTGTCTTTATTGAAATGAATCAAGAGGGAGAAGGAAGACAACATCATTTTGTGTTGATTTATGGACTTGGCCATGGAGCATGGTGTTGGTATAATGTTGTAACTCTACAGAGGGGTTACAAAGTGGCTGCCCTAGATCTCACTTCCAATGGGATAAATATGGCAGCCTCTACAAATCAAGATAATTCAATTGCATGCTATACAGAGCCACTGCTAGATTATATCAACAACCTCGGCAATGATGAGAAGGTAATTGGACTCTCTTGAATGTAACCTATCATTTTAAGGTCTGAGAATAGTGAATCTAAGCCCAAAGTGAAGACAGAACAATGTCCAAGAGAGTTATGCACATTAGAAGTTTCTAGAATGCTTCTCTTTATTGTTCCTTTGGAGTCCTTACTATAATAGATATGGCCTCCCAAAATTAGGCAACAAGGATTTGATAGTTTTTTGTACTTTATTTCACATTTTAAGTTGAGAAAGACGAGGGTTCAAACCTAGTCCACTTTTATTAATTACCCATGTTGGCTTGGGAAGTTGCAAAATGGTCTATGAAGATGTTCTCATTATATTGTTTTCATATTTGGAAAACAAAATATTCTCAACCTTTTGTTATGTGATGGATGGACTTTCAGTTGATTAGCATAGGGGGTCCTGATAGCAACGAGGCTAATTGAATAATGCCATGTTACTAGGACAAATGAGCTACTCAGACCTGCCAAGCCACAGAGAGAATGTGGCCAATTAAAAAGTGAGTTGGCCTTTGAGGCATGGCTCATACTAGCTCAAAACCAAAAATTGAATGGCATTCTGAAGTTCACTAGTTCCGCAGAGGTATTACTAGGTTGGGATAACCAACCCTTCAAGGTTAGGTGAGACCTTAAGACCTTTACAGACTTGGACATGGGCTAAAATATTTGGTACTTACCTCTTAGAAGCGTTGTATATATGACCTTAGATAAGGTCTTTCAGACATGGCTCATTAGGTTGTAAGAATATTTGAAACCTTATATTATACATAAAATGGCTTTTTAAGAGAACTTGTCTTGATTCCCAAGTCCCGACATTAGTACCCAGATCCTTGAAAAATTTCAAGGTATTCAGTGTGCTCTGATCATATTCCAAGGAAGTTTTTATTTCTTTTGAGTAGGACCCAAACATATAATTTCCACCAGCAACGACATGATATTAAATGACATGAATGCTACAAACCATCTTCCCATGACAATTCTTTTGGCCAAATCAAAGGCCTCCTTCCTCTCCATCATCTCAACTACTTCAACAAATAAGGTGAAACGATCTTATAGGCAGGAAGTCCATTATTATAGTAACAGGTGTTCATTTCTCAATGATAATTTTGAATTTGCACTAACATATTGAATTGTGATTTGAAATTAAAGGCTTGTTGGAGCGGATGAGGAGACCTAAGTTTAATTTTTGTAGAGTTGGATAAAGAGCCATCTGGAAGATGGAAGCAGTATATCGAGAAAACCAGTTTTGTTTCTAGAGTTTGGGAAATCTTACAAAAACCTAGGATTTCACATGGGTGAGAGATACAATTTACTTGGTGTGTTTATAAGCATGTATATGCATCTTGTTATATGGAGAGGAGCAGATAGGGGAGCCATGTTTTGGAAGCTCGTGGCAGAAGGAATGAGCTCATATGGAGATGGGTATGAGATTTTTTTGTCTCAGAATCCATCCACAACAGCTCTAAGTTGGCTGAGCTTACTCATCTATTTACCATGATGTATGAATATAAGAATAGAAGGAAGCCTGGTGTAACACACTAATGGTTCTCGAATTGCTCAAATTGCTAACCTAAAAATAGATATTCTTGAATCACTCAAAGTGATAACCTAAAAATAGATACAATAGAGAGTTACAAACTATAGTGGATTCACCATCACAAGAATTAGTTGACAATCTTTCTCAATTAATTTCAAACTCTTACTCTCTATTTTATTACGCCTGCTAGCAGGAAAGGGGAATTTAGAGTGATTTTTATCCTAGTACAACACATGAAGCCAGGGTATCTCTCTATCCATCCACGAAAAGAATTAAACATGTTTAATATATACAACCAATGTTTATATGATTCGAAGATACGAGGATAATGACAGGCTGCAACATACTGGGTTGTTGTTTGTCTACATTCGATTGAAGAAGATGATGAGCATTGATGTAACAAAGGAATGGCTCGTTCACTGCAAAAATGGCTCTTTGGCAGACTAAATCCTCAGCACTGGCAAGGAAGAATATCAGTATTGAACTGTCGTTATGATTGTTGGCTTGGCAGTGGAAAATCGCAATGCAACAACCTCTGGCTCCCTTACCATTAACCTTCTTGAATGTTGCAACAACCTAGACTCTGAAAACAACCTAAACTCCAGTTAATGCAGCAATTTGCAACAACCTAGACTCAGGTTAATGCTACAAGTTGCAACAACCTAGACTCAGGTCAATGCTGCAACAACCTGGCCTACCCTAGGCCTAGAATTTAGAGTCTATAAGTGTAACATGACACTTTAGATTTCAATTAGAGAACAAGGAAACTTGAAATGCACAATGCAGTTTGGACTCCGCGGTCTACAAGCTATAACCAGGGTTGGGAAAATTGGTAATAGATTATAGATAAAGCCAAATTTTTGAGAAATTCTTGGTGGACCGACAACCCTTCCTAGAGCATTTTATAATATTATTCATTTTTTTAAAACCTGTAAAAATCAATTTTTAAATATTTTATGACTCATAGATTTTGTTGATTACTTCTTTAACGTGCCAGAGGCCTCTCGATGGGCTATAACGTGTTCAATTTTGAACACTGATCCTTAGGTGCTTGAGAATAAATAATAGCATAGTCATTCGGATAAGCAGGTCTAATTTACAAAATCTCACCCAATATCTCACTCAGATCTACGAGTATCATTTCCATGATTAAATGATGAATGGAGGAGTCTTAATACCCCCAATCACTTAACATAAAAGCGAGAAAGGCAGCCAAAGGATAATATCCCATGATTGTCATCATCATGCCATATGTGCCTAGGTCTAATTGGAAAAACACATATCTTTTCCTATAACCAATTCAACATGGTAGTCATTGCAAGTTATGGGCTATGGTCACTACCCTAGTATTGAAAGGAGTACAAGATATTCTGTGTTCACCTTAATTGCACACATATCAATGCATATGAATATTTCAAAGTTTAAGCTCAGAGGGTTGTAACTATTTGATAGGAAAACGTTTTTCTACTCTGAACATCATTTCCCCATGGAGTATTTTCTATACCTTCACGCATTCATGTTTTATAGGAATAGTTTATCCATAATTTTAATTTATTTCTGCTTTCAAATATCGTTAAATATTTTTATTCTTAAATGTTTTAATTCTATGACTAATGCAACTACTTTATTGTGTTGAGGGCAATATATCCAAGTATGGATCCATGGAACGAAGAAATAGAAATCGGTAATATTGTCTTATATGTAGATTTTTTGCTTTCAAATTATCTAGTGTTGTGTTCATTATTAATTTGAAAAGCGCCATTTGATGGGCAACTGAAACAAAGCTGATTTTTATTGATAATGTATTAATTGATTTATTAAATAAAAACAGGTGGTCAATTTTAAGCACTCTTGAATAGATTGCAAAAAATTATTGGCATTGCATGGTGTTGAAAATAGTTAGGTGGATTAGTGCAAAGCATAGGAACATATTGAGTTTAATGGCACAACTGACACCATGGAAGAAGCTTTGGAACAAGTGGTGGAGTAGATGGTGGCTGAGAAAAGGGCTGCAACACTGTATATGCATTTGGAAAAGACCCCTATGCAATGGTGGGTAAGCACATCAAATCATGTTGCATTCATGGCATGATATGATAGAGGCACTAAATGATAAAGTCCTACCAGAAATTGGGGCTCCACTAGCTAATGACATTTTGGAATGCAGTTCTGTCAACCAGACCCTACAATTCGGTGGTACTTCCAATCCAATGTGCCATATGCATTACTGATATTCATTAGGTTATATAGGAGGTTCCTATTTAAATATGGGTTCATAATTTTATGCACACCTTAGATCCATTTCCAAAGAAGTGATATTATGAGGTAAAAATGCAGTGGCAGACAACTAGCTATGTTGAATCATGAGAAAGGTTCTACAACACTTTGTATAAGTCTATAAGGAGGAGGCACAGATTGCAAGGTTGATAGAGTGCATTTGGTGTTTCCCATATATGGACCATCCATAAAGTCTAATAATATGTTCCACAAAGGAGTACCCCTTAGAGGAACTTTGGCATCTGTGGTATAAAGAAACCGATTCCCTTTTGAAACTATTGATAATGTGATAGGTGGTATTTCTCTGGAAATGAGATGTATATGTCTCCTTGTTGTTCTGTCAGTTGTTGATAGTGTATAGGAAGGTGGTGGAAATAATGGAGAATAAGATAGATCTGCATTCTATTTAAAGGATCATTTTTCAGCAAGGAATGTGTTGTAGTGTAATGAAATCTGCATGTAAGGATCATTTTATTGCAAACCTTGCAATGCTTGGTATAATCACATCTTTGGGAGATTGAAAGAGGAACACCAAAAATAACGCAAACAAAAGATTTGATAGAAAATCCATTCGAATACCAAGCCACTCATAGGCACCAACATTGTGGAGAGTAGATCTAGTATATGTATCAGTCAATTCAATAGGGAGAATTCTTTCTGTAGCTTTTGGAAGTATATTTATTTTTGTAGCTTTTTGAAGTATACATATCTAACTATATCTCGCATACATATCAGTCAACTCAAGAATTCTCAAAGGTTGCAGTTGCAAAAAGAATTATCCCCGCTATCAAAGGCACTCCTATAAGCATACATGTACCAAAAGTAGAAACAGAGATAAATGTGGGTGCAACAGAGAAAACAAATGTTGTGATAGCTAATGCATAAACATATTTTTTTAGCCAACTACATTATTCCAGCCTCAAAATTTCTAGCTTCCAAAGAAATCTTGTCTCCCAAGCCTGCAAATCGAGTTTGATAAAAACCAATGGAACAAATGAACATTTACTTTAGCATTGAATTCACATGTTCAGATCACTAATCTACATTTCAGTGTAGTTTCATAAGTCTTCTTTGGGAAATCATTAATCAATTTCCACACACATTTGTTTGCACCATTAATCTTTACAGGGGTCTTTGTTGTTGGTTCACCATTTCTGTAGAAAATGCCCCACGCCTTTCCATGACAACAATCACTTTTGAGCTTGGTGCTTGTGATTTTGTAGAAATTCTTGTGTTGCCAATAGATTTTAGCCAATTTGGAGCCAATTCTTCAATCAGGGAGGGGCTTGGCAGCACCCAACAATGTCTTATTATTCTTCTTATTTTTATTGACCATTGCGCCTTCCCCTACAACGAGCTTAGCAGCAACAACGCTAAAACCTCTCTACAGAACTCTGCATGCCCACATCAACGATGTTTTGCTTTCCATACCTTCGATATCCCCCAACACACACAATGTCCCTTCCTCCCTTTCAATCTTGCCTGGCACTCCTCGAAATCATATGCCACGAGTAAAACCCCTTAAAACCCTCTTTAGATTTCTTTTATTGTCATACGTTTTTGTTGATATATGAAACCTTTCAAGCAACAGTCATTTTATTTTTCCGGTTTTCCAAAATGTAGAGAACCAACACTCTGGGTGGCAAGAACACTTCTCCTATGGAGGCGCATCTACTCCTTTAGTGGATTCAATCCCTAAACCGATTTCATTACATATGCAAAGTGGATTCAATATCTCAACCACTATAACTTTGGCACCTGATATTTTATATGAATAGACAATACCTTTTATGTTAAATGAATATTGAGCTATTCAGATGTCCAGGAATGGGAAGGGGAAGGAATTGGGTACCACAGATGTCCAGGAACGAGATGGGGAAGGAATTGGATACCAAGTAAAATATATGTGATTAAAAATAATCAAAACATGGGACTGTATTGATCATTCTCTAGAGACGGCATTAAGGCATTCCAAAAAAAAAATCCTTCACTCTCTTGTTTTACTTATGAGTAATGAGAAGCACCATATGCACTAGGAAGGATGGAACGTGTTAGATTTTATACCAAATGGTATCACAAATACAAGTGTTTTTGGTGCTTGTTGGAAGAGCAATATATTCGCTCTGTTGTTGAAAAATTCAAGTGTGATATTAGTGTATTTGATCAATCTCTCTCAGACCAAAGAAACTCATAAGCCCAAAAATATTTATGTGCAGTGGGTCTGATAACCATGCCAATGCTCATTTAGCACCTAAAACAAGCCCTGAACCTAAAGTTGTTGGCATCACAGAATCTTTAAATATTGTTGGACAACATGAAGTTCCATGTTACGGGTATACACCTTGTAAAGAGCACAAAGACAATTAAAGATGCATTGACTTATTTTGCTGACAATCAGTTGGGAAAAGAAAAGGTCTTGAAAGACAATTTTCTACTAGCATTGACTCTCCTCGGAGGGGAGGGTGTTTTGCACGTCATTCAAGTATAATGGTAGCATAAAAGAAACATTCTCAGAAGTAAATAAGTTAAGGGTAGGCTGACCTTCGTATGATCATAAGCCAATTTGTTTGATGTCAACTAGAAGATGGAAACCTGGAAGAGAATATCCAATAAAATGTTACCCTTTGATATTCATGGGTAATCTATGAATTCATCTCAGTTTGTCCTCCTATATACTTTATAATGCTTGCTTATGCATGTACAAATGAGATTTTCCTCACAAGTTGCTACATGCTATTCAACGATGTGCATCCTTTAGAAGAATTGCAAACTAAAAATGTTTTCCAGGTGTTGAGAAATGATGGACAAGTTTTCCATCCCACATCATCTCGGATTTCCATTGTTTGATAAGGTGCATAAATATGGATATTGTTGTGAGTTTGCTAAGGAATACATGAAAGAACTATAGAGGCAGTTCCTTTCTCAACAACAATTAAACAAGAATGGCAATGAATTTAATGTGTCAAAATCATAATTATAGCACCTGGAGGAAATTAATTTGAGGTGGCCTTTATGGAGTTGCACTTGTTGCAGTAAATCTATCAACTAATAACATCTCTGGGTTGATCAAAACATGTTGAAGGTATTGAAGGAGGTTGGTGAAAGTGTTTCATATTTGTAGATAGATCTTGGCAGGCTTTAGTTATAGGCCTTTCCCCATATTTAGCATGTTGGAGATCACATGCATATTAGGAAGAATCGAATGAAGAGTTATTGGCAATGACATGATGGATTTATTTTGGATATTACATGGATTCAGAAGTCAAAGAAAACTTTATTTGAAGCTGGGCTAGAGATGTTGACCAATGTGCCTATTATGCATGACCACAAGAATTTGGTCTTGTCCTACAAACTGCTAGTAGAAAGAGTTTGGAATGCGAGTTTGTAAAAAGGCTGAAGTCATAGGTATATAGTGCGGTGAATAAGGTGTGAAATCAATTCTTCCAACATCAACATTGAATGTATATTAGCACATACAGGCTTTAAAGATTCATTTTTATAAATAATTTTTTCCCCAACAATTAAAGCACTACCATCTACAACAATACAACACCATTTTGCAAAAAGGACGAGAATATTCCTTGCAGGATTTGAGGATGAATACATGTCATTTATTGAACCTATGGATTAAGCATCGCTTGCCTCCCATACCACAAAAAAATCTATATAGTTTTCAAAATGTAATTACAATAACATTTGAAACAATATTGTGTCCTCTAAGTAAGCCGCAGAGGAGAATTTATAGAGCTGGTTGGAGAAGACATTTATGGTGTCACAGAGTTTACAAAAGTTCTTGTGGGGATGGATAAACATATCATGTTGTAAATCGCATCCAAGGTTGTAACCTCTTGCTGAGATATTTCAATTGCAATGGATTAAAATCCGTGGATTTGAATTTTATAGATGGATGGATGAAAAAGTGTGTTTCTGGAAGAGGGGATGCTTATAATGGATTTATATAAGAGTGGATTAGATTTTTCATGTGTTTAGTAGATAAAAGTTTTTGGAAAAATTTATTGGATGAATCGGTGATTTGAAGCATGTAAATTATTATTATTATTATCCAATTTTAAGGTCACGACTAAGCTAGACACCAAATTGGTGTATGAGACTTCCTTATCTGTGGGACAAGAGTAGGAGGTATTTCCACAACAATACGAATTTCTGGAGCAGGGGCCTGCATCATCTTGCCCAGGAACTACACAGTCTTTCGTGGGGAACAAGTCACTCTCTTCTTTGGTGGACCACGAGTGCCACCCTATGGAGGAAAATTCTAATCATTTTTGGTAGTTGGGAGGATACCATTCATTTCTGGTTAATTTGGGATGTAGGAAAAGAGCAGGAAAGGAAATTGTGGGGGATTTTATAGCATTTTGGTGCCAACTTAGCCAACAGCTGGAGGAGCTAGGGGGAAATTGGGCCAAAATTCTGAGGTCAACATTTGGCCAATTCCTTCGTGGAATTTTGTGGGTTATTGGAGGAGAACCTGAGGTTAATTTCCTAGAATGTTCTAGGCACTGAATGAGGCCATAACAACCATTTTTCACAGTCAGCAGTGCATTTTTTCATTAGGTCAGCATAGATATTGTTGGGGACAACCACATTGCATGTTAGTGTAGCTGATTTCATCACCTGGGCATTGTTAGCTTGCCTTGGGCAAGCCCAAGTGCATGCTTTATGATCTTATCTTTGTACCCAACATCTATATTAATAAAATGGCTCAGCTCACCGTAGTTAATGGAGGTTTCTTGGTGTTTAATGTGTTGTAAATTATGTGTGTTTGTTTTTTTACTACGCTTGCTTTGCTTATCATTGTAAAATTCCATTAGGAATATTACAATGGTATCAAAGCATGATCTTGGCCAGTCGTGGGGAAGCTAGCAAGATCATGAAGGTGTTAGACTCACATGTACAGTGATTGGTGAGCTTATAGACACCCCAATGATGCAAAAAGGGAAAGTACACAAGGGCTCTTGGAGGAGTTGATGAGGCAAAGCCAAAGTGGCTTGTGAAAGGGATTAAAGAGCTGGGGTTGCTTGGAATTAGATTGGGGAAAATTGTGGGGGATTTTCTAGCATTTTGGTGGATCAACAAGCCCAACATCTCCTACAGGTTACAGTTTCTGCTTGTGGAGAAGGGTCGAGCATTTTGAGGTCAATTTTGGAAAGTCAAAACTAGAGCAAGCCCTTTCTAGGTTTTTTTGGGTTTTTGACAAGTATCTTATAAATAATTTGGAAGAATTTTCTGGGCAGATTCGAGGGGTCAAACAGGGGTCCAACTCAGCCAACAATTGGAAGAGCTAGGGGGAAATTGGGGCGAAATTCCGAGGTCAACATTTGACCGATTCCTTCGTGGGTCTTTGTGGGTTATTGGAGGAGAGTCCGGGGTTAATTTTCTGAGCACCAGAGGAGACCCTAATAACCATTTTTTGTAGCCAACAATGCAATTTTTCACTAGGTTAGCGTAGAGATTGTTGGGGACAACCACATTGCATGTAGTAGTCGATTTCATCACCTGGGAATTGTTAGCCTGCCTTGGGCAAGCCCAGGTGCATGTTTTTTGATCTCACCTTCGTACCCAACATTTATATTAATAGATTGGCTCAACTCAACACAGTTTATGGGGATTTCTGGGTGTTTAATGTGTTATAAAATTTGTGTGTTTGTTTTTTTTACTATGCTTGATTTGCTTATCATTGTAAATTTCCATTAGGAATATTATAGAGAATGCAAGTGCAAGATTTGATAGAAAATCCATTAAAATACTAATCCATGCATTGGTCCCAACATTTTGGAGACTAGGTCTAGTATACATATCAATCAACTAGAGATTTATCTCCATGAACCAAGACTCTTGGTCAAAAATTATAATGGTGGTTGTTCCAGATATTGATTCTCTAAAAGTTTGTACTATTGGAGCTCTAGAAACTAATGACAACCGAGCCACTTCCCTAGTTGATGGTTTGTAATATTGATGATACCATATATAAGTTGAACCCATTTGTATAAACACAATGAATACCTGCCAAGAAATCTGAGACATGACTGCAATGATCCCCAAAATTTGTATAAATGCAAAAGCAAAAGCTCCTGGTTGTGTAGGAATCAATGTGTCCACTACACTTTGATCAGTTGATGCTTGATTCAGTATTCACCCAAATGGAGTTGCATCAAAGGACATTGGTGCACGAAATATACACCTATGTAGATTGATGAAAATTTGATTGCAAGTTTTAAGTCCAACCAGTGAAAGAAACATAGAGCTCATAAAAACGCACAAAGAGCTGCTTAAATTCAAAGCAACATAAACCATAATGAGAAGGGATTTTCTAACAGGGGAACTCTCATTTTCTTTTGTAGGGGTTTCCCATGCCACCCAGTAGTTACTAATTATTTGAGGTAGCTGAAATATTATTTGGGCCATTAGTATTATAGGTATCAAAGTACCATTATATGCAACAATAATGTAAGACCAGTATATCGACATGTTTACCCTTCTTCCTTTGCATCCACCCCTTCCCATAGCTGAAACGTATTCACCTCTCTGGAATTTGAGATGCGCATAGCCAAAATGGCGAAGCAACAGCTCTGCATACTCAAACAATCCATATTCAGAAGGGCTTAATTGCACTACACTGTTACCCAACAAAACCAGTGTTAAATATACAAGCGTCTGCTCCAACTTTATATTATGTTGGTTAAAAATATTTACTAAATGCAAAATATTTACAGCGACCTCTCAAGATCATATTTAGAGATCCATGAAAGTGGTCCAACATTATATGGCCAGACCCTTATGTTAAACGAGTTAGTGCTCTATCAAGCCACTAGAACCCAACCCCGAGTTACATATGAGTAAACTGGCATGGTTGATTTCCTGTTCAAAACAGTTGTTACTACATTTTCTATGCAGCTTCATGGAGAAAAACCCACAAAGGCTGGAAAGTTTTCTAATTTTATATTGTTGTTGACAATCTGGTTGTTTGTGCTAAAAGGAAATGTAGCACATGATATTTCATTCCCCTTGTGATGTTATTATTGTCATTGTGTTTGTGTTTATCCTAGAAGAAAATTTAACAAGTCCTAGTTTTCTTTTGGCATGCACCTTTGTTGTTGGCACTATGCTTGTCTTTCTACTAGAAGTAAATCTAGCACATGTTATATTTCTTTCACCTTTCAATGTTGCTATTGAGAATGCCTTGTATCTATGATAGAAGAAAATCTAGCACAAGATAGATTTCTTTTTGCCATGCAATATTGCTTTTGGCAATATACTTGTGTTTGTGCTAAAAGTAAATCTAGCACGAACTAGATTTGTTTAACCCTGCCATGTTGTTATGTGCTTATGTTTTTGCTATGGGAAATTTTATCATGGGTTAGATTTCCTTCACCTTGTAATGGTGTTATCAACAATGTGCGCTTATTTATGCTAGAAGGAAATATATCACTCATTATATTTTTTTCATCTTACAATGTTATTAACAATGCACTTTCGTTTATGATAGAATGAAATCTAGCATGCGTTAGATTTCTTTTGTTTGATAATGTTGTTGTTGGAAATAGGCTTGAGTTTTTGCTAAAAGTAAGTATAGCACATGATAGATTCTTTTCGCCTTACAATGTTTTTTATGTGCTTGTTTTTGTGCTAGAAGGAAATTTAGCACGTGTTGGAATTCAACTTGAAACATTTTTATTAACAATGTGTTTGTGTTTGAACTAAAAGGAAATTTAGCATGTGCTAAATTTGTTTCACAATGCCATGTTGTGGTTGGAAATCTGGTTGTTAGTGCTAGAAGGAAATATGCTAGATTCCTTGACCTTGCAATGTTGTTATTGGAAATATGCATGTGACCATGTTAGAAGGAAATTTAGCACATGTTATATTTCTTTTCTTGCAATGTTGTTATTGGCAATATGCTTTAGCTTGTGCTAGAAATAAATTTAGTGTGTGTTATATTTATTTAACACTACAATGTTGTTATGTTCTTATGTGTGTGCTAGAAGGAAATCTAGCACGTGCTAGATTTGTTTCATCTTGTAATGTGCTTGTGTTGTGCTATAAGGAAATCTAGCACATGTTAGATTTCCTTTTCCCTGTAATGTTGTTGTTGTCAACATGCTTGTTTTTGTGCTAGAAGTAAATCTAGCATGCACTAGAATTCTTTCACCTTATAATGTGCTTGTTTGCTTGTGTTTATGCTAGAAGGAAATCTTACACACATCAGATTTCTTTCACCTTATAATTTTGTTATTGGCAATGCTCGTATGTTTGGGCTAGAAGAAAATCTAGCACATGTTATGTTTCCCTCACCTTGGAATGTGCTTGTGTTTGTGATAGAAATAAATCTATAGCATGCACTAGATTTCTTCAGTCCTACAATGTTGTTATGTGCTAGAAGGAAATATAGCACGTGTTGGATTCATTTCAATTTGAAACGTGTTTGTGTTTGCGTTGGAAGAAAATTGATCACATGATAGATTTCTTATACTCTACAATGTTTTTGTTGGAAACATGCTTGTATTTGTGGTAGACATAAATCTAACACTTGCTAAATTTCTTTCACTCTACAATGTTACTATGTTCTTGTGTTTGCGCTAAAGAAAATCTAGCTCATGTTAGATTTATTTTACCTTGCAATGTTGTTATTAGTAATATCTTTGTGTTTAGGCTAAAAGGAAATATGGCATGTGCCAGATTTTTTTTTTTTTTTGTCCCGCATTGTTGTTGTTAGAAATATTTATATGTTTGTGTTAGAAGTAAATATAACACAAGCTAAATTTTTCTCACCCTATAATATTGTTATGTGATAATGTTTCCATTAGAAGGAAATCTAGTATGCATTAGATTTCTTTCACCTTGCAATGTACTTCTGTTTTTGATATGAAGAAATCTAACATGTGTTAGATTTGTTTTGCCCAACAATGTTGTTGTTGGCAATATTTTTGTGAATTTGTACTAGAAGGAAATCTAGTATGTGTTATATTTTCTTCACAATGCCATCTTATTTTTGATAATCTAGTTATTTATGCTAGAAGGAAATCTAATGCTTTGCATTGTTTTTATTTGTAAATGTGTTTATGTCTAAGGAAATTTAGCACACACTAGATTTCCTTTTTCTTGCATTGTTGAAAATATGCTTGTGTTTGTGATAGAATTAAATCTAACATATGCTACATTTATTTTACCTTGCAATGTTGTTATGTGATTTTGTTTATGATAGATGAAATATAGCACGCATTAGATTTCTTTCACCTTGCAATCTTATTATTGGCAATGTGATTTTGTTTGCGCTAGTAGAAAATCTTATGGGTGTTAGATTTATTTTTCCTTACAATGAAGTTATTGGTAACATCTGTGTGTTTATGCTAGAAGTAATTCCAACATGTATTAGGTTTCTTCAATAGTACAATGTTGTTATTTTCTTATGTTTGTGTTGTTAGGATATGTTGCATGTGCTAGATTTCCTTTTACCCTGCTGCAATGTTGTTGTTGGCAAGATGCTTATGTTTGTGCTAGAAGTAAATCTAGCACACGCTAAATTTCTTTCACCTTGCAATGTTAACATGAGCTTTTATTTATTCTAGAAGGAAATGTGGCATGCTTAAAGTTCTTTCACCTTCCAATGTTGTTATTGGCAATGTGTTCGTGTCTTTATTAGAAACAAGTCTAGCACATGCTTCATTTAATTTCGTTTGCTAATGTGCTCATGTTTTTCCTAGAAGTAATTATACCACATGCTAGATTTATTTTACCGTACAATGTTTTTATTTGTTTGTTTTTATGCTAAAATGAAATTTAACATGCATTAGATTTCTTTCACCTTGCAGCGTTTTTATTGACAATGTGCTTGTGTTTGTGATAGAGGGTAATATAGAATGATTTTTTTCACTATGCAATGTTGTTGGAAACATGCTTATATTTGTCCCATATTTCATTCTTAGACCACATATTCCATACAAAGGGCCTTCTAATCATTTGAGGTTTTAACATTTCTTATATTGTAACAAGGATCTATGTAGGCATGGACTAAAAACTCATTGTCTTCAAAAAGTAAGGACAAATTTTGCAGGCATGGAGATGTCCTAGGAAAGATTATTGTTAGATTGGGTGGTTTTGTAAATTTTAAAACAACATTACATGACAATATTTGAAATTTTAATTTCGTTTTGATTTATCCAAATAATTTTTTATTTTTGTATGCTGAATTGGTTGACACCAAAGCAAGTGAAATGTTACATTCATCATTTAAGAAAAATAAAAAATAAACTCAAATGATAGTATCAATAACACCTTCAACTTACCTTTGAAATGATTAAAAAATACAACACATCTAATAAATATTAGTTTGTGCATGATTGGTATGTCCAGATAGAAACTCCCATGAAGATGTATCCTCATTGTATCTATTTGGATCCATAGATGGAAAAGAATCTAAGATATTAGGAATAATTTTTAATTGTTGTACTTACAATGAAAATGACATTGACTCTCAAGTGGAGGTGATTAAGGAAAACGAAGTAAAATTAATTTCTTATCAAGTGGAATATACAAAATTTAGACCAGATTTGATTAAAGCTTCAACTAACAATTCACCAAATATGATATTACAACCAAGACCTAAATAGTATATGGATTATTAAAGATGATTCATTGTTTATATAGTTGTTTAATGTTTTTATTCATCGTCACAATTTATAACATTTTTTATGTTTATTATAGTAACAAGAAAGGAGAACAAAGACAATGATCAAATGCATGTGAAACAAAGATATAATCAAGAAAATGACATCATATTAGGTAGTTAACATGAACTTTTTTGTTTCCCGGATGCGGGTGCAGAGGATAGAGCATAAGGTGATGGGATGGGGGTGCAGCATGGCGGGGAGACACCTGCCCACCCACAAGGCGATTGACGCTCGGCATTTAACGTTGGCTGCTCTCTGTTTAATGGCATTTACTCTCGACGCTGGTTACAATCCCAACTCCGCTCCTCGATACGATCTCGTGTGTGGCGATATGGCTCGACCTTCGGCTCATATTAATGGAGGTTTATTGCAAGGGGTCTATCGATGCACGGTCGTCTGGATAGATATTATGGAGAGCTTCTCTGGTTCGGCTAGTGCTCCCTTTCCAGTTAATTAATGGTGCACCCCGAATGCAAGGCTCCCAAATGTGCGCACGGCTACTGGTAAGCGAAGCAGGCTGAATTGCTGTCTGGATTTTGGAGATAATCTCCACTTCTCTCATTCTGGATTCTATATGCTAGCTTCTGTCTCCCTGCAAATTCATTTTCCTCAGTCCTCTGTCAGTCATGCGCTTCCTTTGCTTCTTGGTCCCTCTGTCACGATTGAGAAAATTCCCCGCCTTCGGCAAAGGATGAGGTGTCGAAGAGGCACCACCAGACGTCAGCCTCGGCATTCTCCCTCCACCTCCAGCGCCTCTTCAGATTCATCCTCTCATTAGGATAGCCAAACCAGAAGTCAGAGAGGTCGCCTGCTCCGCTCGGGTCATCGCCTGGGCTCCCCTAAACCTCCAATTCTTCCTACACAGACCCATACCGCACACTTTTCCTTCAATTTTTCACTCAATCGCCCTCGGGTCACTGCCTCCATCACTGTTGTCTTCCACGAAGAGCCTCAAGATGATGCTCCCAGTTCGTGCCCGGCGAGTCTGTGCAACACTGAGGCCCAGACCTCGGGTCCGACTGTAGGGTCGATGCACCCAGCGAGCAAGGATTTGCAGGGTCAGACGAGCAAGAATTTGCAGGGTCTGGCGAGCAAGGATTTGCAGGGTCAGGCAAGCAGGATTCAGGATGTGGACATGGTGCAAGGCGACACTGGGCAAGCGAGTGAGGCGCAGGTGGCTCCACCACCCTCCAGGCGGGTGGTCACTTCCATTGCGGACCTGTACAAGGATGACGGGGAACCAGATGAGCTCTGGTGCAGAGTCGTGGAAGAGCCACCTGATGAGTATTACCCCCTTCTCAATTTGGTTTTCCTGTTTAGTTTCGGCCCTTACTCTCGGGCTTGTTTTTGAGTTTTTTGTAGTTTCAGTTCATATATCAGTTTTTGCTAGCTGTGGTTTCCAGAAAGAAAACTCTATGGCTCCCCTGCGTGGGAATTATCTAGAATATTGTTCAAGGCTGGTTTCCCTCCTGATGGGCAGTCTTTATCACTGGTTTTTTTGTTAAGATTGCCACAACACTGGGCAAATATCAGGCTTCGGCCCGCTATACATTACTACCTATGTTAATAGAATACCTTAACTTAGAAAAAAAAAACATGAACTTTGTTGTTTATTCTTTTGTTTGGTTTTTTATTCAATTAAACATTGTCACAATTTATAACACATTCATTGTACATTATAGAGACAAATAATGAGAACAAATACAATAATTCGAAGATTGAGAATCAATGTTATAATCAAGAACAAAATATAATATCAGGTACTTATAATTTGCCCACTTGTTTTCCTTATTATTTAATGATTTTTATTCATTTTCACAATTCAAACTATTTTATATGTTTAATGTAGAGACAAATAAAGAGAACAAAAACGATGATGAGGAGCAAAGTTATAATTATCAAGGTAATGCCATATCAGGTATTTATTACTTGTCTTTTTGTTTTTCTTATTATTCTTCAAATTTTAACACTTCTAATGCCATAGCATTGTATATGTTTATTATAGGAACAAATAAAATAACAAAACTAACAATCAAAATAATGTTAAAAGTGTGTGTGTGTGTGTGTATTTTGTAGGTTACATTGCTAATGCTTTTCTTTAATTGCGAATTTTGTATTGAATATATATTATATTACATAATTTGATCATATTGAATTGAAGGTTTAATATTTTTACCTCCAAGTAATGTGAAGATGATAAAAGAGAATATTGTTTCATCTATAAATAGTTGAAAAAACACTCATGGTAAGTGTATTGTTTCGATATTTTTTTTAGTAATTTTTGTAACAAGAAAAAAATGGTTTGACTAGACTAATTTTTATTGTATTGCAACCCAAATAACTGAAAAGAAATTAGTTATTCTTGAATTAAAGGACATTTTTTTATCATAGCATCGATGATGAAGCAACAAACAAAGGACATTTTGAGAAAATGGGAACTGTTGCAGATTACACAATAGAGAAAATTTGATTTTGGATTCATCCACATGCAAAAACATTTTTTGAAATGTGTTTCAAAAATGAATATTTTGAAATTGCAATTTTGAAACAAAACACAACAAGAGTTCTAAAAATGTTGGTTTCAGAAAAATTACAAGATAAACTTGTGTTTATGTGGACTGCTTTAGAGTGTAAACCAAAAAAGGGACATAATGCCATTGACAATCCAACAAAAGGTATACACACTAAATCATTGAAAAAAGTGTGGGAAATGCATACCCAATATGATGCAACCAATATTGTTAAGTGGGTCATTCACTTGAGAGAATGAAAGGAAATCCAAAAGAAAATGTGATTCTTTCCCCTCAATTCACTGGAACAACTCAAGAGGATAATTGGTTGATCGATGAGCTATGGAGAATGATGATTAAACGTAGCAAGGCAACAAATGTGCAAGCTATTTTGAAGGATGTTCAATCACATCTAATAGTACCTTAAGATGATTGGTGTTTATTTCATGTCATAATATGTATGACATAATGAATTATTAATATATTTTGTAGCCCTTTTAAATTTAAGTTGAATTTTATTTCACAATACTAATAAAATAATTGTAGAATAAATTAATTTTATGTTCTTTATTTTTATGAGATATTATTGTATTGATAACAATTATTGATTTGAATGGTTAATGTTTTCGTATCAAAATTTCTCATGCTATAGAAAATTTTGCAATGGATTAGATTGTATGTAAAAATTAATAGATAATTGGTCTATTTTTTTGAATTGGATCATTACAATTATTTTTTCAATTGTGGTTTAAGTTATCATTATACCTCTTATAAATTAGTAATGCAAATGATGGTTCACTACATTCTTATTAACTTTTTTATTTCATATAATTTGAAAAACTATATTAGGATGTATGTAGCACCAACAATAGACATAGAATCTTTACTAAAAGAAGCACCCAAAAGAAACTAAAGTAGAGACTATAGAAATTGGTGTATAATTAAGTAGGTTTGAAATTTAAAAATTGTATTATATTACATGTGGAAACTAATATATAATTAGTTTGTTTAATTGCAACCATTGTAATTATATCTTTCAACTGAAATTAAACAAATCATTATAAGTCTTAAAATCAATGATTTAAATGGTGGGTCAATGTGATCCTATAAGACTTGCTTATTCCATACAAACTAAATAAAGGTATTAGGTTGTATGTATAAAGTAAACATATCATTAGTTTTTTTTCACTTTACTGGGGCCATTGTAATTATAATTTGTGATTACCATTAATTCATAATAAATACTAACATCACTTTTGAAATTCTGGTTTTTGTATCATTAAGCAATAAAGTGTTGAAGTGAAGATATGTTAATATCATACATGTGGTTGCAATGTAGTTGCAAACGCAAATGGGCGTCACTATAAGTCAAAAGATGTTGTTGATATTTGAAATGGAAAGAATTTTCTCCCAATCGTACCCCAAAGATGAACAAAATTGTTATATTCAAAGAGAACCATATTGGAAGTTCAGTGATAGGTCCTATTTTTTAAGGCCATTTCACTCAGAACTGTTAAAATATCGCTTAAAAAATTATGATGTTGCAATATGGACATTAAATGTCACTGACATGTACTTGAAATATCAAATATTGATGTAGAGGACTTTAAATTCGCATGGAGCGTGTCTCATTTTCATTTGCAAACAAAATTAGAAGGGGGGAGGACAATACAATTTTATGAGAAAAGGTTGACTAATCCCAATATGGAGATAATTATGAAGAATCAAATGCATTGCTAATATATACAACAAAGCATACTTCTCAATTCATCGGATGTCGATCACACCACATCTTGATAAAAGCCTATACAAGAAAAGAGCAAGATACTTGTCTTATGCAGGTTTTATTCCCCTTTCTTAAGACACTTCATCGTATGAAAGAGAAACATGGGTATTTTCAAATGTTCAATAGAACATGTACTTCATTTTAGTGGATGAAGATAATTTTCTTTATAAATTTGTTCACAAGTACATTCCAATTTTTGAATGCAATTTGAACAAAGTTTTTTCTGAATCAATTTATATGATTTTATATCTTTTGGAATATTATATGGGATTTATTTTTTATTTTATTTTTTTGAGGAAAAAAATCAAAACTTTGTATTAATAAAAAAAAGTTACAATGGGAATTGTCAATTATATTATTATATATTTCTATTATTATTTATAATTATATTTGCAATGACTTTGTTGTATCGATTTTTTTTTGCCAATATGTGTGTGTATGTATATTCTTAAATAAATTATTTGTCATTGAAATCATCTTACACGAACCATCAAGCCATGCTTGTGTTTTTATTGACTTCTATTTACTTATATGCATAATACTCATATATAAATGTGAAATATAATTTTTAAAGTAGAGCTCATACAAACAAAAAAGTGCATTTCTTATTGAAGAAATTATAATAATTTACTTGATAAATGCTACATGCACTATTGGCTATCCAGGCTAATGGGAAATGTATCATAGGTAAATGATTTGAACTTTTTGAAGCATAAGATATGTGATTTCTCAATCCATATTTTACATAAATTTATATACTTCAATCAATTAATGGTTGTAAGTAAAATCATATCATATTGAAAATAAAAAACACTCAAAGTTAGTTATTGACCTTTTACCTATAAAAAGCATTAATATGACTGCATAAATGTGATATTTAATTTTAGAGATACAAATCTATTATAAATAATTTTGAATTTCTAAAAAAAACATATAATTAATGATAATGATTGCCAAGTGGACTATCAAGGTTTTATTTGATGCTATCATAGATAAATTATGTCTTTGAACTTTATTTGAAGATTTTTTTATTTTTTTTTGTAAATTTGTATTTTAAATAAACTAAAATCATATGATATGAGCATTAATTATATTATTGTTTTTTACTTATTTATATACATTAATATGAGTGTATAAATGTGATATATAATAACCATATACTATAAGACATTTTTTCCAAAAATAAATTTAATAATTTCTTGATAATAAGTATTAAGTGGACTATTTAAGCTAATGAATGATGGGTCCTAGATGAATACTTCAAACTCCTTAAATTGTAAGGTATTTGATTTTTAATCGATAATTTATTTATTTATTTTTTAAATCAACTATTTGTGTATGTAATCATCTTATCCCATATAAGCTAATAATGAATCCATTTATTGACCTTTATTTGTCTACCACGTAGTTTGATATGAGTATTAATTTCATATTGTATTTTTTCGAAATAAAATTCCATGTAAAACAAAATGCTCTTCTTAATAAAACATGGAAAAATTAATTAAAAACGTGTTAAGTGGACCATCTAGATTAATTAAAGAGATAGATCATAAATGGTTGTATTTAAACTTTTTGTAGTATAAGACATTTATTTTCCCATCCATTTTAACATTTTTTCATTTTCAATTCTTAAATAATTTACTTGTAATTTAAACAATCTCATAGAATCCACCATGACTCGAAGTTGTTTATTGTATTCTATTTGGTAATATGCATTAATGGAAGTTTATAAACGTGATGTATTTTTGAAATGTAGCTCCTAATGTAAATAAATATATATTTTTTATAAAAACTAAAAAAATAAAAAATAAAAATAAATAAATGGAAGCAATGGATAATAAGTTATAAGTGGTCTAATATAAAGTCATTTATCAACTATTATTTGCTTATCATGAAGTTTAATATAAGTGTATAAATGTGGCATTTTTTTTTTGAAATAAAACTCCATTTAAAATGAAATGTTTTGCCTAACAAAACATGAAATAATTAATTGATAATCAATAGTAAGTAGATTTCTTAAGTTCTCTTAAGATGTAGGTCATAAATAAATGTATTTCAACATTTTACAACATACACCATTTGATTTTCCCATCACTAGTAACATTTTGTAAATTTCAATTCGTAAATAAATCATTTCTAATTGAAATTAAAAACCAACTTGACATAAAGCATGGCATATTAAATTCTATTTAGTTATATGCATTGATACAAGGTTATAAATGTATTATATTTTTGAAATAAAGCTCTTAATGTAATTAAAGATACATTTTTTAGAAAAAACAATAATTTAAAATCAATCGATGATGAGTTCTAAGTGGTTTATTCTATTTTAAATCGATAACTTTTTCTAACTATTCTTTTTTATATCAATTAATTTTATATACAATCATGCCATATAAGTCGATAAGTCAAGAAACAATTGATTGATTTTTATTTACCTATCATGTGGTTTAATATGAATGTATAAATGTGACATTGTTATTTCTAAAAGAAAACTCTATGTAAAAAAAATGTTTTCTATTAAAACATGGATTAATTAACTCATAATGAGCATTAAGTAGACTATTGAGGCTCATTCAAGAGTTGCGTCACAAATCAACACATTTAAACTTTTTTCTACCATATGACATGATTTTCCCTTCAAGATTAACATTTTGTAAAATTCAATTATTAAATAAACTATTTGTAATTAAAATAATCTCATAGAAGCTAACAAGGCCCGAAGCCATTTATTGTATTCCATTTAGTTATATGTATTGATACAAGTTTATAAATGTAATATATTTTTGAAATAAATCTCTTAATGTAAGTAAAGATACATCTTTTACAAAACTAATTAGAATTTATTGATAATGGGTTTTAAGTGGTTTATTATACCACATGGAAATCATGTGTAATAGATAAATGACTTTTAAAACATATTTAATATTCAAAATTAATATTTTAATGATAATTTATTAGTAGTTTTATTAAGTATTTAATAATTAAAAAGCATGAGGACTTATATAAATTTCAACTAAAATCCATAAGTTGTGTTTCACATTTATTTATTCCCCATTAACAGTTCTTATCATTTTCTCCTCTTGGTGAAAGTAATGATCAATCATGGCTTTTCGTACAATAGGTTGGAACTATTACATTAGGACTGTTATTAGTTTTTGACAATGTTGACAAGGAGAGATAAATATCTAGACTGCCATCAAGTGTACTGTTTTTTGAAAACCTTTGCTTCCGCTACTTACTTGTCTATGTATATTGGTTCTCAACAACCACTAATTCTTGTTTACTTCAATTTGTGGCAGTGTCCATCATAATGGAATGGCTTGAATACCCATTTAAGAACTCTCATTCAATGTAACTGGCTTTGAGTGGAGATAGATCAATGATACCCAACCTTATTGAAATACCTAGATCAATAGTGCCTAACTTTTATAGTGGATGCATGGATGTTGTAAAGAAGAATTATCACCTCCTCAGTAGTGTTACTTAAAGGCATGAAGGGGTAGAAAATTTAGCACAAAAAAAAATTACTAAGTTTCCAATAGACTAGTTTCAAAGCAATGCAAGTTAGGCACCTCCTTTCCACTTACACTAAGATCCTCACATCACCATTAGTCAATCAACAAATCTCTCGCAGGTTGTGGGAAAGGGGGTTAGAGTCATCTAACTCAAAAATCAAACACACTATAGTATGTTATCCATAACTATAATATCTTTCTTGGATGTTAGACATACTAATATGATTACCTTAAAAAATTGTTTCTAAGAGTTTTCTTTCACACTCATATTGCACATTGATACTATTGTATCTAACAACCCCATGTTTGACCTCTTCATGGTCTCTAATTGGTTTGAAATTCCTAAAATTATTTTTATCTTAAATTAAGTTAACATGGTGATTTACAAAAGAATGAATGTTGTTGAAGGCCTTGTAATAGTATACTTCCAAATTTAATGAAATATGTGTTTTATGCATAGTTATTGCACTTTTTTCATGGTGTCGTAATGCTATTGGTTTTCCCTAGTTTTCTTCTTTTGTTTCTTGTGCTTTCCTTTTATGTTTTGAATCTTGGGCATTGGTTGGGAAAGGAGGAAATTTAATGGAGTTCGAGAAGAGCTTAATGAAGCCCATAGGTAATGCAAGGCATAAACGAAGCTCGATGCATGTATAAGGGTAGCTCAAGTTAAGAGTATGACATCAGGTTGGATTGGTTGATCCCATTCGTGTAAATGAACAGTGGCACGACAATCATGAGAAAAGTAATAAAGTAAGGTAAAGTGAATGGAGTTGAGGTGTTATATGCCTTGGCTATGTTGAGAATTGTTGTTCTCAATGTTGTGCATGGTGTGCATAGATAAAGGGAGTTATCTTAACCTTAACTTTATGGTATCCGGTAATTATGTTGTGATCATGATTATGTTGGTGTTTATATATGTATAAATGTATGCATGTATGTGTCATGTATGACATGATCATGATTGTTTTATGCTAATGATTAGATATATGCATGTGTGTATCTATGTATCTATGTCACTGTATGACAGGGTTTTCAAGGATCATTCTTGTGGAGGAATGATTTCTTATGCAGGTGAATGTCATGAAGAGGTTCTTGGTCTTATGATGAATCAAGTGGGAAGAGTAACTCTAACATATCTATGAGGTCAGTATCATGTGGACACGAATTGATATTATATGCTTGTACTATGCCTATTTTTATGTTATGGACAAGTAATTCTGAGGGTTACATCAACAAAGTGAAAGTAGTGTGATCTGTGACATGCTAGGATAAGCATGGATAGTGGAAAGACACTGGAAATAAGGTTGCTTGTGGGGTCAACATGTGGTCTATGGACGTGCAATACTATTGTTGTGTATATGTTGTGCATGCTGTATATTTAGTGACTGTACCTATGGTGATGTGTAAATGTTGTATATGTAGTATGGTGTACATATGACATTGTGTGTCTGTTGTATATATGGTGTTGTGTGTATATTTGATATGAATGTGATCGAATAAAGTGCTTAAGCAGTTTGATTAGTTTGTCCTTTATATTGATTGTTAACTAAAGTAATATTTATGTGAAAAATTACATAAACCAACAGTAATGAATGAATTAAATCACAGCAATAAACAGAGAGAAGAAGAAGCAAACAGTTGATTACAGAGTTCGTCCCTGGTGGACTACATATTTGGGTCCTCTTTTAAGTGGGCGTCTGTTTTTATTAGGATTGATCTTGAGGAATATTTACACTAAAATGGAATAGAATTAATGTGCTCACAGACACTTCTGAACTCTGTAATTAGAAATTGATCTTCCTCACCTTTCCGACGCCTGTCTCTACGCTTAATTTCGACACCCGACGGCTGAGCAATGCTGCAAACAATTATGCCAATGTCCTTCTGAAACTGAACTCAAAATGCACACTATCTTCCAATCCAACATGAAATTTGTGAAGAAATACCATGGCTTAAATAAGTCTGCATCGAACCTTCAAATGCCCAAAATAACAATTGGTTGAGCCAAAATTGTGATAAGGGGTTCAAATTTTTCTCCATTCATGAACCTAGGGATAACATCCTTTAACCTTAGCATTGATTTGATTTTTAAAAACCCATATTTTGACTATATATATTAAATTATTAGTCCAACGTTTAGGCTAACTTGCGCGCTTGTATAGCCACCGCATGTGAACAGTCTTCTAGGCGGCTACGTTTGCGGTCAGATCCCGGTGGTTAGGGAAGCTCCGGCGGTCACGGTTACACCTATCACATGACTTATCCATCGCGGATGTTCTAACAGTTGTTTACAACAAACATCGTGGTCAGACCTATCACAAACTCCGACACGGTCTAATGGCGATTAGTGGTTTAACACTTAGCGTTGCGGTTATCTAACTATATGGGTTGTTTTATATAGTCTTAATATTATGTATTAATCCACAGAACCTTATAATAAGGTCTTTATAACATAGTTTTTAATATATGGTTTTGTATTTGTGCTAGGTATAATGTTTAACGTAGTTTTAATGCATAGGACTTTTTCATAGGTTTTAAGACTTAGGCTATCACTGAGGTTTTAGAGATAGGTTTTATTGTCTTAGGAGATAGACTTAGGAATTTTTACATAATGTTTAGATTCTTAGTACTAGGATTAGACCTTAGGATTTAGGTCTTAGCATTTAGGAGTATTACATCATCATTTTAACCCAAAATTCACCATCTCATCCACATGAAAACCATAACATTGAAGGACCAAAACTGGTGAAATTGCATGTATGAAGACTAAACTGGTCATCGAACTGTTGAAGTTGACTAGACCTTTCTGCTAAACTATACTAATCAAGATCCTCCTAGATCAATATTGCATGTACAGTGTTGGATATAGTTGGTGTTATGAACATGTTGGATATGCGGTGTTGTGTACATATTGTACTATGAGCATTTTGGATATGCGGTGTTGTGCGCATGTTGAACATGCGGTGTTGTGTACATATGGTTCTATGTACATGTTGTATATGCAGTGTTATGTACATATGGTATTGTGTGTGTGTTGTATATATGGTGTTGTGTGCATGATTGTACATGTGGTGATGTATGCATATGATGTTGTGTACACGTTGTACATGTGGTGTTGCGTGTAGGTGGTTCTGTGTACATGTCGTGCATGGGGTTATGTGTACATGTGGTATTGTGCACACATTGTACAGGTGGTGTAGTGTACATTTGGCGCTATGCACACGTTGTGCAGGTGGTGTCGTGTACATGTGATATTGTGAACACGTTGTGCAGGTAGTATTGTGTACAGGTGGTAGTGTGTACATGTTGTGGATATGGTACTAGTATACATGTGTTATTGTGTGCATGTCGTCCTTGTTGTGTTGCACGCAGGCAATACTATACATGTGCATCATGTAGTCATGGTATCGCGACATGTGTATTCGTTGTGTCGTACTCTGTGTATGTAGATGTATATGTATATGTATTTTGTTGTCTTGTACACCATATGTAGGTGTATGTATTGTCTTGTATTGTAAACCGGGTGTAGGTGTATGTGTTGTATGCCAGTGTAGGCATATGTATTGTATTGAATTGTACACCAGGTGTAGGTGTAGGTGTTGTATGTCAGTGTGGGTGTGTGTATTATATTGTGTTGTACAACTTTTGTGGATGTACGTGTTGTACATTGTGTGTATGTGTATGTGATTGAAGAGAAGCAAAGACATTGGGTGATTTCCGGGTGTGGCAACCAATCCGGTGTGTGTACAAAAGAACAAAGGCAGAAGTAAGGAATGATGAAGGATAAGTATCGGTATTTTATTTCAGTATTTTTATGCATGTGATCTATGATTCTAACTTATGATGGTTACATGTGATTTACGATTATGGTTTATGGTGATTTCATGCAATTCATGATTTTGACCTATGATGGTTGTGTTTTAAGCTAACCAGATGTGATATGTTTATACATGATGATTACAACAAACAATTAGTTTGACATGTGTGACAGGAAGTGAACAGGATTACAAGTGTACCTTAATAACGAGCTACCAATGAGGTACGATGTGAATTTATTTCAATTTATTTTGAATATAATGGCAATTATGTGCTTGCTACAAGAAGCACACAAATGTTCGGTTGGGTGATTGAAACTTATTGCAAGCATTAGCAGCAACAACAAAAGGAATTGAAACAGGTAGTAGCATGCTGGTAAAAAATACAGGAACATGGCCATTGTGGGACACTGGTAACCAATAGTGTCCAATGATTTCCATGAGCATGCTATTACCGGTATGATGGTTGATGCAAGTATATGCCTTGGTTTTTTTATATTCTGATGCGATGAATCCTTTCCAAGGGATGGATCGCCTGGGATAGGGGATGTCGATGAACTTGGAAGGTGACTGACTACATGGAAGGGGATGACTGAATTGCTCAAGGGACTATGTATCATACAAGGGACTGTCGGGGATGGATTTGTTTTGGTCATTAGCATTTCCAAATGGAATCATATGCACATTAGGAGTGTGCCATGGAAAAATGAGTCAGTAACTATTCTATGAGAGGACAATTGGCGCAATATTTTAGCATTGGACATTAGATGCAACTTTGACTTTGGAAGTGGATTCTGGACTTCTAGGGAAGGAAGTGAATCATGGTATTACTTTGAGGGTGGAGGTGTGAGCCTCTAGATTTCCTTGTTGCTGATACGAGCATTGTATCATTCTATTTTTTGGTTGAGTAAATGTGCATATGTGCATATTATTGTAAATATTGTATCGAGTTAGATTTATAAAGATCCATAGACATTATGGTTGTATATATGGATGTCATTGTAAATAATTCAACGATCTGTATTATAAAGCTCCATAGGCAATGTGTTTTATTTTCAGTGGTTGTTGTTTGTAGGTGTCATTGAACACCGAGGATGGTGGTGCCCCAAGGGGGAGGGTTATGTAACAACACTAGTGAAAATTCCATGTAATAAAAGTTAAAAATAATAACCATGGTTGATGGGACACTTATTCTAAGCTGAATTTTGGGAAAAACATCCTAGTGGGTGTTCATTTCGATTATTATGGCTAAGTGAAATTGGCAAAGGCAATGCCAGAGGCTTTGGAGAGGCAAAATGGCATTTTTGGCACATTTATTTATGAAAATAATGGAAATTAGGAGAAAAGGGAGATGAAAGGTCACGGGTTGCATGTGAGGAGGAAAATGAAGAAAATAGAGACCTCATTAATAAAAAGGATTATGAGGATTAGTTGGCACCTTTCGTTAGTTCAGTTTTGGAGCTCTCTCATTATTATCTCTCTCTTTCGCTCACTCTTGGGCACTTAAAGTTTCTTGGAGCATTTTGGCATTGGACCAAGAAAGGCAGGAAAGCAAGAAGAAGGAGGAAGAAATCAAGGAGGAGCAGGAATCAAGGAGTTACAACAATATTCTTAGCAGGTATCGATTTGCATGTGTGTTTTCCTTGCTAGATCTACCATGCATGGTATTGCATGTGGTTATTTTTTTATTATGGCATGGGTTTTTTTTTTTTTCCTGCCTAGCCTTGCCATTTATGTATAGCTTTAATGAGATGGGTTTATCATACTTCAATTAAGTTGGATTGTTGGATGGATTCGAAGTTGAGTGGGGTGGATCTACGAAATGACAAACACATGGCCTAGTGATCCCTGAACCGGACTGTGGACCACGTTAAATCCACTATCCTAGTAACCCCTTAACCGAATTGTGGGTAGCGGTAAAGCCAGATTGTGTGTCTCGGTGGGCCTAGGAATCCTTGCCTATGAATGGTTGGATATGCGGTAAAGCCAAGAAATGGATTTCTCTTCATTGGGATTAGTAGTCCTGGGATGGGATGTATGGTAAATCCTGGAGAGTGGGTCTCAGTGTAGGGCCTAGTGATCTCTGGATCAATCTATGGATTACGGTAAAGCCTAAGAGACTAGGAGGCACTCAAATTCCTCGTGGTGTAGGTGAATAAATTCGGTAGCATTCATGTTTATTTAGTTATTTTTGGTTGGTTATGAGTCCCACATTCATGCTTGGAATATGACACAGGGGTGACTGGCTAAAGAGAGATTTGGCTCAGCCAATCTATGGTCGGGTGGAACATGGAAGTCCCATCTCTGGTTGGTTTTTACATTCATTAATGAGAAGTTAATTCCTTTGATATTTGATGTATAAATGCACTGGTTTATATGTGTATTTTATGGTTGTTGTATCCATGATATTTTTGTTCTTATTATGCTAGTTATAAGCATGTATTTTGTCAGTAGTGATGTATGGCTCTCCCCGTGTTTTTATTTGTAAATGAATGCACAATGTATCTATGGTCAAATAGATTGTATTGCAAATAATGATGTAAAAGAGCAATTATTCTTAGCAATTCTCAAATAAGTATGAGACCCCTATGCTTAGAACTGTTGTTTACACCTGTAGTTTTAATGTTTCTGACATGTTTGACAAAATGCATGTCATGGCTAGGAGGGGTCCAACTGAGTTCTTATTGATGTAATTTCTTCTGTATCATTGTCATGTTGTTATTTATAATCTCTGAACTTTTCATGAAGTTATAGGCAAAGCACTGGGTTATGGGCCTGAAAAGGTGGCTCAAATCCCGGGAACGCTGGCACAAAACTGAAGAATTGAGTCTCTGGATGCTGGTATGCAGTGTTATGCATGTGTCTATAGCCTCCTGGACACTAGCTTGCTAGCATTTTCCTGCGTGTATGGATTAAATAATTCAAAATGTCGGTGTGATCTAGGGGTAAGAGGCATGAATGGTTGGGTTACCTCCTGGGGGTGTTGTTATTGTTGTAGAAGGCATGCATGTTGTGTTTTCGTTGGTTCACCTTCCTTAAGGTCACCTAGGAGGTTGAATCTCATTATAGTAGCCTCTCGTCACATGTTTACCTCGGATGGATGGTTACTTGGGTATATGTGGGAAGAGGGTGTTACATAGACACTTTATGATACAATTCAAAAGTATCCAACCTATGATAACGATATGTATTCTATCGTGCAGGCTTGCCAACAATGGAAACATTACATTCTAGGGAAGGAGATAATCATCTACATCGATCAACGACCTCTTCAGTTTATACAGACATAAGGGAAGTTGTTGAAAAATCGCCATCTGAAGTGGTTTACATATATGCAACAATTCCTCTTGAACATTAAAAAAAAAAAAAAATAACACTAATAATGTTGCAGATTTCCTCAACCGACCTCCAGTTGCAACACTTACCATTGTTCTCAACTCTTGTGGCCATGAGACCTTTCAATGGCCACAACTATACAAGAATGATCCAAAGTTTTCCACCACATACCGGATGCTAATGAATGGAAAAGAAGTTCCTGATTTCCACCTCCAAGATGCATTATTATGCTACCTGGGCCACCTTTGTATTCCTTCAAGTAAGTGTGCCAAGCTTATTTGGGAGGTGCACTACAGTTGGGTTGCAGGACACTTTGGTGTGGAGAAAATAGTGGCCATACTCCATAAGTACTTTTATTGGCCAAAAATACAACAGGATGTTGGAAAATATATCAGATCCTACACTGCTTGTGTCATTGCCAAGCCAACCATCAAGAAGCCATGCTTGTACACTCATTTTCCTAGTCCCAACCATCCTGTGAATCCATCTCCATGGACTATCTGTTTGGCCTCCATTCTACCAATCATGGTAATGACTGTGTATTTGTTGTCATGGAAAATTTTTATAAAATGGTTATATTGGCGGCTTGGAAGAAGAGTCTTATAGTGGAGGGCACTACCAAACGCTTCTTTGAATGAGTGTGGGTACATTTTTGGATCCCTCATACCATTATATCAGATTGGGATAGCAGTTTCTTGAGCAATTTCTGGTCGAGCCTCTGGACACTATTGAACACCAAGCACACCAACTCGACTACATTCCATCCCCAGACTGATGGCCAGAAAGAAGTCACCAACAGGATGATAGTGCACATACTAAGCATGTAAAACTCCAAGCACCCACGAACTTGGGATGAGAGCATCGTTTCATGTTGGAGAAAATATAAAATGAGAGGGTGAAGGACGTAGTGCACCATTTGGGGTCTTTTTACACTTACCAAAAGAATCAAAATAATGGGGTTTGGTTTGTACAAAACATAGAGATGGGTACCCCAAAACATGAAAGTGTTCGCTCATTGATGGTGTGAGGAAGGTGTTTTGCTGAAGGTGGGGGTCCCATTGGTTGGTCTCATGTGCGGGGTTGATGAAGCAGATGAGAAATTATCGCAGATGGGAGTATGCTAGTGGAGATATGGTGGGCCAAATGCGAGGCGCGGTGGTGCACTCTTGATCTGCTTATACAACCTGGTCATTCGGGAAGGAGGTTTAGCTTGTATGGTAAACTTGACCTTGTGCATGGTGAATGGATGGGCATGAGGTGCTTCCCGAACTGGAGTGGTACGGCCATGACATCACTTATGTTGTGATATATGGTCTATTGTGGGTGACGGACGCCATGGAGAGGAGGCTCTACCGACCAACGCAGATGTTTATCATGTGCAGAGTGAGGTGATGATAAACACAGTCGGATATGAGGACCCTATGGTTTATTTCTGATGGAGAAATGATGTCAAGATATGCAGAGTTTCTGGGTATCTATCATGCTGGGGGTAGAATGATACCTGCTCTATAAATTTCAGGAGATAACGTTATGGATGTTTTGCGAGCTTTTCCTGCAAAAACAATTACCTCAAGTGAAATCATCTTCTTTATCAAATGAAATTGAAAGTCATGAGCTTTAAAAAGAAGATGAGAGGAGGGCATACATGTCAGTGCTGAAAAAAATATTTTTTGGGAGTGCGAATGTGTGGCATCACCTCTATTCATCATGGAGTGTTGATTGTGGTGCAACTTACATTTCAGAGAACGAACCTTCTAATCTCTCGTTATGGTCCTCCAAAGTTTTTTGAAAAGGGCGATATATAGGTGGATATGGCCCTAATTCAATTCATTTGTACTTTCTGAGTTTTTGAGAGGTCAGAGGACCCTTCATAGCAGTTCTTGTTGTTGCGGTCAGACTGAGCACCCGGGATTCGTGAGATAATGCCCATGTAACCTTCACGATGTCCTGCACTTGAATTTTTCAGTTTTATGGTGTCAGGATCCATACAAATTGGGTTTGTACAGATTCTAGGTGTTTTTTTCCCTAGATTGCACAGGCGATCAGGGAAAAGGCGTGCCTCCTGTGCATTTTTTCGAGGGATAAGCGTGTTAAGCACACTTGTCTGAGGGGCAGGCGCGCAAAGCCGAGGCAGAAAATATTTTTGGATTTTTTGCCTTTTTTTGGTTCATCTGTACTAATGGGTTCCTATTTTGATGATAGGTTATTGTGGAGAGAGCAGGACTGGCCCGAGCTCTATGCTGAGCTTGCTACTGATGCTGGGATGCACTGTCAGCTAGCGTTATGGGGACTCCTGAAGTTCGCGGAGAACGAGCTTCTTCGGTCGCAGGACCGACTGCTATGTTACGTGATACGTCATTGGCACAGGAGGTGCAACATGTTCGTATTGCATGGGACACACTTGGTCATCCATCCTAAGATGGATGTTTACTTTGTGACCAGGTTACTGCCTCAGGGTGAGGTGCTGAGATATCCACTCCCTGCCGGGAGAGTGGACTTGGAAAGATTTAGGAGATGCCACTATGGTGGGGCGCCTCTTACGGAGGGGATGCATCAGCATTGCATCAGTTACATATCTGGCAGAGCGATGTGCTCTAGCAGTGATTGTGAGAATAGCAAGGTCGGTTGCTCCGCATCGGGCATCGGGCCCGCAGATTGGAGTGTTGCGTCGGTTGAGTTTCGGGCATTTTTTCGACTTTTCCCGTTTCTGTTTTGATGGGATGGTGTCGCAACTCAACAAGGTCCAACGTGGATCTAAGTCATTTGCGTACACCAGTATCTTGTGCAGCATTATGTACGAGAGAGTAGTGCTACTGAGTGCAGTAGTGGCACTGCCTCTTGGGGGGCCACGGGAGCCTCGGATGAGGAGATGAGCTCTGGTGATGCCGCGAGGCAGTGGTGGCATGGTGGGGCATTACTGGAACGTCACGATAGAGGCCTGGTTCGAGGCCAACCCGCAGATGTTCTTACCATACTCATACGGGGGGACGGACTTCCGGGGGGATCCAGACATGGGTCTCCCTTATGGTTACGCTTGGAGTCCCACAGGTACGTTGTGTATGTTTTCTGCATTTATTTTATATAGGTACTTATATGTTTTTTAGTGACACTGACATTATTTTGGTTACTCTTGCAGATGTTAGTGAGGTGGGTCGCCCCGTGGCTTGATTGGTTGGCCATGATCCTCCACTACAACCTAGGGGTGATCAGGGAGGGGGTGTTGTTGGGGGACCCGGCGACGGTGTTGGCCCTTTAGGGGAGGTCAGCAGCTCGGATACTAGAGAGATTGTGGCCGAGTGAGCTCGTGCTGACGCGACAGTGGCGCGTGCAGATACGACAGATGCTCGTATTGCGGAACTGACAGCTCAGGTATCAGTTCTTGAGGATTTCTGGGGTCGAGTAGACCGCTTGACCCAAGGGATGCCTGCTTGGGGTTTCATGGATGACTTCGAGGTGGTCTGGTTGGAAACTGTGATGGCCCGCAAGAGGGGCTATTGGCCCATTCTTCGTCGGGTGGCGATCGCGGTTGCGACGACAGCTCCAGTGGTGGCACCAGGGGCGGTGATGGGTCCAGGTGCCCCTCCTGAAGGGGAACCACCCTAGAGTATTTTTTTACACTAGGAAAGCACCTGTTATGAGGATGCTTCCCATTTTTTTTACGACTTTTGTATCTTTAGGCTAGCAGTTGGGCCAGCGACACGATATTTTGTACTCAGACATACACATTGTGATATATATATGAGATATATTTTTGCGGCTCTACATGATGTGTCATCTGTTTCGATTTATGTATGATGTTATGCTGATGGATATCTATATTTTTGGTTTTTTATGTATGATGGTTTATTCGAGATGCATTCCAGTTTAGGATATCGAGTAGTGAATCGTTCACTGGTGATCCCCTTGCAGATCCCTTGGAATCTCCCGAGAGATCCATAATGAACTCTACTAAGGTAAGCACCTTTTTGCTTTTAGGGGAGCGAAACTGTAAGTCATATTATTTGAGAATGACTATTCGGCGGGCATACTTATGGTTCATTAGGTGGCAAGTGAGTAGGTATTTTATGGGATTAATATCTGCGATGACCATAGTGATTTTTAGGATGATGTAGTGGCGAAGCTTCTGGACTGCATGGATTAATGCAAGGGCAGTCTTTTCTTCAGGCTCATATCTTAATGTCAATGCTCGATAAGGTTTTGCCGACCTAGTAGATTACGTGCTCCTTCCCATCTAGGCCATCCCCGGACCAAGACTGCGGGATAACGACCCTAAGTCGATAAATAGAAGATATAATCTCTCGTCATACCGGGGGATCGATGAGGGGTGCCGAAGATAATGTTTCTTTCAGGCATCGAATGCTTTCTAGTGAAATCATCCTGCTTCAAATGGGATATCCCGGCGGAGGAGGCGAGAACCCTTGAGCGCAAGTGGTATAATTGTGGACAAAAGGGTCTTAGAAAATTGGCCTTCCCTGCTGTGCTTTGAATTGCCCGAGGGTTCGAGGAGGAGGCTCTTTAATGGCTTGGACCTTGAGGGGGTCCACACAAATCCCTTGCTGGGATATGATAAAACCTAACAGTCTTCATGTGCTGATGTAGAAGACACATTTGAGGGGGTTCAAGCATAGGTTTTATTGACGGCATCGTTGGAATACCAATTGCATATCCTCAATATGGTCTAAGCACTTCTTGGAGTGGACTGTCAGGGCATCCAAGTAGGCGAGGATAAGGTGTGCCAAGTCATGAAATATATAATTCATGGCCCTTTGGAAGGTGGCTCTAGCGTTTTTCAGGCCAAATGGCATTACCTTGTATGCGAATGTGCCCCAAGGAGTGGTGAACGCTATTTTGTACCGGTTTGTATGGCGGATTTGGATTTGATTGTACCCGAAGAACCCATCCGTGAAGGATAGAGCCTCGTGTCCTAGGCAAGCATCAATGACTTGGTCGGTGAATGGAGTGGGTTAATTATCTTTAGGACAAGATTTTTTCTAATCTCGAAAATCGGTGCAAATGGGTATAGTGCCCTTTTTTTTCATGACGGGAACAGGATTGGAAACCCAAGATGTATAAGCGATGGGGTAGATAAACCCATCTTTGTGAAGCTTGTCGATTTCTCACTTTATTGCTTATGCCTTAGAGGGGTGCAGTTGACGGTGTTTCTGGCGCACTGGAGGTACGTCAGGACAGGTGTCAATATGGTGCTCTACGATAGTAGGACTGAGCCTAGGCATTTCTAAGTAGTCCACGCGAAGATATCTTGATACTCTTGTAGAAATTGGGTATAAGAGCTTATTTATTTTGGGGAGCATGCTGCCCCCAGTCAGATTTCTTCGACCTTTGCAGGATTTTGGGATATGTTCACCTTGATGGTAGGCGATATATTTGACATATTTCCTTCCTAAAACACATCGGGTGCTGGGATGGGATTTTTGAACCAATCGACTTTCCCTGATGGAAGGAAATATTTTGATTCGATCATGTAGATCTCTTTTTCTTTTGTCTTTTAATGACTGAACGTGTTCTTGGGGAGAAAAATGGACCAATGATGCATTTCATCCCATGGGTATTCTAGCTCTGTCATAGCTTCTAGGATATACTCATCCGAATGAAACAATGACCCGAAGGGGGATTCTTCCTGTGTAGGGTTATGCTGAATGGGGGTAATCTGTATGGAGCTAGTTGAGAGACACGAGAACGATTCCATAGTGGATGTGGTGGAACCAGATGCGGTTGAAAAAGTGCAGATAGATTGGGTCTGCACTGTCGTAGGGACAACTACTCTTGTAGTTGCAGCTAACTCAACACCTATGGTAGATGAGCAGACAACTCGAGTCATGGTTCCGATGCATGATGACATGAATTGTATATGGTGTGTCATGTCGTCAGCATTTGGTGGGGGAAGAATCTCCCTAATTGGTCGCCTTTCAGTTGACAAGAACAGGATGGATCTGTCTATCACATCCTCTTGGGTTGTTGAACTGTTCATGGATTTTGAGTTCATGCCATCTTCTCGGGAGAGGTAGACTATGGTTGATCGCATATAGGCTAGAGTTGTGCGGAATCTCGGTATGTAGTGACAATGGCGTACTGGGTGGTTGTCACCGCATATCTTACATGAATATGGGACATCCATGTCGGCATGGTATACTATATGGACTGGGTAACATCATTGAAACATTTCCAAAGCTGGGTAGTCAATGATGAAATGATCAAGTTCATCGCAAAGTATGCACCTTTTGATTGGGGGAGGGGGTCTGGCGAGGAGCCTTTCAGGTGATCATCATTCTTCATGTAAGTATAGGATGATACGAGGTTCATCCTCGATAGATTGGGTGGGGGGATCCTCTTGATAGGATCGCTCGATGGTGTGTAAAGCGTCCCTATATCGCAGTATCTCTGGGAAATGGTGGGTAGAATTCCCATAGTTGCTGCAGAGAGCACATGTGTGTTTGGTACGCAGTGCTTTTCCTTTACCTTTGGTGGTTGGTTCCTTTTTACGGGAACGCGGCATCACGATGTTTGTTTCGGAGCCAAGGAGTGGTTTTAATTCATCCAGCTCCAGACAGATATGGGTATGGTGACCTATTACGTTGCATATGGTGCAGATTGGTGATTCCCATTGTATGGTGGGGGTCACCATCTTCTTTCCTCTCTTCTCAGTTTTCTTGGCTGTGATCACTAGTTTTGCAAAGGGAACTTCCTTTACAAGGGTGGTCTCGAATGTTTCTTGGATGAGAGTTGGCTCCTTGGGACTGAGGGGCTTCAACCCTGTGCCAGTAATGTGGGTGGCTCTTGTTCTTGTAGGGGGAAAAAGGTACCAAACTGGGATTGCCAACGATATGTTGGGTAATACTAGTGTTGCCAAAACCTGCTGGGAGACGAAACCAACTGGGGGGTAGAGGAAAGGGGTTTGGGAGGCAGCGTAGGCTAGATGTAGAAATTATATACAATATGCATGTATATATCCAAACTCTCCTGATCTAACAATATTTATCTTCTTGCTAAATACATAATCCTTCCACTATAATTCTCTTAAGTGGAAATTTAACTCAACAATTGCAAAACACATGAAGCAATAAAAACACACAGTGCACAAACTTGTTTAATGGGAAAGCCTGAAGCTGAAAACCCCAACTATCATATATTATGTATCATGTAGATCATGTAACAATATCATACAAATTTTAGTACATCAAGCTCTCAGTACAATCGATTGTCACACACTGATCAAAAGAAATCTACAAATCCATGCACTGATTACTTGCCACCTAATAGTCTACCTCCACTGCGCAATCCCTGCTGAAGAAGACCCCTAAATGAATTCGAATCTACCTTGATTACACTACGCAATCCTCATTGGGAACTCCAATGTGTGTGTGGTGCAATCAATGCATCACTATATTCACAACAAATAGTCCATCTTGCCCTTTCACCTATCTCTCCATTGGGTCTCCACTAGAACTGACATGCACTGTAGTTAACTGTTGTATTTGTTCAGTTGATTAATGAGTTATTATTTGTGAATTAATTAACTAATTAATTCGCTCCACTCTCACTAGTGTATCATTCATTTAGACTAGATACAACTAGCTCAACTGAGTTTAACTCCATTAACTGAGTTAAACTGAATAACAACTCCATGAACTACTCTTCCAACTCTGTCATAACTTTGCCACTTCAGTTCTAACTGAGTCCTCCATGCATGAACCACCAGTGAACCCTAGGAATTGCGTAATTCCTTCAGCCCACTAATTTGACAAATCTGTACACTGAAATTAAGTGCTCCAAGAGAATAAGTTGTTGTTTATTGTCGGATTATTATTAAGAGCTAATAATAATCGACACTTCTATTTTTAGATCGACGATTTATAAATAGACTTCACCCAATATTCTAAAAATAGAATTTCATCTATTTTTCCAACTTGACCAACCATCCACAAATAGCATCCTGTAATTTCTAAAATATGATCACCATGTCTAAAAATAGACATACACCTAAAAATAGCCTGTGTGGGCCCCACCTAGTTTAGGTGATTATTTTCCAACTAGGATCAAGGATGATGTTTCTGGATGTCTCCTTCACTGTTTCTTGTTTCAAACTTCAACACTCCATCTCAACAACAAATAATTTTCTTTGCATGCAACATGCAACTCCATGCATTCGCCCTGCAACCTTTGTAAGCACCTTGCAACTCCATGCATCCGCTATGCAACACTTCTGAAACTGAATAGCCTCCAAACAACTGACTCAGTATAATGCATCTATCATCAAAGTCTTCAACCTTTTCTTAGCTACTTCACATGTCTTCAAGAACCACTGCACTGTTGAACTTTGCACCCATGCACTCTGCACTTGCTGTCAACTCTAAACCGCGCTCCAGTATCCGACACTGTCACTTTGATTTGCCTGCATCAATCCAACTGATCATGCTACTGCTGCTCTGTGGGCACCTCGTAGCCAAGTTCAATTCATGAGATCCACACCATCTCATGAATCCTGCCCAGAAATATCCTCTTGGGATTAATCATGCATGTCGCCCCACCTCTCACCTGGTGGTATAGCTGCATGCACTCCCTCTGCCCATCTGGCACGAAATTTCTCTACATGAGTGGTTTCTTCCACTCCATGATCCTCATCTTGTGGCTGCTCCACATCCTGAGGTTCACTCTTACCTGCATGCAAATCCTGCTCCCTCTCAAGCTTCAATTGCATGTCTTTCTTGCACTTCCCAACAGTAGGAAGCTCCGTAGAAATCCCATCTACATCAAATCTATAAAGATTCTTCTGCATCTCCAGTTGTGTCTACTCCACAACCTTCTGAGACTGCTTCTCAAGCTGCATGTTGAGAGGCTCCCTCTCAAGCACCAAGTCACTAACCTCTGCTTTTCTCCTCAAATATTTGCATGCATCTTGTACCTCAGTGCATGTAGATTCTTGGCTCGCGCACATTGTAATTGTCCCGCCGCCGCAGAATTTTCTAACAAAAGAGTTGATTTTAAATCGATGATATCTCCCTCGTCCGAGCTCCAATTTGACAGGTTTTTTTTTTTCAATTTGGGTATTTTTTCGCAAGGAATCCAAATATGCTATTTTTTCTAAAAATATTTCACCAAAAATTTCAGATATTCTCTGCAAACTCGCACCCCCAAAAATTCCTACTCTCATTCCATGTAGAAAATCTATAACAGCTCCAATACCATGTAGAAATTATATACAATATGCATGTATATATCCAGACTCTCCTGATCTAAAAATATTTATCTTCTTGCTAAATATAGAATCCTTCCACTATAATTCTTGTGGAAATTTAATCAACAATTGAAAAACACATGAAGCAATAAAAACACACATAACACAGTTGTTTCACGGGAAATCCTGAAGCTGAAAACCCCAACTATCATATATTATGTATCATGGAGATCATGTAACAATCTCATACAAAGCTTAGTACATCAAGCTCTCAGTAAAATCAATCGTCACACACTAACATAGAAGAAATCTGCAAATCCATGCACCAATCTCAGCCCTCTTGCTAGCCTGCCTCCACTGCGCAATCCAAGCTGATTACAAAGACCAATTCGATGATATCCCACTCTCCTTGACTGCGTTATTATCATTGGCAACTCCAATGTATATGTAGATGCAATCCATGCATCACTATGGTCACAACAGATAGTCTATCTCACCCTTTCACCTATCTCTGCACTAGGTCTCCATTGGATCTGACATGCACTATAGTTAACTGATGTATTGTTCAGTTGATTAATGAGTTATTATTTGTGAATTAATTAAATAATTAATTCACTCCACTCTCACTAGTGTATCATTTAGTTAGATTAGATACAACTAGCTCAACTGAGTCTAACTGAGTTAAACTGAATACAACTCCATGAACTACTCTTCCAACTCTGTCATAACTTTTCCACTTCAGTTCTAACTGAGTCCTCCATGCATGAACTCCAGTAAACCCTTAGGAATTGCGTAATTCCTTCAGCCCACTGATTTGACAAATCTGTATACTGAAATAAAGTGCTCCAAGAGAATAAGTTGTTGTTTAGTGTCCGATTATTATTAAGAGCTAATAATAATCGACATGCATTTATTTTTATATCGACGATCTATAAATAGATTTCGTCCAATCTTCTAAAAATAGAATCTCATCAATTTTTCACATTTGACCAACCATCTACAAATAGCATCCTGCATCTTATATAATATGCTCACCATGTCTAAAAATAGACATACACCTAAAAATAGCCTGTGTGGGCCCCACCTAGTTTAGGTGATTATTTTCCAACTAGGATCAAGGATGATGTTTCTGGATGCCTCCTTCACTATTTCTTGTTGCAAACTTCAACACTAGAGAGGCTCACATGGCTGATGACTCGGTGCCATTACTGCTTGTGTTCGTGTCCTGACTAGCTTCGGCGCTTGATGTGGACATCATGCACACCGGAGCCCCCGTGACATTGGGCGATGAATCAAGGATTATGGGAGGATCTCCTAGGAATGACCCAAGAACGAACGACGATTTGAATTGGTCGGGGCCATATTCTTGGTACCGTGAGAGAGCATCTGAGAAGGTATCTACATAGGGTAGAATTACGTCAGTGTTTGTTAGGGGTCGCTTCTCGTTGTGTGTCAGTTGGTCTACAGGAATGATGTGATCCTCGTGGGGGAACATCATGATGCGGAAGATGGAGGAGGCTATGGCAGACATGGCGTACAAATAACTCTGCCCAAGGAGTATATTGTAGTCCAAGTGAACATCCAAGACTTCAATGTTTATGTGGACTGTCTTTTCAGCTAAGCAGACTGGGATGTTTTGGTAGAGGCCGATGAAGGTCGAAGGACAACCGTTGTATGCTCAAAGCATGATGACTGAGGGTTTTAGTTCGGGAGAACCTAACTTTTGCTAAAAAAAATTGGACATGATACATGTGGATGCACCCTCATCTATGACACATCGGTGGATAGTGATATTTTGCACCGACATTGGAATCTGGAAGGCGACCATGGAAGGAAGCTGAGGGGTGGCTTTGTCTAAGTCAAAAGACATTATGCGCATATCGGCAAGGTCAATAGTGCCTAACGTGGAAAGGAGGGACTTTCGTTGTTTTGGGCATGACTAAAATACTTCCAAAGCTGACATAGCAGCGGGGGATTGTGCTAAATCATCCATGATACTATAATTATGGGCTGCTTTGGAGTAGTTTCATGCTCGCCTATTAGGTCCCTTTGCCATTTTTGGCAATGGTTCTATAGGCATCTTTGAAATGGTAACAGGTGCAGTCAATGTACTAGTACTTTCCCCTGACATATTGGTGTCTGGTGGGGTGTCGTAATTGTGATTCCGTGTTTGGAAAAACATCTCTTCGCTAGTCATGTAGATTTCATGGCTGCTTTTCTTGGAATCGTTTGTATTTTGCTAGTGAGTGGTTACCGTCCCTTTATTGGGGAAAGGTTCTTGCATCACGACTGGTTGTTGGGAAGATCCTCCTTGTCCTCGGTTACTTTGTAGCTTCTTCAGCTTAGGGAGATCGAGACAATGGTAAATATAGTGAACGTACTCACCACATATCGAACAGGAATGGTTTGTTTGAAGAGGTGGCCTTTTGCTCTGTTGTTGGGCATTTCTCGGCTCCTGGTTCTGATTTCGATTGGAGTTGCCTCCAGCCTGGGATCGCAGTGGGCGCAGTTGGTTGCTTCCCCCCTATCTAGGGTTCCCTTTTGGCTTGTTTTTGGATTTTTTCTTCACTGCGTTAGGAGGGTAGTTCTCCTGTTTATATTGGTGTGGTTGGTTTTGGGATGGTTGCACAAAGTTCACCTGTGCATTGTTTTGCATAGGTGGGTCGTGTGCTGGGGACTGAGCATAACGCGGTCCCTGGTTTGCACCTCACTGTTGGAGGGGAGTTCTCCCGTCAGTGTTTCTTTCTACGTACAGGTTCCCCTGAGCCGAAGGATAAGGTCCTCCCTGGTGATACGCTAGAGCCCTATTGGTCAAATTTTGCTGAGGCATATGATGACTTTGAAAATTGGGTTGATGCATGTTTTGGGTAGAACTGTATGTGTAACCGGGGTTTTTACTGATGTTGCCTAGGTAACCTTGGGTCAATGACCTAATTATTCCATCTGCAGAGTTCGACGCGCCTAGCAATTCTTGATAAGTTTGCAGGCGCGGGACGTTAGGCAGGATGTTATAAATGTATCCTGATTGTGTATAAATCAGCTCAAGCTTGTGGGCTTTGCTGATAGCGTCCTCTTTGGATGTGGGATTTTGTTAAGCCACATCCTTTGAAATCTCTGTCATAAGAGTTTTCAAGAATAAATCTAAGAGAACCTGATCGTTGAGTTTAGCTTTACGTAAACTGCGATGCCACCTCCATTCATGGAGATGGTCTGAGATATGGATGGTGGGGGTTTGTCTAAAATGAGTCAGTAATTCCATTCCATAATCATGGTGAATGGGTAACTGAAAATATGTTAGGAACGCGGTAGCAAGGGCGTTAAAGGTTCCATGTGAAGCTGAGGGTTGCTCCACGTACCACTTCGTGACTACTCCTGTAAGAGTGCGTTGACACAATCTTAATTGAATAACGTCGTCAATGATACTATTTGTAATATTCAAAAAATTTCCAACAATAATTTGGAATATTAATTTTTGCTGATTTCACCTAAGAGGAGAATAAATGGGTAAGGACACCCATGCATAATGAAAATCTCAATAAAATCCCTCATAGTATGAAAGGGGATCATCATTAGAGCTAGTTTTCACACCCTCATGTGTGAACAGGGTTATTTGCAAGTGGACAAGGTCAAGTTTGACCAAGTCAACAACGCTGGGATAAGAGGTGGAGAACAATTAGAGAAACAGCGCAGTATGAATGGGAAGAGGTTTATTTGGTGGAGAAAACCCTAAGAGGAGTGGGACCCATGGAGAGGGGCTTTCACCTGTTTAAAATGAAGGCAAGGCAGCCATTGTTTCTCATGCTTGGTATTATTCATCTCATTGTCTATTCAAACATTGTGCATTCTTTGTTGTTTAGCAAGAGTTTCCGGGAGAATTCCTGTTTAAGATTCCTTCTCCTTCTCGAGAGGCCTCTTGAGGGATTGCACTAATTTTCCTCAAATCTAGGCTTGAGGCCAAGAATCCTCCTCCAAGGCAGCATTATTTCTGCAGCAGAATAATGTTGTGTTGATGGGTGTTGCAGTGAGGGTTCACTACACCACCTCCATCAGCTATTTTTTAGAGGAGGAGTCTCTCTCTCCTTTGAGAGATAAGTTTTGAGGCCTTTTGGAGCTGATTGTAGATCTTGGCATTGGGCCAACCCATTCTCCTGCCCCTACAACGCAGTTCCATCCAGTGACTACATTATTTCTAGTGAAGCATTTGCAGTGGGGCTCTTGCAGATTGCGGGAGGGTGAGATATTTGGTGAGGGGATCATCCTTTCACTTGAAAGATCCATTGGAGGAGGCATATCCAGTTTGGGCATCATTTATAGCCATATCCATCCAGTTCTATTTCTGAGTTGCAGTTGCTACCCAGCAACTCCGGCATTTTGTTGATTTTGTGTTTTATAGCCAATCCTTCCAGGATTGACATGAGGTAGCCTTTGGGAGCTGAGATATTCACTCCCAATGATGTATTGGGCCATATAATTGTACATACATGTATTTGACATATGTAGCATGCAGTTTCTCTATAAAAATCCGCTGTCATAGCTTGAGCATACATATGTAGCAGTGTTCTATCAAGTTTCTTGTACTTGTTTCTTGAGGTTGAGCATTGCCTGTCTTAAGTAACCATTTTCCTCAAGATCTTGTATTAATTTGTTGTTGCTATTATTTAATGAGATGGCTATGGATTTCTCTCACATTTCTATGAGTTGAGTGTTACTACTGCTCCATTGTTGTGTTAGCATATTTTTGAGTCTCCAACTTTAGAATATCTTGAGATATTCTCACTTTTGTAGCATTTTCCTGATTTGGGATATTATAGTGGTATCAGAGCATGATCTCTGGCTCAGCCGATGGATCTCAGCCATCATTCTATCAAGGAGATATAAGATGAAGACTCCACTATATGGAGAGAAAAAGGAAGATAAGCTTACCAAGATTCTTCCAAGATTTGTACAGAGCATTCATGAAGAATTTGAGAAGATAAGGAGGGAGATATGTACAGGATCTCCAAGAGGGTTTGAAACTTAGTCAAACTCTAGTTTTTCTTATGGGGAGTGTGAGCATGCAACCACACCCTATAAGGTACAGCGCAGTCACATGACCAGCTTTTCCATAGGAGGAAAAGAAGAAGGAGGAATGTCGAAGAGAGGAACTCTTAGTGGTTTCTTGCATGAGTATGAATCTCAAACTCAGAAGTTTAGAGACCATATTACTTTTTCATAGTTTTGCAAGATCATGATGAGGAGGAGCAAGCAACACAATGTGGGTAGATTTCTTCTATCTATCTTTGATGGTTCCCCTACATGTTCACCCAGAGCTTGGGTAGAAGAGATAGACACCTTTCTGCAGCAGCATCAGATTTCCGAAGATGAAGCCATCAGAGTAGCAACGCTGCACTTTGGAGGTAAGGTCTATGCATGGTGGTTATTTGAGTCCTTTACTTTAAAGAATGCAAATACTTCTTTCTATGCAAGGTTCATTAAAACTTTGATGGAAAGATTTGGTTGGAAAAATTCTGAAACACATGTGGAGGAAACAAACACATATGAACAAACAAAACCCTTGCATGTGATGGGGAAAACCATAGACTCAGAATCACTTCAGAGAACCATAATGGAGGTTGATATCTTGCATGATACTTTGTTGGAGGTAAGACCTTCATCTTGTATTTTGGCACAAGGAGACAAAGAGATCCCTTTTCCAAAAGAGGATCCAATCATTGGAGGGTTGCCTACTCATGTTGAGGAGACTAAGGGCAACATCGTTGTCATTTCTAGAGTTGATCTAGCACCTCATGCAGAGGAAGGAGGACCTCTTTCCCCAACTAGAGGGATTCTTGCATCCTTGTAAGGGAGTCCCCAGGATCTCATACATGGAGGTCCAGGCACAATCAATGAGCAGCATGATTATGCAGCATTGCAACTGGAAGGAGAAGGTAGGGAGGAAGAGCAGCATCATGTGATGATAGGCACACACCTTTCTCTATTTCAGAGAGCTAGTGCAAAGAGGAGGTAGACGGTATTGCGCTATGAGAGCAAGGGCAACTTTTCCCAACCATATGTAAAGTCCACTCTTGACATTGATGTCTCATTGCATAGAGGCATTCCACCAGGGAGACCACCAGATCTATCATTGATGAAAGACATATTGTCTTTGGGTTCACCACTCTTGGATTTTGGAGAGGTGAAGAGATTGGAGGAGAAATTTGGCATGGGGGATGTCAAAGTAGTAGGCAGCAGCATGGAGAGAGCTTCACATGCCAGATCATCAGCGTTGTCTCTGAGGAGGATTGATCCTTACTGGAGATCTCATATCTTAGTAGAGTACTCCAAGGATCTTGGTGCATGCATGATTCTTGATGACCCGGATGGAGATGGCAGATACATGGTGGATGATGTGGTCATCTATTCCTATGGCAGGATCTTCTTGACTAGATCTTCTAGTCTCAGCGAGAAGCTGCTACATGCAGCACATGAGGACTTCTTTTCCATGCATTTTGATGCATATCTTGCCTTGGCAGAGGAGTTCATTTGGGAGGGAATTCAGCAAGACATATTTCAGCATATGGAGAGATGCAGAGCCCGGATGATGATGGAAAAGATGTCACATCCACCTTCCTACTCATTGGGAGTAAGGGATCATTTTCAGTTGAGCCATTTCAGCTCAAGTCTTCGAGTACATAATGGAGAATGTACAATTTCACCTTATGTTTTGTAATTCTTTTCTTTTTATGAGCAGCATATTGTACCAAGGAGGATTATTCCTTCTTGCATATTGTATAATAATGTACTTGAAGCCATTTGTAGCATTGAGATTGGCTATCTTAGAATGAGGTTGTAAGGAAAGCCACATGACTGGTGGATGTCAAACAAACAAAGTGGCTAGAAAAGCACTTGTTTTTGTTTGATTTGATGCAGGCAAGGGATTCATTGTGCTGGTTCCTTGTATGGGACCTTGATCCACTTTCTGGTTGTCATGTGACAACTTGTTTCTATTGGGTTTTGCTTCCATGTATTGTTGGTATCTCTATGTTCATGGGAAGCTTTGATTCGAGAGTGGGCTTGAGACTAAAGATGCCCATTGGGAGCATGATTCTCCCTACTATACATGTTGTACATTGCAGGAGGAACCATGGGCCAACCATGAATGCCAAATTACATTTCTTTTCTTCTTGTGGGAGGAACCACTTGAAGAACTTGAGGAGGCACTCCATGGATCATGAGAAGATGGAGGAGTTAGCACAATCAACTCTTTTCCCTTTGAGGATGAGGGGAGACTCTTCTATGATCCACTCCATTTATATGAGCAAAACATGTGGTAAGAGTATTGTTGATTTGCAGAGTAATTTGTCTATATGTATGCATCTCTTAACCATATATGTGCAGGGATTTGCTCAAAGAAGGGATATTTTTCCTTCTAGATTTTATGGTCTACATAAGGCCATTATGGATGATCACCCCCTAAGAGGATATGGGGAGGATATTTCTTATGGAGAACATACTCACATTGCACATTCGTTCACTTTCTCCAAGATATTGGGGCAGCAAGCAAATGGTGGGGATGCCACCCATCATTTCATTTTCTATGGTAGTTGAGAGTCAAACTGTGCTGGCTACATTTGAGGGGCCATTGTCCTTCTCCTTTACTTCACATGGCAGCCAACATGATTCTACTTATGGTTCCCTTGATTGATATTGCTAGAGCTTCTCTTGGGAGCATGATTGGAGGAGAGACACATTGGGTGAATATGTCCATGGAGGGAGAAAACTCCCACACACTTTGCACTACATGTTCTAAAGGGAGCGTGGCAGATGGTATGGCCACTACAATAGCTCATTTGTTTCCTTATGAGATAAGCCATATGAGGAATGTGATGCCATATGATGATGACTTCCAACTCATCACATATGAGATGATTTGGGCCAACATGTTTCATAACGTTGGAGGAGAGATCCTTAGAGGAATAATATCCATCTTGCCATTTGAGGATAATGTCATTGCAGCCCAGGATCAACATACACTCTACACTTATCCTAACTAGAGAGGAGGACAGCGTGGGGTAGGCTATTTTGTCTACCGGGATCATATTTTCAGCCCACCTACATTGCCGGAGCCAGAGGTGGAAGATGACTTTTAGGAGTTTCCATGTTGGGAGGTAACTCATTTTGCATGGATGATTGCTTGGGGGATGGAGGATCCACATGAGGAAGATGTTCCTCAAACACATCATAAACTCCATGCCTTGAGAGGAGGGTTTTTAGTTCTGTCCTTACAGTTTCTTGAGGACAAGCAACATTTGGGAGGGGAGGACTGTAATATTCCAAAATTTTCCTACAATAATTTGGAATATTATTTTTTGCTGATTTCACCTAAGAGGAGAATAAATGGGTAAGGAGACCCATGAAATGAAGATCTCAATAAAATCCCTCATAGTATGAAAGGGGATCATCATTGGAGCTAGTTTTCACACCCTCATGTGTGAACAGGGTTATTTGCAAGTGGACAAGGTCAAGTTTGACCAAGTCAACAGCGTTGGGATAAGAAGTGGAGGACACTTAGAGAAACAACGCAGTATGAATGGGAAGAGGGTTATTTGGTGGAGGAAACCCTAAGAGGAGTGGGACCCATGGAGAGGGGCTTTCACTTGTTTAAAAGGAAGGCAAGGTAGCCATTGTTTCTCATGCTTGGTATTATTCATCTCATTGTCTATTCAAACATTGTGCATTGTTTGTTGTTTAGCAAGAGTTGTCGAGGGAATTCCTATTTAGGATTCCTTATCCTTCTTGAGAGGCCTCTTGAGGGATTGCACTGATTTTCCTCACATCTAGGATTGAGGCCAAGCATCCTCCTCCAAGACAACGTTATTTCTGCAGCAAAATAATGTTGTGTTGTTGGGTGTTGTAGTGAGGGTTCACTATACCACCTCCATCAGCTATTTTCAGAGGAGGAGTCTCTCTCTCCTTTGAGAGATCATTTTGGAGGCCTTTTGGAGCTAATTGCAGATCTTGGCATTGGGCCAACCCATTCTCCTGCCCCTATAGCGTAGTTCCATCCAGTGACTGCATTATTTCTAGTGAAGCATTTGCAGTGGGGCTCTTGCAGATTGTTGGAGGGTGAGATCTTTGGTGAGGGGATCAGCCTTTCACTTGAAATATCCATTAGAGGAGGCATATCCAGTTTGGACATCATTTACATCCATCTCCATCCAATTCTATTTCTGAGTTGTAGTTGCTACCCAGCAACTCCAGTATTTTGTTGATTTTGTGTTTTATAGCCAATCCTTCCAGGATTGACATGAGGTAGCCTTTGGGAGCTGAGATCTTCACTCCCAATGATGTATTGGGCCATATAATTGTACATCCATGTATTTGACATATGTAGCATGCAGTTTCTCTATAAAACTACGCTGTCATAGCTTGAGCATACATGTGTAGCAGTGTTCTATCAAGTTTCTTGTACTTGTTTCTTGAGGGTGAGCATTGCCTATCTTGAGTAACCTTTTTCCTCGAGATCTTGTATTCATTTGTTGATGCTATTATTTAATGAGATGGCTATGGATTTCTCTCACATTTCTATGATTTGAGTGTTACTGTTGCTCCATTGTTGTGTTTGCATATTGCTGAGTCTCCAACTTTAGAATATCTTGAGATATTCTCATTGTTGTAGCATTTTCCTGATTTGGGATATTACACCATTCGATGAGCACCACAGGTGAAAGGTCATGACATGATTACTTGGGTCTTCCGTTTGCTTGCCTTTGAATTTTTGTATATCTGAAGGCAGCTTCATGGGCATGGGAGGCCATGTAAGACCATGTGCGATGGGGTCATTCGTCAACTTGGTTAAATCGGGCAGATTCAACGAAGCTAAGAAAGGTGACTGAGAGGTTGACGCCATTGCAATGTGTGAAGACACAAATTTTTGGTTAGAACAAGGGTTAATCTATGACATACCTTGTTGTGTATTCGGCTAGCTTCCCGAATGGGACGCACTCCTCTGCCCCCTAGGTGTTGTGGGAGGAGTGGTGTGTGGTGTGGTGTTGGGAGACAGACTAAGGTTCCTAACTATGGCTGCCCCAATAAAGGACGAACCAATAATTGTGGCAGTGTTCTGTGTTTAATGCCTGAATGGAGAAAGACCTAGAACCCCTCCTAGTAATGGGGTGAGGTCCAAAAGATTCCTGGATCAATGAGGTTCCATTGGGATCGTTCAGGTGTCTACCAGGTTTGGTTTTGGAAAAAATTGAGAGGATAGAGTCTATGATCAAAGCAAACTTCTTGTCACATACATAAAACAAAGCGAAAAATAAAATAAAATTCCCTTTAAATTAATCTATGTGATCAAGCAATCAAAAAAGTGGTTTTTGTTTGTTTGTGTATGATACTCAAAATCCTAGAAGACCTATGCATCCTCACACACTCAAAAGTAACTAGGCCTTGAGAACATTTCTTGCGAGTGCTGGCACAACGTCCCGTAAGAGCTGGTGACGCCCCCAACCAGCCTAAGAGAATACACCAAGGTAAGGGTAGAGGGTCTAGCGCTTTCCTGCATCGTCACCTATAGGGAAAAGGTTGCCCTATTTTTTGGCCACTAAGAACCACCGTCCCACGTGAGCGTTCAATTCTTGGGCTTCTTGGTAGTCAGGTAATAGTACTGAGTATTAGCCAGGTCAGGTAGCCCCAATTGATATCGCACGCACTGCACCTAAGCCTAACCCCCTCTAAAACGGGTTTGTACCGCGCTCGGGTTTTCTTTGTCGTGGGCTGATAGGTGGATTTGAAGCTCACTAAATACACAACTCCTATGTTTCAATATGAATTATGATCAAGGTGGCTTATTGGATGTCTAGCCCCTTGATCCTAACTTAAGCTATAAATTCTTTTGTGGCCCCTGTGGGGAGAATTTAGTGAGTTTGGTTAAGTTAGTTTTATGTGTCTTTTCTTCACTTAGTGGGTGAGTGTGTGTGAGCACAAGGTGGACAAGCACATATTTTGAACGTGTGGATATCGATGATCCTTTACAAAATCCCCTATTTAAACTATTTTATATTGTTCCTAGCTCAAATGAAAAACATGTGTGGATAAGGGGCCGCTTTCTATTTTTCCTAGTTAATCTATGTGACTAACTATAGGGAGATGGCGAATTGTGAATAGGGAGCGTTCATATGCTTACCTAGGATCACAGGAGGGTGTAAAGGTAGCAGAGATTACTTTCTCTTCTACAAACAATTCAATCCTAGTCTCGAAATTCCTAGTGCAAAAATTGAACTAAACTAAAAACTTTTACACTAGAAAAAAGAAAACTAGTTATGCATGCGTGGTCTTGGGCCACTTACTTGGGCTAGTTATCTAGGTGTGTAAGTACCAAAATTTGCAAAACATAATTTTTTTTCAGAATGCAAGTTATTTTCCCCCCTACTTAAACTATGTGTGAACTTTTCAAAAATCAACTTGAAGTAAAACTGACACTAAGCCTACAACAAGCAGCGAAGAGTGAGCTTTAACAAGTTGCGAGGTACCACAACCAGTACTGGCAGGTGTATTAGGGGCTACCAAGCACCTTACAAGCAGGAAAAAACAAAAACTTGGGAGAAATTTCTCATTCTGTATTTTGCGCGAAAAGGCTGAAACAGATGCGCTCTCTGTGCACAAGTCAGCTCTGAACGTGTGCCCTGCGCCTCTGTGAGGAGAAAACGCGCGCAAATTCCTGCAAGAATTTTTTTTGGAGTTGTTCTGCTTCAGCCTGTCACTTAGGATGAACTAGGGACTACATGATAAATCAGTGGAAATTCAGCTCCACTCCACAGCACATATGGAGGTCTCTGCAAAAAGGCACAACCACATAAACTTGGTAATAAACGTTAGTGGAGTCGCCAATCCTGTTGTGGTGTGTTTGGTGCATGTATGTACGAAATCACACCAACTTAAGGGGTGTGGTATACCCACTTAAGTTATTGGTAATAGGCAGAAAAATAAGTGGAGTCAAGCAAGTTAGTGGAACAAGCTAGAATCAATAAGCGTACTAGATAGAGAAATAGCATGCATATATAAACTAAAAACTAAAACAAATAAACATGAGCTCTGAAAAGAGTCGAATGAAAAAAAAATAATGCGACTAGTGGCTCTAGGCCCCTTCTTATTGAGCATTGGTAGTAAAAAGAGTGAAACTTTACCCTCTTGCCAAAGGGCCCCTAGACAATGGTTCTAGGTTCCAATGCAAGGATGTTTTTATCCCAAGCTTGCCTCGGTGTAGTCTCCCTCTCTCTCTACTCCGTTGAGTTGAACTTGTTGGGTGGCCAACAATTTAGTCCCCTCTATCTTCAACTCTGGCTCACACACTGCTGGTATTCCTTGGGCAATTCCGACTAGCATAACAATGTGTTCACAAATTCTTCATCTCATGGTGGTCTTATATAGGAGATTTCAAATCCTCCCTTCCCTCTCTTGGTACATGGAGGATGGTGACCCAAGAGAGGGGTATGATTCCTTTGTGTGCTCCAAATATTCCATTGTATACTCACATAATGTCTAAGGAGACGTTGGTGGTTGTCCTTAGGCGGCTACAAGTAAGGCATCACTTGTCCTTTGCTTTGTGTGGTCCCTTTTAGTGACATTTCACCACTCCTAGGATTGCGCGCATATCGGGCAAAAAGGCGCGTGGAAGGCACTCTTCATGAAGGATTATGCGCGCAAATAGCATTTAGGACTAGTTCAAATTTGATTTTCCTCAAAACTTAGAGATTTTTAAATACTTTCCAGATTTTGTAATGTCTTCCAGCCCTGTAAATCCTTTTGCCTGACATTAAATAATGTCATCTTCTACAGTACGATTTTCCAGTGTTAACAACATGCAATACTACTGTTGTGCATATGTTTTGCATGTTGTCTATTTAGTGACTGTACCTATGGTGATGAGTAAATGTTGTATATCTAGTATGGTGTACATATGATGTTGTGTGTCTGTTGTATATATGGTGTTGTGTGTATATTGCATGTGCGGTGCTGGATATAGTTGGTGCTATGAACATGTTGGATATGTGGTGTTGTGTACATATCGTACTATGAGCATGTTGGATATGTGGTGTTGTGTACATATGGTTCTATGTACATGTTGTATATGCAGTGTTATGTACATATGGTATTGTGCGTGTTGTACATATGGTGTTGTGTGCATGATTGTACATGTGGTGATGTGTGCATATGGTGTTGTGTACGCGTTGTACATGTGGTGTTGTGTGTAGGTGGTTCTATGTACATGTCGTGCATGTGTCGTTGTGTACATGTGGTGTCGTGTACATGTCATGCATGTGGTTTTGTGTACATGTGGTATTGTGCACACATTGTACAGGTGGTGCGGTGTACATTTGGCGTTGTGTACACGTTGTGCAGGTGGTGTCGTGTACATGAGATGTTGTGAACACGTTGTGCAGGTAGTGTTGTGTACGGGTGGTAGTGTGTACATGTTGTGCATATGGTACTGGTATACATGTGTTATTGTGTGCATGTCGTACTTTTTGTGTTGCACACATATACTATACATGTGCATCATGTAGTCGTGGTATCGCAACATATGTATTCGTTGTGTCGTAATCTATGTACGTAGATGTATATGTATATGGATTTTGTTGTATTGTACACCATATGTAGGTGTATGTATTGTCTTGTATTGTAAACTGGGTGTAGGTGTATGTGTTGTATGCCAGTGTAGGCATATGTATTGTATTGAATTGTACACCAGGTGTAGGTGTAGGTGTTGTATGTCAGTGTGGGTGTGTGTATTATATTGTGTTGTACAACTTTTGTGGATGTACGTGTTGTACATTGTGTGTATGTGTATGTGATTGAAGAGAAGCAAAGACATTGGGTGATTTCCGGGTGTGGCAACCGATCCGGTGTGTGTACAAAAGAACAAAGGCAGAAGTAAGGAATGATGAAGGATAAGTATCGGTATTTCATTTCAGTATTTTTATGCATGTGATCTATGATTCTAACGTATGATGGTTACATGTGATTTACGATTATGGTTTATGGTGATTTCATGCGATTCATGATTTTGACCTATGATGGTTGTGTTTTAAGCTAACCAGATGTGATATGTTTATACATGATGATTTGAACAAACAACTAGTTTGACCTGTGTGACAGGAATTGAATAGGATTACAAGTGCACCTTATTAACGAGCTACCAATGAGGTACGATGTGAATTTATTTCAATTTATTTTGAATATAATGGCAATTATGTGCTTGCTACAAGAAGCACAGAAATGCCCGGTTGGGTTGTTGAAATTGATTTCAAGCATTAGTAGCAACAACAAAAGGAATTGAAACAGGTAGTAGTATGTTGGTAAAAAATACAGGAACAGGGCCATTGTGGGACACTGGTAACCAATAGTGTCCAATTATTTCCATGAGCATGCTATGACCGGTATGATGGTTGATTCAAGTATATGCCTTGGTTTTTTTATATTCCGATGCGAGGAATCCTTTCCAAGGGATGGATCGCCTGGAAAAGGGGATGTCGAGGAACTTGGAAGGTGACTGACTGCACGAAAGGGGATGACTGGATTGCTCGAGGGACTATGTATCGGAGAAGTTACTGTTGAGGATGGATTTGTTTTGGTCATTAGAATTTCCAAATGGAATCAGATGCACATCGGGAGTGTGCCATGGAAAAATGAGTCGGTAACTGTTCTCTGAGAGGACAAGTGGCGCAATATTTTAGCGTTGGACATTAGATGCAACTTTGACTTTAGAAGTGGATTCTGGAATTCCAGGGAAGGAAGTGAATCATGGTATTACTTTGAGGGTGGAGGTGTGAGCCTCTGAATTCCCTTGTTGTTGATACAAGCATCGTATCATTCTATTTTTTGGTTGAGTAAATGTGCATATGTGCATATTATTGTAAATATTGTATCAAGTTGGATTTATAAAGATCCATAGATAGTATGGTTATATATATGGATGTCATTGTAAATAATGCAACGATCTATGTTATAAAGCTCCGTAGGCAATGTGTTTTATTTTCAGCGGTTGTTGGTTTTTACGTGCCATTGAACACCGAGGATGGTGGTCCCCCAAGGGGGAGGGTTCTGTAAGAGCACTAGTGAAAATTCCATGTAATAAAAGTTAAAAATAATAACCACGATTGATGGGACACTTATTCCAAGTTGAATGTTGTGAAAAACATCCTAGTGGGTGTTCATTTCGGTTATTATGGCTAAAGGAAATTGGAAAAGGCAATGCCAAAGGCTTTGGAGAGGCAAAATGACATTTTTGGCACATTTATTTATGAAAATAATGGAAATTAGGAGAAAAGGGAGATGAAAGGTCACAGGTTGCTTGTGAGGAGGAAAATGAAGAAAATAGAGGCCTCATTAATAAAAAGGATTATGAGGATCAGTTGGTACCTTTTGTTAGTTCAGTTTTAGAGCTCTCTCATTATTCTCTCTCTCTTTCGCTCACTCTTGGGCACTTAAAGTTTCTTGGAGCATTTTGGCATTGGACCAAGAAAGGCATGAAAGTAATAAGAAGGAGGAAGAAATCAAGGAGGAGCAGGAACCAAGGAGTTACAAAAAGATTCTTGGTAGGTATCGATTTGCATGTGTGTTTTCCTTGCTAGATCTAGCATGCATGGTATTGCATGTGGTTATTTTTTATCATGGCATGGGTTTTGCCAGGTGTGTTAGTTTTTTTTCTTCAGCCTAGCCTTGCCATTTATGTATAGCTTTGATGAGATGGGTTTCTCATACTTCAGTTGAGTTGGATTGTTGGATAGATTCGAAGTTGAGTGGGGTGGATCTACGAAATGACAAACACATGGCCTAGTGATCCCTGAACCAGACTGTGCACCACGGTAAATCCACTAGCCTAGTAGCCCCTGAACCGGATTATGGGTAGCGGTAAAGCCAAATTGTGTGTCTCGGTGGGCCTAGGAATCCTTGCCTATGAATGGTGGGATATGCGGTAAAGCCAAGAGGTAGATATATCTCTGTTGGGCTTAGTAGTCCCGGGATGGGATGTACGGTAAATCCTAGAGAGTGGGTCTCAGTGTAGGGCCTAGTGATCTCTGGATCAGACTGTGGATTACGGTAAAGCCTAAGAGACTAGGAGGCACTCAAATTCCTCACGGTGTAGGTGAATAAATTCGGTAGCATTCATGCTTATTTAGTTATTTTTGGTTTGTTATGAGTCCCACATTCATGCTTGGAATATGACATAGGGGTGATTGGCTAAAGAGAGATTTGGCACAGCCAATCTATGGTCGAGTGGAACGCGGCAGTCCCATCTCCGGTTGGTTTTTACATTCATTAATGAGAAGCTAATTCCTTTGATATTTGATGTATAAAGGCACTAGTTTATATGTGGATTTTATCATTATTGTATCCATGATATTTTTGTTGTTATTATGTTGGTTATAAGCATGTATTTTGTCAGTAGTGATGTATGGCTCTCCCCATGTTTTTATTTGTAAATGAATGCACAGTGTATCTATGGCCAAATAGATTGTATTGCAACTAATGATGTAAGGGAGCAATGATTCTTAGATATTCTCAAATAAGTATGAGACCCATATGCTTAGATTTGTTGTTTACACCTGTAGTTTTAATGTTTTTGACATGTTTGAAAAAATTCATGTCATGGCTAGGAGGGGTCCAAATGAGTTCTTATTGATGTATTTTCTTTTGTATCATTGTCATGTTGTTATTCATAATCTCTGAACTTTTCATGAAGTTCTGGGCAGAGCCCTAGGTTATGGGCTTGAAAAGGTGGCTCAAATCTCGAGGACGCTGGCACAAAACTGAAGAATTGAGTCCCTAGATGTTGGCATGCAGTCTTATGCCTGCGTCTATAGCCTCCTGGATGCTAGCTTGCTAGCATGTTCCTGTGTCTATGGATTAAATAAGTCAAAAGGTCATTGTGATCCAGAGGTAAGAGGCCTGAATGGTTGGGTTTCCTCCTGCGGGTGTTGTTGTTGTAAAAGGTATGCATGTTGTGTTTTCGTTGGTTCACCTTCCTTAAGGTCACCTAGGAGGTTTAATCTCATTATAGTAGCCTCTCATTGCATGTTTACCCCGGATGGCTAGTTACTTGGGTATATGTGGGAAGAGGGTGTTACATAGACACTTTCTGATACAATTCAAAAGTATCCAACCTATGATAAAGATATGTATTCTGTCGTGTAGACTTGTCAACAATAGAAACATTACATTCTAGGGAAGGAGATAATCATCCACACCGATCACCGACCTCTTCAGTTTATACAGACATAAGGGAAGTTGCAGAATGATCACCATCAGAAGTGGTCTACATATCTGCAACAATTCCACTTGAACATTATATATATATATATATATATATATATATATATATATAGATATATATAACAGCACTAATCATGTTGCATATTTCCTCAACCGACCTCCAGTTGCAACACTTACCATTGTTCTCAACTCTTGTGGCCATGAGACCTTTCAATGGCCGCAACTATACAAGAATGATCCAGAGTTTTCCACCACATACTTGATGCTAATGAATGACAAAGAAGTTCCCGATTTCCACCTCCAAGATGCATTATTATGCTACTTGGGCCACCTTTGTATTCCTTCAAGTGAGTGTGCCAAGCTTATTTGGGAGGTGCACTATAGTCGGGTTGCAGGATACTTTGGTGTGGAGAAAATAGTGGCCATACTCCATAAGTACTTTTATTTGCCAAAAATATGACAGGATGTTGGAAAATATATCAGATCCTGCACTGCCTGTGTCATCGCCAAGCCAACCATCAAGAAGCCATGCCTGTACACTCATTTGCCTAGTCCCAACCATCCTTGGGAATCCATCTCCATGGAATATCTGTCTGGCCTCCATTCTACCAATCATGGTAATGACTATGTATTTGTGGCCATGGAAAAATTTTCTAAAATGGTTATATTGGTGGCCTACAAGAAGAGTATTATAGTGGAGGGCACTACCAAATGCTTCTTTGAATGAGTGTGGGTACATTTTGGGATCCCTCGGGCCATTATATCAGATTGGGATAGCAGTTTCCTGAGCACATTTTGGTCGAGCCTCTGGACACTATTGAACACCAAGCTCACCAACTCGACTGCATTCCATCCCTAAACTGATGGCCAGAAAGAAGTCGCCAACAAGATGATAGTGCACATACTACGTATGTAAAACTCCAAGCATCCACGAACTTGGGATGAGAGCCTTCCCTATGTGCAACACATATATAATAGAGCTCTCCATAGCTCGAATGGTCACAACCCCTTTCAAGTGGGTCTGAGATTTCAACCATTGTGTTTGATTGATGTTTCCATGCCTAATGCGACTACACAGAGATAATCCACACATGTATATTCTGAGTTTGATAAAGCAATCAGATTTATTGAACACATCCATCACATTCACCAACAGGTTCATGACATCTTGAAGAAGTCCAATGCCAAGTACAAGCAATGACGTGATCAACATCGGGTGTCGCACAAGTTTCAAGTGGGCGACAAATTTTGGTTGCACTTGTAGAAAGAACGTCTTACCGAAGCCCGTGAAAAGTTCATGCCACTCTGATATGGCCCTTACACCATCACCAAGGCTATGGGAGACAATGATTTTGAGCTCAACATTCCCCCATTCCTTGGCCTGCACCCAGTGTTCAATGTGGACCGCCTTCAGCCATACTTTCCACCATTACTGGACACATCAGACATTGCAGAACAACTCACACCAACATAGCTAAACCCAAACTACATGAAATAGGCCACAACTAATCAGAGCCATGACACATAGATCAATAACACTGGCCAACAGGAGATCCAACTATATCAGGTTGTTAAAGTTGGCCAACTCCTGCACCAAGGCAAGTGGCTCACCAGGGACCAAGTTCAGTAGAAGTTTTCCCATCTCATGGAGGCACTCAACGCAATGGGTACCATTGATTCCTAAGGGGGGAGGACTTTTCCAGGTGGATATTGGTGGCCACCCACCTATTCCACTTGGACCCCCGCCTTTTTTTCTTTCAGTTTCGTTAATTGTAGCACAATTTACTATTTTTGGCATTTTTTCAGGTCCTAAAATTCCGGAGCTATTTTGAGGTCCAATCAAATGTTGTAGTCCTTAGATAGATCTCTCTAACAAAGTATCGTACATGTCAAATGGAGATCGTATGCCAAAGTTACGACCCTAGGAAATTGATATACCAATTTACGCCAACAGGGCCCATAGACTTCTGGCGCTTCATATCCTAGGGCTAGGTTTTTGGATGTTTAGGGTTTTCCATTGTTTCTCACTAATAAATAGGCCTTTGAGCCTCATTCTAACACAGTTCAGAAGGCATGTAGCCACCACATCTCTTCACAGAGATAAGCTACCATCATTTGAGCTATTTTATTTCCATTCTGTATGTAAACAATTTTTAGTATTTATTTTAATGAATTGAAGTTATGTTTTTGTTGTACCTCTATGTTTTTATTTATATATGTATTTCATTTCATTCCATCATAAATCTGGATCAGAGTTCGGGTCATGTCATAGTAATTCTTCGTCTCATGTGTTACCCTAGCATGCTAGTGAAAGCGTGTAAATGTAAGAGGGGTGGTTACAACATAATACAATTATTCAAATTGATAAAGTATAGTTATAATAATTGCGAGGTAGATGCTCCTTGTGAGGTAACTATCATATGAAACCAACCATTTATTCTTTGTGATATAGATTCATTTGTAATAAACAATATTTAATTGAATGTGAAAGTATCATATAAAAAATTAGTATCAAACTAATATTAAGTTATTATTTATATTTTTTTTAATCTTTTAATTTATATCCAAATTTTGATAAATGAACATCAGAGACAATTATGTTTATTATTTATATTATTTGAAGTTTATAATTATATTATTTGAATTTCATAATCAAATAGTTTTATTTATTTAAAGAAATCATTTTATTTTTTAATGTAAGCAAAATTACTTGGATTGTATGCAATATTCTTATTTTCAAAAACTCCAAACAGAAACTTTTTCAAAAGCCAAAGCCGAAACTTTTGCTTAAACTTTTTGTAATAAGAACTCAATCTTCATTCTCATGAAATCTTATGATCCTGTCTATGTAATATTTTCATCTCATTTGTTACATAGAGAAATTATTTTTATGCATGGGAGATGATCTATGTGCTCGTGATTTCTTGTTTTGTACACACACATCTTTATTAGCTAGATATAATAACTTTAAATGTAAACGGTTATATAAATGGAAAAATGGAATTTTACATCCCATCTTATTAGCATAAAATAGGAATTGTTCTTGGTCTTACTCATCTACTTGAGAAAATCAATAATCAATCATTTAAGTAGAGATCTTCCACAAGATTATCAACTAGCACCAGAACGTTAAATAGCCCTTGAACATGACACTAAGTTAGCTAGTGGTGACAAGTTGTGGCAAGGGAATAATTGATTGAGAGTATTAATGTGAAACGGGCGTTAGTATTGGAGATGGAAGTGTGCTTGTCATCTTTGACATTATTATTTAATGCCCATCTTCCACATTATCATACATAAATAATTTTCCTGTCGTTTTTTCTTAGCAAATAAAAAAATTAAGTGCACCATTATGAAAATTGTGTTGACCATCATATAAGGTATAGTCAAGGCATGAACCTAGTGATTTCTATGGGAAATCGTTGAATTCTACCTTGACCATTTCCCATTTATTGTAGTTTTAAAAAAACTCTTATGTGGTGCGGTTTCTAATGAAACTCGCGAATTTTGTGTTCTTATTTTAGTTTTTTTTTAAGATGATGAATTCTATGTTTTACCTTTCAGTTTCGGAAGAAGATGATGAATTTTGTGTTATTTTTACGCCGAAGGTGTCCCTATTATGAGCTTTGCTGGGATGAACAGTGCTCCCAGCCAATCTCTGTGCTCCAACTATCACCCTTCCACCCTCTCAAAATTCGACACTTGGCGGTTGCTCCACCCTCCTGCTGTCTTCTCCTTCCCGCGTGCGTCAAGTCCTTCGCGTCCGCGTCCATGTTGGTGTCGCGTCGTCCCGCCTTCGTCGTTCCAGCAGGTCATTTATTAAAATGATCAAGTGCTAGTTTTATGCTATATGAGTCAGTGATGTTATTTGTTGGTGTTTTCAAAGACGTCCGATAAAAAAACCAACCTTCTCGTCAAAATGATAAACTTTGTATTATGTTTTTCTTTTAAAAAGAATTTGAGTTGCTAATGTTATTTCCACATGTTTTCTTATGCAGACTCCTAGAAAAACATTATGTGAAGAAATTGAGCTTTGTTTATAGAGGATTTGCTTATTAATTAACATTTTGTGTAAAAATTGAGCTTTGTTTATTGAGGAATCACTAATTAATTATCGTTTTACCAGGTATTTCGGGTTAAGTGTTGTTATAGTCTCTTTATTGTTGCTTTTAGTTCAAATTTCGGGAAAATTTGGCTATTTTTCGTTTATTTTCATTTTTAGTCAACTTTTTTTTTCATATTTTTGGTGACTTATTAAAGATTTTGTTTTCAGTCAACTTTTTTAATTTATTACTATTTACGTTTTCAATTAATATAATAAAAAAATAAAAAATATAGCTTCTTCTTAATAATTATGCCCTCGTTTGCTCATCAATAAAAATTTTGTTAGCATGTAAAATCACAATATGGGCTTTAATGGTCATGTCCATGGATACTCTTCAATATTGCGGGGTTTATGGAACCTCACATCCAAAAAGACTTTATCAAGTTTATATACTTCAACTTCCCATGCTTTTCCCTCTCTGTTCTATCTAGTGATATAAATTGTGTAATCTCATCAGTCCTAACAACATAGGTTTGAACATTTTGATTAATGCTGTAGACTATACATGTCAGATCTTATTTTGATGCAAAAGAAGATAGGGTGAGTTTTTTTTTTGTGTTTGTTTTTTGTTTTTTTTGTTTTTTTTTTTAACAGGAAAGAGTAGTATTTATATTAATCTGTGCTCGATCACAACAGAAAAAATGGGAGATATTACAATTCATCTACAATATTGGGCATCAAAAGCTGTAAATGCAGGTTGTCTAACCAAGCCCAGTTATCCATCAAAATTTAAAATAGGACTGAACACCTACTATTTTATCAGTATATACTTGACAAAATTGTGAAAGAAGCAAGATACATATAAAACCCAACATAGAAGCACAAACTAATCTCCAGGGACAACAAGATGATTGAGGTCAAGGCCCAAACTTTCTTCTGCATGCAAAGAAATTTGCTTGACGAACTGAATTTGGAGGTCCTTGAGCATGCTTCTGAGCGCTCCTATTTCATCTTCCAACTAGCCAATTTTCTTGCTTTTTTCCACATTCATTTCCTGCATCTCACTAACCACAATCCTCTATTGGTAAAGGAGAAACTACAACTCTGTGATGTCGGCTCTCAATTCTGCATGCTCACCAGAACACGTCCCATAGGCAGGGGGAGAGAAGGTGGTCAGGGGAGGGAATTTGAACCAATTTTTCATGACGTGGCTTGCCATCCTGCCCCAGTGAGGGTGTTGGCATCCCTCGGAACCAAAATCCATTGCAATTAACATGATGGGACCTTCTAACCACTTCCCCAAATTCTTCACTGGATTCACTAACAATTTCGGCCCTCTAGACCGAACCAACTTCTCCTGAGACAAAGACACCTGAGCCTAGGATAGGAGCATCCCCCATTCACTGCAACCATTTAGGGTGCACCCAGACCTTTCCTCATAAAATTTCCACTAACAATTCTGAGGATAGAGCCAAACACCATCGTAATACAAAATCTCATGTTGTACCCAAACGATTTATAGACTGAGTTGAACGGGAGCCTCGTGTGACGCAGAGAAGTGTCCTACGTGCCCCCAAGATCTCACATTGCAACCAAAATTACTCTGTTATGAGAAATTACCTTCACCTCAGACATTCTATCCTTCAAGTGGTTGAGCCATCTGTTCTGAACCAAAAAGAGTAAATGTAACTCACTCACAGAGAAAATTCACATGATGTTCACTTGTGCAAAACGATAATGAAAACAAATATGAGGGATATATTTGAGATTTCCTACACTTAAAAAATACGTCACGATGGGTGGCTTCACATGCTCAAGCTTACTACCGCCTCATGTTGGGGAAGGTGAGAAGAGAGGATCTTAGCGGTGCTAGGTGGAGATTGCGAGGGGGGAGGTCTGGAGGAGGCGGGGAGGGAGGGTGAGTGAAACCAAGGGGAGGGGGGATGATATGAGGGTGGGGTAATGGTCAATGTGCACCATTGTTATATAGGGGTAATGACACCAAGGTTTGGAGGTAAACATAGATATATATGGGTAATTAAACATTGGTTTGTAGACAAACATTCGAGACTTAGGGGATGAGTAGGAAACCGTCAATTTTGTTGACCATAATATGACTTCCTTCATTTGGAAAGCCTTGTTGGCTTGAGAACCTGCTTTTGAATTTAGGCCTCTTAGAATATGGAAAAATTTAATCTATAAAAGAGAGGAAACATACCACGGGTGAGTTGAAGAATCTGATTGAGCTTGTTATTTTGGGTTGAAGGTTTAGAGCACATATGCTTTATGTCAAAAAATGAGTCCCCCAAAATTTCCAATTCCTGAATTCCCCTTTGGTTCACTAAGATGAACCCAAGTTATAGCCCATAAGCTTCAACTTGGTTGTTGGTATTCATTCCCAAGCCCCAGGCATAATAATCAACAATTATTCCTTCGGGATTAATGAGAATCCCTCCCCCTCCTGCCACCCCAAGATAGGTTGAGTTCTTTGCTTGATTCTCTTTTGTCCAAATTTTGATACAAAGTTTAAATAAAATATTAATATTAAGTAAGAAAAAAATAACAAAATGATTAATATTTAATAATAAAAATATAACAAATTGTTATTTAAATATATATAAGAATAATTTAGTAGTAAATAAATTTAATATTTCTAAAATTAGCAATTCTTAATTTTAATAAAATCTTGATTTTTTAAAATAATCTTTTTACAAATTTTAAAATGATAGTTGTTCCATTAAAATTAATGTAAAAGTAAAAAATTCTCACTTAATTATAATGTAAGAATTGTTAAAATAATATCGTAATAAAATTGTTCTATATTGTTACATTGAAAAATATGATGTAAAATTATATTTTATATATCAAACTATAGTTGGATTTTTTGTCTAGCTCTCTTTGAAGTTGTTTTGTGAGTTGTATTGACCTAACTCATGAAATTAATGGTGTAAAAACTCATCCATTTTGTCTTCACAATTTTCCCTACTCAACATGGCAACATAATAAACCAACAATTTCCTCAATACTCAAAGAATTACTTTTGTGGTTATTTAGCGATTTACCTGCATGGTTTTCCATCAGTCATCTTACTTTAAGCACAACCAAATGTTGCAACGAAAAATTTTCATTAGCAAGTAAGCAACCACTGAATTAGAAGGTTGCTCTTCTTAATAGAGTTTTCTCAATTTATTTTCAAATAAAATTTTATCTAGTATTTATTCTATTACAAATAAGAGTTTTTTCTAATATTTGTTCTATTACAAATAAGAGTTTTTTCTATTTAATAATTTACTTTTTCAAGATGATGTTCCCAAATCTTCTATTCCTTCGGTGTATCTTGTACCTTCCATCAATCATCTTACTCTAAGCACAACCAAATGTTTTACTCTAAGCACAACCAAATATTCAAACGAGAAATTTTCATTAGCAAGTAAGCTGTTATCACTCCAATAATTCTCAAGGGTTGTTTATATTTTGGTTTAAAGAATATTAGAGGTAACCACAAACCTACTTTTAAGCCTTAGGATCTAGCCTTCCTAATGCTTAGAGAGGGCTCTCTCTATATGATTTATCTTTGTTGATTTTGGTTGATTTTAGGCTAGTTATGTACGATTACTTGGGATTTGATTTTGGGTTTGGTTTGGTTTGGTGGTGGAATCATTGGTTCAAATAGATAGATGTAGGTCTGAATTCCATTGGGCTAAAGGAGTCAATGTATCAAGCAGTTAGATCAGAATCAAGGTTCTAAAGGGAAGTGTTCATAGGGCAAGATAGCTGAGTAACTTTAGATCCTTAGGCTGATGGTGAAAATGGTTTCATTCGGGATGAGAGAGCAATTAAGGGTTCTCAGATCCAGATAATGAGTGAAAAGACAGAAGTCAATCAAAACTAAGGAGCAATGAAGAATTCCCTAATTTGGATATCAGTTGAAAACATTAAAATGACATAACAATTCAAGGCAAAGTGCTTTTAAACATATTCTGAAATAACATTCTTGTTATGAATTTAGATTTAGAAAACATGCAAGTATTGTGAACACTTCAGATAAAAACAAAGAACAATTGAGAATACTTCACTGAAGTGGCCCAACACGTGAATCATGTAATATAATCTCTTTATTGCTCAATCCAGTCTGCTGACTTGAAAATGGTACAAAGAACCCTCAGGTTTCATCTTAGTACAACTATAGAAATGTTTAGCAATTCATCCACACTCAATACTTCGAAATGTGAAGTATTTATAAAAAAACTCTTACAAAATATCCTAAAACAAACTTAAGAATTATTCATGGAAAAATAAATATCTTCATCCAAGAAGATAGAGATAGTTATCTAACTAATGCAAGTTTTCCCTACTTTTATTGAATTTGTTGTTTGCTGTCTTTGATCTGTTGCCGATTTATCTCTTTGTTGTTTGCTCAACGAAGGCTGCAGTAGAGTGTCCTTTACGTTGGTTGGCTTTAACTTTCAACTCTGTTTTGACTTTAGCCATTTAAATTTCACCTGATACTCTTTGACTGTAACTGTTGTTTTCACTGCAAACTGTAAAACTCCCTGCTTTGTTTACCTTTTTCTTGACTGTTATGTTTCTCATTTGATTGCCTTGTTTTAATACTTTAACCTTCATAGTAAATCAATCAATTTCTCCCAAAATTCTGCCTCTGGTAACTTACTTTTCACCATCCTTCTGAATATCTCATATGCCTCTGTATATTTTGAAAAAGTAGGCTTGTTGATAAATAGGTGTTTTACCTCATGTTGTAGGTAAAAAATATTTTCAAAACTCTTGTAGAGAAATTTCCCTGTTGGAATTCCTTGTGAAGAAGGAAGGTTCGCTTGATCCTTGGCCACTTCTCTTATTTTCTTATCACAATCCTCTTGTTTCATCAATTTGTCATGAATAACCAGAGGATTTGGCAAGCCTTTCTGTCTCAGAATGTCAAACTTCATCATAAATCTAGTTATGCCAAGCTCCATGTTCTAACATTTTTCTTCCAGCTGTAGCATTAAGTTTCTCTTTGAAATCCCCTTCCTGACTTCAAGAATAGTATCTGTTATGTCACTAATTCCAATTTCTTCTAGCTTCTGCTTATTCTTGGAATTAAGGAATTTGATGATTTCATTTGCCTCTTCTGGATTTTTGCCAAGTTCTTATTTGATTTTTTGGATAGCTTCACCTGTTGCTTTGATTAGATCTTTTTGTTCATAAATAACCTATATTGATGGCCAAATATCATTGACAAATTCAATGATATTGGCCCATAGTTGCTGCTTGACTTGTGCCATTGGTTCTTTCAGAGTTAAATCTTTTTCTAATTTCTTCAATTTCTCTGTCAATCTGTTTGCTTTCTGTTCTTCATTCTTGTGCATAATCTAAGCAAGTTTCTTTTCATCCTCCAGACTTTTCAGCTGTTCTTTAAGTCCGTTGATTTCATTTGTTTGAATAGACATTTCCTGCATTGCTCTAACTAACTTACTTGCTTCATCAGTTGGTTGTGTTGTTGATGTAGATGAATCTGTTGCTAAAGTAGTTGTTGAGGTGACAGGAAGTGTTGTAGCCATTGGAACTGAAGGGGCCAATGATTTTGCTAATGTAGATGGAACAATAGTAGTGACTACAGGAATGAAAGTGACAGGAACTTCTTCTGATCTAGCTTTTTTCTCCTGTACTAACTTGTCCATTTCTTTTATTTAGGTAGTTAACTGAAGAATGAGATTCATTGTCTCATCTTTTTGGTTTGCATCTTGTAATACTTCCTTTGCTTGAGGAATTTCAGTAGGAGGGAGTTTTAGTTGCTTCTTTAATGCAATAATGTCTGCATTCTTCTTTTTTATCAGTTCATCTGCAACTTTTACATTATTTGGATCATATCCTACTTCAATAACCAAATCTTCCAGTGATTTGATTATGTTATCCTTAGCCTGCGAGGATGCCTTTTCTAATTTAAGCTGATCTCTGATGTTCCTAACAGTGTTTTGAAGCTTCTGTACACTCATGGCTTTATTAGTCATTGTAGAATACAACATTTCACCAGCTTGTTTGTAAAATTATATCTGATCTATTGGATGAAGATCTTCTGCTTGAACTTCATATGATGTATTTTTATAATCATCTGATGATTTGGGATGATTTACTTTTGGTTGTAGGGAGGTCATCTGCATCTTCCTAGTCTTATAGTCAAATGCAGAAAACAATCTGCTTTGGTCACTGGGTGACTGCTTCCAATATTGTGTGTATGTATTAGCCTTTAAGGCCTCATTTATGATCTTTATTTCTTTGTATTTCTACATAATGTCCATCTCTTTGTCTACTGGTTTGCTAGATGAGGAGACTTCAATACTGTGTTGTTTCTGAATAATCTAAGTTTTGGAAGTTGAAGGCTGGTGTGTTTCTTCAGAAACTGCAGGAGGAGCATTGTCTTTCACTACTACATCAATATCAATCACTTCAATTGTTTCCACTTCCTCATTTACATGATTTAATTTTGGCTTCTTCCTGTACATCAATTTAAATTTAGTTTCAGTGGTAGTCTTTGTAGTGTATGATCCTTCTTCTCTATTTCTTTTAGAGTTCCTATCTTCTCGGGTTGGAGTCTGTAAGATTTGACTAGTATCACCTTGCTTATCTGCCTCTTTCAAAGTGTTTTCCAACCATTCATACTGATTGGAGTATTTCTCAATATCTGGCTTGGACTCATGTACATAAGGAGTTAATTTACATTTAACTCTCAATTTTCTTATTACTCCTAGAGGATCATAATACCACTGAAAACTCTGACTGGACTTAAACTCCTGCAAATGTTTTTCTGTCTGTGGACCTGCATCTCTATTGTTGCAAATAAAAGGGCCAATTTGATTCTTTATTTTGAATTGTGTCTTCTTTTTGGCTGCCAAGAAATTTATTGCATCAAAATTAAGGATTTGTCTGATATATTCAAGGGAAAACAACCTCATTGGGAGGTATTTGGGCAGCTTATATGGAAGAATATTAGATCCATATACCCTAATTTATGTGTGGTTTTGATACAAGTACCAATCTCCTGTCCTACTATGCTCTAATAATTGTAGGACCTTTTTAATCTCCTCGCTGACTCTTGGTTGAATGTTGTCGTTCAACATGTTGACCATTGGATGGATGAAAGAGTCAATGAAATCTATGTATGTGAATTTAGTGGAGTCTTTCCTTAGTAAGGAAGTCCAAAATATAACTGACTGTGGATTACCTTCAACATCAAGTTTCTGAAGGTTGATGGCAAATTTTTCAGACTGGAAATATAGAAACATGTGGAACAGGACTGATGAATACTTGAAAGCACCTTCTTCAGGCATTTTGACAAGTTGTTCATGAATAGTATCAGCAAGGTACTGGGCGAAATTGAAAATGGTAGCAGGAGGCTGACCAAGTGTGAAAGTAGACAGGAAACCCAAAAGTGAATCATCAACATGTTCATCTGTGAAATAACCTAGAATAAAAGACAACATGCTAATGATATGTCTGGTTCTCTCATAAAATATTGCAGATGGGTAAGGAGGATTTGTCTTGGTAGTCTCTACAAATGAAGGAATGAATGTCTGAAAACTCTGGAACCTCTTGGGGAAGTCTAGATTCAGGTATAACTGTGTAAGGGACTCTATAGATGGAGGAGTTTCATCTGGTCTAGGTTGGATCTGCAGCATTTGGTTAATTGACTCAGCTGTGATAGTGAAAAAAATTTCTTTTCCAAGGGTTATAATGGCTCTCTGATAAAGGAAATAAGAAGATTGACAAAGTTTGATTACTTTTGGGAACTGGAAAGTCTGTGGGACAACATATTTAGGCAAATTAAACTCCCAAATGAAAACCTCATTAGCTTGGTCAATGGATTTGTCATGGCTCCGGCAGTGGAGCTCAAGAAGGTTAAACTCAGTGACAAGGTCACTAATTTTAAAATCTTTATCAGCTAATGGAGTGTGTTTTATATCTACAACAGGAGGTTGCAGGGGTTTTACAAATACTATTCCTTGAGAAGCCGTTTATATTAATTTTTATCAATTGATTATTCTTTTGACTTAGAAAAAACATATTTAAGCCTTTAGGAGCACCTCTGAAAGATAATTACAGTCTGCAGAAGGGTTTTAAAATGAAACAAGGGCTATCCTCTGGTCTACAATACTTCAATTGATCAAATTATACTCTTTTGTGTTCAAAAACAGTCTCAGGCCTTGGGAATTATGTAAAAATATGCCTAGGGTATGTAGAAAAAGAATAGGGAAGCAACAGGGGTTTCTTCTCTGGGTCTGCAAAGCTTCTAACATGTTCGATTACTGATTACTTCCTTTCTGTAAGTAAATGCTTTGGTATTTCAGGAATACCTGGAGAAAATAAGTTTTTTGATTTGCAGAAAGGTTCTTTGAGGTATCAGTGGCTTTTAGGAGGCTTCACTAGTATTTCTAGAGCTTCTGACTATTTCTACAGCAGTTGTAGCAGCAAATGGTTGAATTCTGTTGAAATTGGGTTTAAAACAGGGTCGACAACAATTCTTTAGGTTAGGTTAACACAGGGTTTTTTTGAAGCTGAGCGCACGCCCTGCCTGCGCGTTCCCTTGACCTAGCAGCCGACTGCTGGTCCTCTCCTTCTTGCGCAAGGCCTCTGGCCTTCCATGGCCTCTCCGAATGCTGCTACGGAGGGCCTTGTTGATCAGTCAGCAGCAGATGCGTTTTCTGCATTAGTCAAATCCCTTCAGCCTCAGAGAACTCGCCCTGCGCTGTCCAAGTTTGTCAAGAAGCTGGATGGGTTGCAAGAGGTCGACCTCCCTCCTACACTTCCACGAATGGTTGCACTATCCTTAGCTGAGCGGGGGCTCATCGGTCAGTTCACTGGCCTATGGCCCTCCCCGAAAACAGTTCAACGTTGGATCGAAAGAAACTGGGCAGACAAAGTCAATGGTAAAATCTCCATTCATTTATGTGGAAAAGGTTATTACACTTTCCATTTCGAATCTAGAGCAGACAAGGACTTAATCTTCAGAAATGGGTCGTATTTCATGGACTCTCGTGGACTGTATCTGAACAAATGGACTCCAAACTTCGACCCTGAGCTGGATGTCCCTAATGTTGTTCCGGTTTGGGTTCGTCTTCCGCATCTCCCGCTCCACTGCTGGGGAGATGACTCGGTTCGAGCCATCGGCAATGCCGTTGGAAAATACATTGATCGGAGTGAACCCAAGGATAATATGCAGGCGTGTGCGCGTATATGTGTCGAAGTCGATCTCGGCAAGGGTCTTCCAGAAGCAATCAAACTAAAGTTGGACGAATGGACGCATATTCAGCAACTGGACTACGAACAAATTCCCTTCAAATGCAAGGTATGTCACAAATACGGTCATTTTGCCAATCGCTGCGCTAAAATAGATAATGTTGAATCTGCTCAATCTGAAGAGCAATGGGAAATTGTAAAAAAAAAAAAAGACTGCCTCCGGTTTGAAAGCAAACTATGAAGAGGCTCCTCCCAAATTTGCCCCTCCCAAGCCTAATCCCCCTTCAGCTCCGCCCAAAGCCTCTACCTCTGTTGTCCCTCCTCCCTCCTCTCCTCTTGGCCCTTCCATCTTCCCCACCCTGGGGCCAACCTCTAGTTCTCCCCTGATCTCTTCAAATCCCTTTGGCGCCCTCTCTCTCCCTGAAAACGACCCCCTAATCCCCCTTGAAGACGACCCCCCTATCCTTTTCTCCCTTTCCCAATCCTCTCCCTCCCATTCTCCCGACCCCCCCCCCCACCCCGAACTACTAGAATCTCCTTGAAAGAGCATGGAGTCAATCAAGAGTCCCAAAAAAAAGGACCTGGCAGGAAATCAAGCAAACAGCAAAGGGATGAAAATGCTCAAAAAGACATCGCCATGGGAACTCAAAATCCCATCGAAACTTATATAATGGGTCAAAATAGCAAAGAAAAAACACTTAAGGAGCAAGGGGGACGAGAATCCCTCCGAAACCTAAATACCCAATGATGAAAGTAATATCATGGAATTGTAGGGGACTGGGGCAGCCCTCAAAAATTGCTACCCTGAAAGATCTTACAGACCATGAAAAGCCAGGAATTATAATGATTCAGGAAACAAAGCAAAGATTGCAAGAGATGACAAGAATTATAGAACAGCTTAGGCATTATGAGGGACAAATATGTGAAGCAAGAGGAGCTTCTGGTGGCATCACCACTATGTGGAACAAAAATATTTGGATATGCACGTCCAATACTATCAATCCGTATTGGATCAAAGTCATATTAGAAAAGCAAGCAGAGCACAAGCAAATAGTCATTTATAACATTTATACACCGAACCATTTCAGAGACAAAGAGCAGTGCTGAGCCACACACCAAGAAGACATCCAAGCTGAAGACAACAGAAATATCATCCTTAGGGGAGACCTAAATCTTATATTACACTCCAATGAAAAAAGAGGAGGCATTTTTACACATGATCCTTATAGAGCAAAGCTGGAAAACATCATGCAAGAGTGTGATTTAGTAGATATCATCCCAAAAAATCGGAGGTACACTTGGAACAACCGCAGGCTGGGCAGAGACAACATAATGAAGCGCCTTGACAGAATTCTGGTAAACACTTCTTTCCTCTCTAAGTTCTCCACTGCTCATGCTGCAATCCTGCCTTATTCAGCTTCCGACCACTACCGCATTAGCACTTTTCTTGAAGCACATTGTCCTTTGGGGCCACTGCCTTTCAAATATAACTCTCTTTGGCGTAGCAATCCCATTGTGGATCAGATTGTTAAAACAGCCTGGCAACATCATATAGAAGGATCACCGGGGTTCATTTGGGAATGTAAACTGAAGAATACAAAACATGCCTTGAAGGATTGGGTGAAACACCATTACAAAGAACCAGAAAATGCCAAAGCTGAGCTAAAAAATAAATTGAAAGAAAATCACAGGAAAATAGAGGAGAACGGGCTGTCCCGCGAGGATAAAGCATTAGAAAGTGATTTATATTATCAGCTGTACCGGGTTAATAGAGAAGAAGAACAGAAGTGGTGAATTAAGTCAAGACAGCTATGGCTCCAAGGAGGAGACAAAAATACAGCTTTTTTCCATAAGCAAGCAACTGTCAGAAAAGTCAGAAATAATGTCACCGTGATTAATGATGAGGAAGGCTGCCCTCAAAACACCCAAGAATCTATCAAGCAAACTGCCTCAGCCTATTACAACACTCTTTTAACTGAGACAAAGGAAACAAAGGATTACTCAGACCTCCTACAGCACATGCCCAAAGGAATCAATGAGGATATTAATGCAGATTTGATTAAGGAAATCAATGAAGAAGAAATACATGATGCTATCTGGGCCCTTTAGCCAGATAAAGCCCCAGGCCCAGATGGATTTCCAATCTGTTTTTATAGAACATACTGGGAAATAATTAAAAAAGACCTTGTCAAGATGCTAAGATGGATCCAACGTAAATGCAAAATCGGAGGATTCACTAATGCAACCCACCTTGCCCTTATCCCTAAAGAAAATCGACCTTTGACCTTCTCACGCTTTCGCCCCATATCGTTGTGTAACTCATCATATAAAATTTTGACTAAAATCTTGGCTACTTGCCTAAAACCTATTCTCCCCACTCTCATTTCTGAAAATCAAGGGGGTTTTTTGGCCAATAGGCAAATCTCGGACTCCATCCTTCTTTCCAAGAGGCTATTCACTCCAGTCAAACCCGAAATGAGAAAGGTTTCATCTTAAAACTAGATTTAGCCAATGCCTTTGACCGTGTCAGGCATTCCTTCCTATTTGCTGTGCTTGAAAAAATGGGATTTGCCACATCCTTTATCAGCCTAATCAAAGCCTGCATCACAGGACCTTGGATCTCCCCTCTTATTAATGGCAGACCTGGACCATCCTTCCAATCCTCTCGAGGGCTTAGACAATGCTGCCCCCTCTCACCTTATCTCTTTATTTTGATGGCTGAATCTTTTAGTAGAGCTCTGGATTACAATCGCCGCATGGGCCTCATCACCGAGATCAAATTTGATAATGGAGTCAAGAACATCAATCACTCTCAGTTTGCTGATGATACTCTTCTAATGGGGGGAGCTTCAAACATCATAGCCCGCTGTTTCAAAGCTCTCCTAGATAAATACATGAGTTATTCTGGAGGTCTGATAAATTATCTTAAGAGCTGTATTTATGGGTGGAACACTTCGGCACAAGTTCTCCATAGGATTGCTACTACTTTTGGGGTTCCTTGTAAGCTGAATTGGGAGCAATTCACTTATTTAGGCATGCCTGTGAGTGCCGGCAACTTGAAAGCTACAGCCTGGGAAGTTATTATCGACAAGATGAAAAGGAAGATATAGCATTGGGGCACCTCTTGGCTTAATCCAGCAGGGCGCATAATTCTTCTTAAAGCAGGACTCTCCTCCCTGCCCTTGTACTGTTTTACTCTCTTACAAGCCCCTGCCAATTTACATTTTAAAATGGATGCTCTCCTTCGTCATTTTCTTTGGCAAGGAGGGAGAACTGAGAAAAAAAAATACAACTTAGTAAGCTGGAAGCAGGTCACTCAGCCATGTGAGAATGGAGGGCTGGGAATCAGATCCTCTAAATTCCTAAACCTTGCCTTTGCTGGCAAGCTGGTTTGGAGACTCATATCTGGTAGGAATGCTTGGTGGAAAACAGTTCTAGAAAAAAAATATCTCGGCTACCCAAGGCATCAGCTATTGGATCATGAGCTCCCCAATAGAGCATGCTCAAAAATCTAGAGGATGTGTAAGAAAGCTATTCCTTTTCTTGAAAAAAACACTTCCAAAGTGCCCAAAGGCGGCAGCTTAATAAGAATTGGGAAAGACAAAATATTGGGGCAACAGCCCATAGGTCGAAGGCCTGGTACTCAGCAGATTCTAGCTCTTTTCAACAGTGCAGGGATTCAAACTCTAGACTAGATTTCTCAATGGGAAGCCCACTCTCATACTTGGAAAGGCTGGACTTTCCCTCACATACCAGCAGACACTGAAATCAGTCTCAACAACCTGAAAGTTTATCTTCATGGTATAGCACCTTCCAAACACTACCTTGCTGATGACTTTCGTTGGGATCCTTCAGGCACAATCTACACTATTAAGGCTGCTTATCATCAGATCTGCATCAATGAGTATTCCATGGCAATCTGGGCACAATGGAGAATTGTTTGGAAAGCAGAAACTCTCCCAAAAATCAAATTCTTCTTATGGATCCTCTTAAGAGGGAAAACCCTAACTGCAGAGAACCTCAGAAAGCGAGGAATAATCGGGCCATCTCGCTGTCCAAACTGCCAAATTGAAGAAGAGACAAACCAGCATCTTTTTATAGACTGCCCATTTGCTTCTGCCTACTGGATGGAAGCTTATCAAAGTCACAATCCTCCTTGGGTTCCTGGCACTAGCATATTTGAAGTGCTGCATATATGGAAAAAAAGCTACCCATGGGGAAAAAATGAAAACAACACAGCTCGAAGGGTCTGGAATGCCTTGCCCTGTACCCTTCTTTGGAACATCTGGCTGGAAAGAAACAAAATGATCTTCAAAGGTAAAGAAACTAATGTTAGAAAACTCTATAACAAAGCTTGGAATCTTAACTTGGAAGCTCTGTCCACAAAATGTCATGGGAATCTGAAAGTGCTGGATCTAAATGTCGAAGAAAGGAATTACATAGGGCATATTCTTGACAGAAGCAACATAGAAAAAAACAGAAGTGACCCCAATAGCAGAGACAGCTCCAGATGTAGCTGGAAAATTAGGATGAAAGATGAATAATTTACTCGTTGGCTTAGGAACTGTAACACCCACTATCTCTTTTTCGATGGAGCCTCCAAGTCCAACCCAGGAATGGCTGGGGCTGGAGGATTTATTTGCAACGGTAATGGAGATGTGTTAACTGATTATGAATGGGGTCTGGGCTCTGCTTCAAACAACAGGGTTGAAGCTCTTGCCCTCTTTCAAGGTCTACTCCAGCTTCAGAAACTCGGTATAACCAAGGCTATAATAATTGGAGACTCTGCCATTGTCATTGGTCTGATGATAAGTAACATAAAAGCCAAAAATCTGATTCTACAGCAAATAGTTGAGCGATGCCAATCTCTGGACCAGCAGATGAAAGGCAATCGTTTTTATCATGTCCTTCGATCTCTTAATAAAACTGCTGATGAATTGGAAAATAAAGCTTGCATTCACAATATCGGTAACCTCCGATGTAATGGCTCTGACCAATACTGTTTCTTGCCATGACTAGGTCCTATTTTATAAGCAGCTCCATCCCACAGCAGATCATTGCTCGGGGTCACTGAAGCCCTTTGCCCAGCATCTCTGCGAAGATACAAACTCCTGCCTTCTGTCCAATGGCGTTGAGCCTCACAGATGTAATCCTCACAGCTTCAAATTCTATCTCTCTTTGGATCGCCTTTTCAAATCCCACTAAGCTCTGCGCCCTCTGTGTTTTCAACATTTCGTGCTCAACCAAATGCTTTCATAATCCAGTTGATCTCTTCCCATCTTCAATTAATCGATCTCAGAAGCATCTTGGACACTGCCCCATGAACTCTGCTTCTCTGCTCGCCCAGACAGAGTTCCTCTGCCCCAGATTTTGTCCTCTTGCAACCACATTTTCGTCTTGGTCAGCTTCACAGGCTATTCTGAAGATAAGTCAAAGCACATCAAACAAAATTCCATTTGAATTAGTTGAGAGGCGCTATTACTATCACAACGGGCGGAAAATGCGTCACACCTGCAAAACTAAAACATAAAATGTAAAATCTGTTTTATTTTACTGCAGTTTATCAGAGTCTATACTGTTTCCTCCTTCTTCACAGCGACAGAAGCAAAATGTAAAGCAGATTCTGACACCAACCGCATCTGCTGTTGGCCCTCCATTCACCAATACCATTTTGTAAAACTGGAGATCCGTCTCCCTCCTTTTTTCTTCTGAATATCAAACAGCAACCGTTATTGTGAAAAAAAAAAAAACAATTCTTTAGGTTGGAAATGGCTTTGTTTGCACGAGTTTGTAACAGAAAGTAGTGAAACAGGTTGCAAGGGTGACTATAAGTTTTTTTAACCAACAATGATTAAAACATTAATGTGCGGGTCATTTCAAATGGCAGGGTAGTTTGACAACAGGCAGAAATATTGCTGAGCGGTTTTCGCATGAGAAAAAGGGGTTGGGCGGTATTTTTTTTGAGGTTGCGATGCAATCAAATCACGCCACGTTGCAAGGAGCAAGGATATGAAAACTATGCATTTCGCAAGGTATTGTGGTGGTTAAAAGTCAGGTTTTTGAGTGTGCGATAGTGATTGTTGGCCGTTAGATCTGGTCAATCTAGATCTAACGGATGGGCCAATGGGAATGAACTGTCGGGGAGTAGATGGTCATGGGGCTCGTGTTAAGTTATGCGATGGGGTTTATAGAAAGGGTTATTTGCATGGGATCGGGAGTTTATGATAGGCGAGATTATAATAAGTGGGCCCAAAATATATCACATGTGGGGAATTTAAACTATAGGTTAAAATAAAATATGGGTTAGGAAATATACATATGCAAGAATTATATTAATGCGGGATAAAGGTATTTAGGGGATTTAATATAATAAAGTTCAAAACTAAAATTAGTATATGAGCGGGATTGTAAAAATATGCTAAGTTTTTAATGTAAAATTGATATCGGGGATGGATATTTTCACAGTGGGAATCGACATAAAATTTAATCATTTATACTTAGGATATTTGTAATTTTGGGGGTATTATGAATGAAATGGAAATTAATATAGGGATTTTACTTTTCCAAAGGAAAATATGCATTTTAACTTAGGAAAAGGGGTTTTTTGTAGGGGAAAAAGAGTGAAGTAAGGGGAAAGAAAAAAATGAAGGGGAAGGGGTATTTTTACAAGGGAAATGATTTTGAAGGGAAATTATTAAATATGAAATGACCAATCCATGCCTCATGAGAACTGCTTCTGCCTACCCATCATCTATCCTAGAATTTTTTCTTCATTTATTTGGGTGCATTTGAGCTTGCAGACCCTTATTATTTTTCTTTTAACAACAAACTATCTAATTCTATCCTTGTTTCTTCCAAGGGCTCAAATTAAATTGTTGAGCTCCTTATTATTCTCTATCTATCAGTATGAGATTTAAAGCATGAAAGGTCAAGATTAAATAGTTTGACCTTCATGGATTGTGGCATTTTTGACAAGCTGCACACAATCTTATTTTGCAGAGTAAAGTAAAAAGTAGTGGCATTTGAATTTGCATCACTTTCATGATATATTTTATCTCTTTTTTGTTGGGGTTCATTTCTTATCTTCTTTTTGATCTATTTCTTTCAGTCCTTTGATTTTTCTTTTAGGACTTTTACCCTCACATTTTTTATTTTTAATATGGGAAAACAATTTTGCAGAAAGCAAAGTATGTACATATTACAAGACTAATCACAGTCATTTCAAAATTATGAATCCTATTATTATAGGACCCTAACATAAGCAACCACTAAATTAGAGGTTGCTCTTCTTAATAGAGTTTTCTAAAAAAAAATTCAAATAATCTTTTACCTAGTATTTATTCTATTACAAATAAGAGTTTTTCCTATTTGATAATTTACTTTTTCAAGATGATGTTCCCAAAACTTCTATTCCTTCGGTGTATCTTGTACCTTTAGGGGAAATTGCTAGTTTTATAACCTTATAAGTGCACAAGGTTTCTTTATAACACCTATTAGTTATAATTGACAACATGATAAGGTGTATTTACCCATATTTTTTATAACTGATTTCACACTTAGTTTTAATTTTGGGTAAATATTTTTGTTATTGTACAAACTTTAGACTTTCCACTGAACACATTGGCTCATTATCCTAAAAACTACATTCTACTCTCTTTTTACAATATATATCTACCCTTTATTCTGTTAGATTTCTCCTTCCCCAAGTTATGCTAACATTAACCCATTATCTGAAAAACTACACTCTACTCTCCTTTTACAATATATATCTACCCGCTGTTCTTTTGGGTTTCTCAACATTAACCCATTATCCTAAAAACTACACTCTACACTCTACTCTAGACAGATCCTGGCTGGGCTACGACTCTACTCTCTTCCTCAGTTTTTTGACTGCATCTGATCAACTCCACGCCCTCTAGGCTAAGCAGAAGTTATTTTCTCTTCCCAACAGGATTTTGTTGGACAAGAACCTCACCCAAGCACATGTTATGGAACTTAAACAATCCATAGAACATGTTATGGTAGCACGACAGGCATGGAAATTGGAACTTATCAAGAATCTACGGGGATTCATTCAGGACTCCTTCCCACCTGGATGGGAACCCCGAACTAGAGGTTCCAAATGACAAGCCCGCTTGGGGAGATGATAGGGTATATGAATTTATGTCCATTGTTGGAATGACAATGGATCTTTCTATTCATCGTTGAGACTCTTGTATGATGCTCTCGAATCAACGGACATCATCTTCATGACCGAGACTCATGCGAGCCCTATTCGACCTCTCCCAGATATTGCAGGTTACCATTGGTTCTCAGTTTGCAAGCAAGAGAGGAGGAGCTTGGGAGGGGTTAGAGGATCAGGTGGAGTTGCTTGTTTGACTAGTGATTCACTCCGGAATAGGGTATCTTTGGTAGCCGAAGATGAGTTTTCCAAGTTTATGTGGATTTGGATTAGCATTAGAGTCTCTCCTCCGAGGGACATATACATTGCATTTTGTTACTTTCCCCCAACCTCTTCACCATTTTCCATCCATAATGGCTCAATTGGGGACCCTTTTATAGACTTGTACACCAGCATCACCCAATACTATGTTGATGGGGAAGTCATCCTCCTAGGTGATTTCTATGCTCGTACTAGAGATCTCCACGATCGATCATAGGATGTGTTTTGTACCCAGGGGATAAATCTAGATTCAGTAGGGATTTACTGGATGTTATATGATGCATTGGGGCCCACTACAGTTTATGGTAAGCATCTATTTAAGTTGGGGGAATCCCAAGAGTTGTTGATTTTAAATGGTCTCCCCTGTTTCCCAGACTCCCACTTTTTCACACGTCGACCATATAGCGAGTGTAGTTGATTATGTACTCGCTAGCCAGAAACCACTCTCTTTTATTCACCATCTCTCGGTCTCCCCCATCCCTCTTTTCGACATGCACTTCTTTCCTTCTCTCTCTAGTTTGACCCTCCCCTTCCACCCCATCCTTCCACTCGGGGCCCACCCAAACCCCTTTTTGATTTAATGAAGGCAACCCTGACATATTCTCCTCTACCCTATGAAAGATGCTCCCATCAGAGACCCAATTCTCCTTGCTTGATTCTGCTTCAACTAAACACACTTGTCTTTCATCTACCATTTGGGAAACAACATTCAAATCCTTCCCCCACTCCACTCGTTCCACTTCCAGATCGCCAAAATTTGGATCTTACCCCATGAACAAATGGTAAGATGACGAATGCAAGACTCTACATCGAGAAATTAAATATGCTTTCACCCACTCTCAACCCTTATACTTTGACCTCAAAGCTTCTTATCATCGTCTCCTTCGTCGTAAGAAACAACTCTTTCTCTCTCATGGAAGGCAATAACTTTCTACTCTCCTTTCCCTTTCCCCTAAACAATTATGTTGTACCATCCTTCCCCAAAGCTCCTCTCTTCCATCTAACCTTGACCCTACATCCATGTTATCTCACACTTCCAACCTTTATGATATTCCTGGGCAGGCCCAAATTCATGTTAACTCCCCACCCTCTTCCTGTTACCTATTCTTAGACATAGATATTAGAGAGGCCATTTGGGTATGAAGAGCAGCAAAGCAGCCGATGAGGAAGGCTACCAAGAAAAGTTCTTTAAGCACGGTTCCTGTGTGTTGGTTAGCTACTTGAATTATCTCTTCAACCATGTATTCTGTGAAGGTTTTCCACCAGCATGGTCAAACCACATCATCCATCCAATCCACAAATAAGGTTCTAGCTCAAATCCCCAATGACTACATAACGATCATGGTGGATCACACATTCTCGAAGTTGTATGCTACTTTTCTACATAGGAGACTCTCGAGTGACCTTGAGCAAAGACAACTTAGAGTTAGGCGATAGGAAATTTTTTGACCAGCTCATCAGATGATTCTGCGCTAAAAAATATGCTAAAAAATGGAAGTTGTTGGAATGGCTCGAAACTTGTGCGCTTGCACAGATCTCGTTGTTGTGAATCTGGCGCAACTCATTTCACAGCAATTCGTACAACTGATTGGGCCTATTGTCTGGGCATGGTTGACTGGGCTCTGTTGTGCCAATCATATTTCACCACTTATCTGAATACTACTGACGCTGATTTGGTTGCATTTTATTAGTTGATTGGGTGGCCAACCACAGGCTGCCACGTGGCCCAACTGGAGGTCGCCATGTGGCAGCATAGGGGGCCACCAAAATTGGTTAAAAGTCTGAATAGACTCCATGGGAGTCGAACCTTCGACCTATTAGCAAACAACACAACACCCTAACATGGGATAACCGATGGTCCTTGTTAAACCTACGATGAAAACATTTATTTAGATTTAAATGTTTGCATGTGTATGGGAGGTTAATCTAAGGCCTACCCCCTGGCCACCCCAGTGCCATGAGATTGCGAGCGGAGGGCTGGGGACTAGGCCCTAGCCTGACCCTGACGGCGTTAACCATAACCCCGGCGGTAACACCGCTACATGACAACACCGCCCAACCACTGCCTCTGGAAACCATAACATCCAACAGCCACACCATGAATGTGAACACAATCACCTCACCACTAGCCTAACCGTCACTGCCAGCCTCCTAACCACCTTCTAAAATCGCCAACCTCCTAATCACCTCAATGTGACCATTTAACTGCTACCCGTGACCATTAAGTCAATACCACCAGTGGAGGGGGGCAGGCCCAGGTCCTATGGAACTCATGTGAAGAGGAGTGCAGATTCAAGGGCTTGGAGGATGTTTTAATGGTCCTGCAATTTCGCTTGTCGAGCGGGAATCGTGCCAAGTTTAGAGGGAAGTTTCTGCACTCGGGGCACCCGTGCTAGGTTTGGGCCGAATTGTGGGGAGTTTAGTTGCAGAAATGGGGAAATGAGAGAAAGAGGCATAAATTTCTCAATTTTTGGTATTTTATGGAGCAAAAAGAGGCTAGACAGGGATTTTTTATTGCTCTGAAGCTGTTGGTGCAGGTATTGAAGCCATATGAGCACTGTAAATGTATGTAAACACCATTTTTAGAGCATAATGAAAGAGGCCCAACCATTGGAAGTGTTGTCAACAGATATTGTCGCTCCTAGAGACAGCCTAGAGTTGCCATAGACCAGTGCCTAGGACATCTTATCATAGCAAGGAGCATATAATAAACTTGGGTGTCAATCCGAAGGCTCTCCTGCTATCTCTTGTAAACAAGGAAATTGATTTAAATGGGACCAGAACTTACAGAAACTGCCACAGGGAAAGTAATGTTGCAGAGACAAGATGCAAAGCTCCAATGTAAAAGCATCAGACAATTAAGAGACAATTTAGTGTAATGAGGGCCGATTCAAGTAATATGCCACAGAAATTGAATATCAGAAGGTGTATGCAGTGTAAGAAGTATAAGGAGATATTAGTTAACTTTGGTCTGATACCCAGATACACAACAGAACCACATATGGGCTTATTAATCTAAGAATCCATACATGACAATGGCATTTTAAAAGCACCCTCCCAAAGCAACTAATATAGAAGAAATATGGATGAAATGAACATGAAACAGTATATCATGCCTGAGCCATATTTAAAGCGCTTGACTGATCTAAGTATGGGTATCAACTAGGATAAATCCTTACCTAAAATCAGTGAGCCACTCACATTCCAGTACATGATACAAGAAGATGGATAAAATGAAATGTTGTATTAAACACATAAAAGGAAGTTACATACTGTGAGATACCAAAGACCAGAATCCTAAACTACAGATAGAACTCCTCCTCACTGAGACCCTACGGGCTCTGAGCCTTCATACAAGAGCTTTTACAAAATGTATACCAAAATGCCTTTCACTGCACAATTCTCTGATAAAAATATGGAACCCTTACAATGTCTTTCTTCTCGGTTTTTATAGGAGAAACCGAAGACTCTAGAAAATGAGGTAGGTGATGTGCATTGAATTTTCTCAATTCAAACAAAATGGCGGAAGAATTCGCACCCATACTGCTCAATTAATATGTTGTGTTGTAGGTACTCCGAGGCCGGTTCTCTGAAGTAAATTCTTTGGAGGGAAATCTTTTTAGGAACAAAATGTAGAGAATAAACTATGACAACATCCTGTCCTTTCCTGAAGAAAATTCAGCTGAAATAAAACCTTGAGAGCATCGCTTTTTGTGCTTTGGTACTTTCTGCCTTATGAACCCTGAATAAGGATTTAAAATCCTCAATGTCGGACGCTGAATCCCTTGATTTTCAACTGTTACTCTTTGTCGCGACATAAATGTTCTCATCTACTAAAATATGCCTTTTGAATTACTCTGAGGGGTTTGACATATTTACATCCTGCTTCATTAATGAAAGCCATGTCACAGCAACTACCTAGGGCTTTTCCTCATAAATTCTGCCTTCGCAACCTGATCCCTCGGTGCGTCTTCGATTTCTGTAATGGAGGCGATAATTAACTGGCAATTTTTCATTGCCGCAAACCTGCAAAACCCACAAATTCGTCAGGAAAACAAGTGCACGGGGATGGCAATGCAATGGAGATGACTTGGGTGACAGGGCGATGCGATGAAACGGTGAAAGAATGCAGGGTGGCGATGAAAACACAGTGAAACCATGGTGAGCAGACTGGGCAGAGGTTCATATCGTGAAACACTAAAATATGACATATAAACGAAATATATGAATGGTGGTGGAGAAATATGATAGACGTGTGTGATGATGACGTGGAGGGAGGCTCGGTCAACAGTTGGTTGTTTGAATGATCTGGGCTGCACGATCTCCAAACAAAATCGATGGTTGGGACTGCGTTGGAAGGCAATAGACTGCGGGCCCGGAGCACTGTTCACCTAGATTAATGTCTGTGCAGCTTCAGAATGCGACAACTATCAGATGTGGACCCCAAGATCGAACGGCTAGCATTGATATCGCTACACGACTTTATCCGAATGATAATGCGCGATGGAGAGTGGTATTGAAGTCGTACAGTGGGACGCGTGGCGTGTACTGAATGGAATCGCTGCGATTTAAGGAATACCACCTGCCCTGGATGAGCGGTGCGATGAAAACAGGCCGGTTTTGGAGCAGAGGACGCGGGGCGGGGACCACAAGAGCAATGGGCTGTGGTACGTTGATTTGTGTTCGATCGGATGGTTCAAAACATGCCCGATAGCCTTATACGGTAAATGCCTTTTGACCTGGCACAGGGTCTCGGGGCTGGGTCATGTGGAGAAAGGAGGTGCAGGGACTAAGGCCGAAGGGTGCTAAGCCCAATATATTTTCGAATATGAATTTTCACCCTTTTAGAACGCGATTTTGAAACCAAGAGAGGGAAACGAGAGGCAGTTAATGAACTTTGCAAACCAGGGCGAGGGAACTGGATGATTCGAACCATACTGCCTACGGAAATTTTAATAAGGGAATGATCGTGATCAACATTGGCTCCACCTGGGGACGACATGTTCATCCCTGGACGCGTCGAGAACTTGCAGACCACCTGATCTTCTTTTTGTGCAGACTCTGCCCTTCAAAACCCTTTTTCTTCGTGATTCATTATAACACTCGCATCATTCAGACAACAATAAAACAAAAATGAATATACAATATGATACAATCAGGCCACCTCGACCTGAATCAGAATTGGAAGTAGGGCTTTAGAAATTGGCTGTTTACAGGGGCATCAAGCAAGTCACCCTGTAAATTATCCAATATGAACGTATTATTGCCTCCCTGTTCCATGATTTTAAATGGGCCGAACCAAAGTGGATCGAACTTGCCATGTTTTCCTTTTTCAGCCTTCCGGACATCCCACCTGAGCACCAGATCACCAATCTGCAACTTTCTGTCTTTAGCATGTTGATCAAAAATGTGTTTCATTTTCTCCTGATATTCTGCTAACCTTTGATTCACCTGGCTCTGTGTTTCTTCTAATTCTACCAATTTATTGATCCTCCTGATCATATCATCAAGCTCTTCCTGACTTTCCTGCATGAAACGTGCCACTGGTAAATCCAGCTGCATAGGAAACACTGTTGCTCGTCCATATACCAATTCATATGGAGATTTCCCAGTTGCTCTCTTACTAGTGATTCTATTAGCCCATAGAGAAAATTTCAATTGGGAATCCCAATTTTTTTTATTCTCATTTATAGTTTTCTTCAAGGCCCTCGCTAAAGTTTTATTAGAAGATTCTGCCAAGCCATTCCCCTATGGATAATAAGCTGTGGAGAGATTGAGTGCAATATTATACTGTTGACAGAAATTCACAAATTTTGTAGACTTGAAGGCCTGTGCATTATCAGTTACTATTCTAGCGGGGCAGCCAAACCTGGATATGATGTTTTCTTCCATGAACTTTATGATGACATCGTCAGTAGCATTCCTTGCAGGTATGGCTTCCACCCATTTTGTAAAATAATATGTGGCAGTTAATATCCATTTATGTTGTCCACTTGAGGGTGGGTGAATTTCACCTATAAAATCTATTCCCCATTGTTGAAATGGTTCATCTACATGAACTGGAATCAGGGGCAAAGCTGCTAATTTCTGCCTTTCAGCAAATTTCTGACACTTATCACATGCTCTGACCCAAGTAAAGGTATCTCCAAATAATTTAGGCCAGTAGAAACCAGCCTTTAAGATTTTATGAGCTGTGGCCCTCCAGCTGTAGTGTCCTCCACAGATTCCTTCATGAAATTCTATCATTATACTTTCTACTTCATCCTCTGTAAGGCACGGGAGTAAAATGCCTGAAGGGTCCCTCCAATATAGCTGCCCATTTGCAACTATGTACTTCTGTGATTTCAGTCTTAAAGCCCTGTATTTTGCTTTATCACAACTTGGAGGACAACTGAGTGTCAAAAGATATTCAACTATTTCTTTGTACCATGGACCGGTGAGATATTTTATGTGTGCTTTCTGAGTAGCCTTCTCCAATCCTGGCTGCCCCTTTTCACTCTCAGACTCTTCACTTGAAATCGTAGACAAATTTATGCCCAGAGCTTGATAATTTGATTCAGATAGAATTTTTGCAAGCCCCTGTCCCTTGATCAGCTTGGTAGGGCGGATATCTAGATCATACTCCTATATTTTAGCAATCCACCTTCCTTTTTTTCCTTCACTGTCTCCCTGAACAAGGATATCCTTTACAGCTGCAGTAGGTACGAATGTAGTGATGTGAGACTGCAAGATATATATGCGAAAATCTTTGAGAGACTTTACAAAGGCATAGGCCTGCTTCTCCAATATATTATATTTCAGTTCTGCATCGTGGAGAACCTGACTGAAGAAGGTGATAGGCTGCTCATATCCCTCTTCATTTTTCTGTAGTAACACTCCAGCTACTGTATGAGGTGACGCAAAAGAAAAGATCATAAATGGTTTAGTATAATCTGGCCCAGCTAGCACAGGGGCTTCAGCAAATGCAACTTTAATTCTAGCAAATGCCTCCCATGATTCTTGTGACCATTTCACCTCATTATTCTTCTTTAGCATATCTGTTATATGCCTAACTATCTCAGCATAGTTAGGAATAAACCTTCTCAGGAAATTTATCCGGCCTAAAAAGACCTGCACTTCCTTCTTATTTCTGGGGAGAGAGATGCTATTTATAACCTCTACTCTTTTGGGATCTATCCTTACCCCATCTTTAGTTACAATATGCCCCAAAATTTTGCCTTCCTCTAATGCAAATAAAGACTTTTGCGGATTAAGAGAAAGACCATACCTTCTGCATTTTTCAAAAGTTCTTCGTAAATGCTCAATGTGTTCGGCATCATTTTTTGAAAACACTGTAATATCATCAAGGTACACCACCAGAAATTTATCTTGCTCCCCAACAAAAGCAATGTCCATGGCCCTTTGAAAAGTGGCCCCTGCGTTAATCAATCCAAAAGGCATCCTGGCATACATAAATGTACCCCATGGTGTGATGAAAGCAGTCTTCTTCTGATCTTTTGGAAGTACAGCTACCTGATTATAACCAGAGAAACCATCCATCATCGACATCCTAGAAGCTCCACCCACTTTTTGCAGAATGTGATCCATCTTGGGCAGTGGATAATTATCTTTTAGAGATGCTCTGTTTAAATTCCTGAAATCCACACACAGCCTTATTTCTCCATTCTTCTTTCGGACAGGGACAAGGTTCGCCACCCATTCAGAGTATCTCAAGGGCACAATTATTTTGGCCTTTAGCAGCTTCTTGATTTCTTTCTCAATAGAGGGAAGCAGCAAAGGGTTTATTTGTCTAAGCTTCTGCTTATAAGATTTTGCATCTTCCCTCTAGGGAATTTTATGTTGCATTATACTAATATCAAAATTTTTAAGGTCCTGATAGGACCATGCAAATACATACCTGTATGACTGAAATAATTTTAGGTATTTCTGCTTATATTCCTCTGGGACCTTATTAGATAATTTGACAATTTTAGGCTCAACATCAGTACCCAGATTTAGATCTTCTACCTGGTTTTCTTCTACCACTTTACTAGGCTGCAATGAGACATCATTCTTGTCAAATAATCCTTCTAGAGGCACCAACCCTCTAGGGATGACATTTCCTTTCAGCTGCAGCACTTTACTACCTGCCATTTTCTCCTCCCATTTATTTTCTAAAACATTCTCAGTCTCCTCTTCTTCAGAGTCATCAATCTCCATATTAGAGAATTCTCCCACTGTTTCCAAGAATTTCTTCATCTATTCCTCATCTTCAAACACCTTCCAATGCTTGATATTATATGGGATTGATGGTCTATAACGTATCTCGACTTCATACCTCAAGAGGGGGTTCTGGGGAGGACGGAATGTACTAGCAGCCACAGCAAGTGAATCTGCCATTCTATTCTGCTCTCAGGGCATGAATTGGATATTAAATGCTGAGAAGAAATTCTCTACCATGTCCCAAACTTCATTCCTGTAAGCCCTCAACCGAGGATGTTTGGTTTGACATTGATTTATGATTTGTCTGACCACCAGCTCCGAGTCTCCTAGGACCTTTAAACATTGTATGCCCATGCTCCTGGCTGTTTGTAATCCCAATAGCAGTGCTTCATATTCAGCTAAATTATTAGTAGCTTCATATTCCAATTTAAAATACAGTGGGATCCATTTGCCTGTAGGAGAGATTAATAATACTCCAGCCCCATTACCTTCTCTAGAATTTTCCCCATCAAAATGTAATGTCCAGATTCCTGCTTCACGGTTCCCTGAAGGCTGCTCAGTCTTGATCTGGTAGAAGGAAGGTTCATGAGCATAATTTTGATCTTCTTCTAACATCAAACATGAGAAATCTCCTTCTTTACTATAGACTGGTGAATTCTCTGAGCTGTCAGCCTTAGTAACCATCTTGACAAATCTGGTTTCTCTATACAACCTCCTCTCCTGGCCACCAAAAATTGGAATAGTGGCATATTTTAAGTCTAATTTGAGTGACCCACCAATTTTTGTTCCCCAGGACCTTGACAACAGCATGCCAAAGCAGGCCAGAATGTCAGCCACCACAATGTCCATTACTACATTTTTTGCTGGAATTTGGGCCAGATTGACCACTTAATCTTTAATCATCCCTAAGCATTTAACTCTTTTGGAGTCAAATGAATAGAGGTCTTTGTATGGGTGTGTGATTTGTAGTCCTAGTTTTTCCATGACTGACAGAGGCATAAGATTATGGGAAGCTCCAGAATCTAACATACAATTGTGTAACAGCAGGTCATGAATCACTAGAGACACATAAAATGGAGGAGTAGAGGGGTCTATCTCCTCGACATGTGGGCCAAAGACTACCATGGGTCTTTCTTCTTGGAGGTTGAGACTATCTGGAATGACTGGTGCTTCAGGAGGGAGTATGAAAGAAGTAACTTGAGATTGATATGCAGGTTGTTTCAACAGTTCAGTGAGGGGAACTGGGATTTTGATTTTCTCAAGTTCTTTTTGCAGATTGAAAGTAGGAGGGGACTTTTCTATTACAACTTCTTTTGGCTCTTTATTTTCAGCTGAAGGTTTAACTTCTCTTGATACAGACTCAGCATTAGGAGGAGTGACTACTTTTGAAGAAGAAGGAATTTGATCATTAGACTGCAAAGGCTTGTTCAGAGGACTTTTACCTTTGTTTGTGGCTTTCTACATCGTTGAATCCTTTTGAGCAGATGCTTCCTTCTGGGGAGGCTCTTCTTCTTGATCCTGAGTTCGAGTCCTCTTCCTTGAAGACCTGAGATCATATTTTCTATTGAAGTGTGCTTGCATAAAATCAGCGAATTGTTTACAATAATGATCAATTTCTGCATCTTCTGTGTCCCTGATTTCTTCTTCTTCTTCGTGCAATGGACATTCTACTTCATCATTGTTTGAGAATGCAAGATTTGCATCTTGCAGTTCATAGGCAACATCTTCAGTGGAGTCATCTGCTGGGCCTTCCAGGTATAATGGGTGTGGTACTTGATCTTGTTGCTCCTTTGCTTCCCTTGGTTAAATTTGGAGGGGTGGCTTTCTATACTGAGGATTGTAACCCCTGTTTGGAGAATTTTGGAAGTTCTTCGAAGCCAAGTTCTTGGTCTCCAATTCAAGCTTGACCAGTTTATTAGAAATATTCTTAATTATTTTGCTCATTTCTTCAATTCTATCTGGATCCTTATCCTGATTAGAAGTAGATACTTCCTCTTTACCCCTTCTTCTGGTGTCTTGTTTAGCCTTCCCTTTTAATTTTACAGTGGAAGAGAAATTTGCTTCCAACTCAAGAGCATCTGAATGAGCATCATCTAGGGTGGCAGGCTTTCTTTCCCTGAGAAAGAAACCAAAATCTGAGTCAAAGGCTGCTATGAAAACAACTTTGGCAGCATTCTGATGGGGCTTCATATCGGCAGGAAGGTTTAGATATAACTTATTAAATCTTTTGATAAATTCTGACACCCCTTCATTATGTTTCTTCTTGAGTGTATTGAACTCAGTAAGACACTGTCCATGATCTTTCTTTTCTCCCCATTTTCTGAGAAAGGTATTTTCCATATCGTCCCAAGTGGTTACGGAACGGTTTCCTAATGTTTTGAACCATTTTCTGGCTTCACCATCCAGAGATTGCACAAATAGTCTTAAGACTACATCCAAATGTTCTACATTAAAGTTCTCTGCAAAAGAGCAGAAGGTCTCAAGATGTTTCTGAGCATCAATTTCATTTTCCCCAGTGAATCTGGGCAAGATCTTCAAATAGTCCTGTGGCATATCATTCAACACTTGAGGTAATGCCAGGGGAGCATATTTATTCAACAAAAAGGCTGGGACATTAGCCATTGGAGGAGGTGGGGGTTGTGCAGCAATCTGGTGTACAAATGGAGGAAGAGGCGGAGGTGGCAGTGGAGTATGAATAACAACAGGAATATACTGCACAGCAGCCTGAGGTGTGGATGGGAACAGTTCACGATTAACAGCAGCTACTTCGGTGACTTCTTTAACCTCTTCGACCTCAGGAGTAGGGTGAGGATGATCTTTAATTCTAGCACCTCCCCTGGGTGGGCTATCCGAGTAATAATCTGTGTCTCCCACAGTGGAGTCGGGATTTTCTACTGGAACTTCTTGAGAAGAAGAAGATGGATAATCTTCTATGGAAAACTCAGGGATTTTAGCACGGGCTGATTTCTTCTCTTTCCAAACTCTTCTATGAATAATCTTTTCTGGGTCAGACACGGAAGGTATCTTTGATTGTGATGTATCTGACCTCAAATGTGGCTTACGAGGAGCCAGGACTACAAATAGATTTATCAAATAAACAACAGTGGAGTCGCCAAGGTGAGAGATATGCAACTCTTCAACTCTCTGTGCTCACCTGATTAGAGAGTGAATATGATTTGTCGAGGCCCAGGGATAATGATTTTCTTAACTTCGATCCTCGGCAACGGCGCTAGAAAGATGTTGTCGACAGATGTTGTCGCTCCTAGAGACAGCCTAGAGTTGCTATAGACCAGTGCCTAGGACATCTTATCATAGCAAGGAGCATATGATAAAACTTGGGTGTCAATCCAAGGGCTCTCCTGCTATCTCTTGTAAACATGGAAAATGATTTAAATGGTACCAGAACTTACAAAAACTGCCACAAGGAAAGTAATGTTGCAAAGACAAGATGTAATGCTTCAATGTAAAAGTATCAGACAGTTAAGAGACAATTTACTGTAAAGAGGGCCGATTCAAGTAATATGCCACAGAAATTAAGTATCAGAAGGTGTATGCGGTGAAAGAAATATAAGAAGATATTAGTTATCTTTGGTCTGATACCCAGATACACAACAGAACCATATATGGGCTTATCAATCTAAGAATCCATACATGACAATGGCGTTTTAAAAGCACCCTCCCAAAGCAACTAATATAGCAGAAAGATGGATGAAATGAACATGAAACAATATATCATGCTTGAGCCATATTTAAAGTGCTTGACTGATCTAAGTATGGGTATCAACTAGGATAAATTCTTACCTAAAATCAGTGAGCCACTCGCATTCCAGTACATGATACAAGAAGATGGATAAAATGAAATGTTGTATTAAACACATAAAAGGAAGTTACATACTGTGAGATACCAAAGACCAGAATCCTAAACTACAGATATAACTCCTCCTCACTGAGACCCTACGGGCTCTGAGCCTTCATACAAGAGCTTTTACAAAATGTATACCAAAATGCCTTTCACTGCACAATTCTCTGATAAAAATATGGAACCCTTACAATGTCTTTCTTCTCGGTTTTTATAGGAGAAACCGAAGACTCTAGAAAATGAGGTAGGTGATGTGCATTGAATTTGCTCAATTCAAACAAAATGGCGGAAGCATTCGCGCCCATACTGCTCAATTAATATGCTGTGCTGTAGGTACTCTGAGGTCGGTTCTCTGAAGTAAATGCTTTGGAGGGAAATCTTTTCAGGAAAAAAATGTAGAGAATAGAGTATGACAACATCCTGTCCCTTCCTGAAGAAAATTCAGCTGAAATAAAACCTTGAGAGCATCGCTTTTTGTGCTTTTGTACTTTCTACCTTCTGAACCCTAAATAAGGATTTAAAATCCTCAATTCCGGACACTGAATCCCTTGATTTTCAATTGATACTCTTTGTCGCGACATAAATGTTCTCATCTACTAAAATCTGCCTTTTGAATTACTCTGAGGGGTTTGACATATTTACATCCTGCTTCATTAATGAAAGCCATGTCACAGCAACTACCCAGGGCTTTTCCTCATAAATTCTGCCTTCGCAATCTGATCCCTTGGCGTGTCTTCGATATTTGTAATGGAGGTGATAATTAACTAACAATTTTCCATTGCCGCAAACCTACAAAACCCACAAATTCGTCAGGAAAACAAGTGCACGGGGATGGCAATGCAATGGAGATGACTTGGGTGACAGGGCGATGCGATGAAACGGTGAAAGAATGCAGGGTGGCGGTGAAAACACAGTGAAACCATTGTGAGCAGACTGGGCAGAGGTTCATATCGTGAAACGCTAAAATATGATGTATAAACGAAATATATGAATGGTGGTGGAGAAATATGATAGACGCGTGTGATGATGACGTGGAGGGAGGCTCGGTAAACAGTTGGTTGTTCGAATGATCTGGGCCGCACGATCTCCAAACAAAATTGACGGTTGGGACTAAGGCAATAGACTGTGGGCCCGGAGCACTATTCACCTAGATTAACGTCTGTGCAACTTCAGAATGCGACAACCGTCGGATGTGGACCCCAAGATCGAATGGCTAGCGTTGATATCGCTACACGACTTTATTCGAATGATAATGCGCGATGGAGAGTGGTATTGAAGTCGTACAGTGTGTAGAAATTTGCTGAATAATGATTAATTATCCACCGAGACTATCCTGATCACATACAATTCGAATTTATATGCAACACATAATCTCTTCCACTCAGATCATCAAACATGCGGAAATAAAACAAGCGATAGCACATCAAATCATCATACACATTAACACGGTATGTATGGGGAAAGCTTATAGCTGAAAACCCCGCAGCTATTGTGTATATTATAATGGAGAAAACATGTAACAAACTCAGTACAATACTCCTCACAAGTACTCAGTACTTTCTCATAAAGTTACACACAAACTAGCTCGGTTTTGAACAGGTTACTGGTTCAAAACTCACCGCCAATTGCCTTGCCTCTATTGCGCAATCCAGGCCTGTCTATATAGAGATCCAAGGTTCGAATCTCCTTGGCTTGACAGCGCAATCATCAGGGGAAATTCCTCCAAGTGTGGTGCAAATCTCATGCACAACTGATGTCGCCACTGATAGCTAACTCCACCCTTTCATCTACCTCTTTCACTGGTCTCCACTGAACTGTCCATGCATTGTAGTGAACTGATGTGTTCTTGAGTTGAATAATGATTTACTAATTAATGAATTAAATAATATTTAATTCACTCCACTCATAACTAGTTGATTAGCTAGTTAAATTAATCTCAACCAGTTCAACTAAATTAAACCGAACACAACTCCACTAGCTGTCACATTAACTCCACCAAACTTCTGCCACTGAAGTCCTAACTAAATTCAACCATGCATGATGCCATCAAACCCTTGGGAATAGCGTAATTCCTCTGTCAGATGCATGAGCCACTTCCAAGGCTCGAACTGAAGTGCTCCAAGAGAGTAAACTAAAGTTTATAGTCTAAATATTATTAAGGGTAAATAATCTTTGACTTCCCTATTTTTAGGAGAGGCAGTCTAAAAATAGACTTCGACCTCTTCGACCTATAGGTCACAAAAATAGAGTCCCATCTATTTTTACCAATATGACCAATGCTCCAAGAATCTCATACTGGAATCCCCGGACCATGCTCCATATGTCTAAAAATAGACATAGTCTAAAAATAGACTTTGCGCCAGAATTTGCATGCGGGCCCACTTAGTGAAGGCTACTTCATCTCACTAAGCTCCATCATCTTGCTGCATTTTCAACACAGTGGGACGCGTGGCGTGTGGTGAATGGAATTGCTGCGATTTAAGGAATACCGCCTGCCCTGGATGAGCGGTGCGATGAAAACAGGCCGGTTTTGGAGCAGAGGAAGCGGGGCGGGGACCACAAGAGCAATGGGCTGGGGTACGTTGATTTGTGTTCGATCGGACGGTTCAAAACATGCCCGATAGCCTTATACGGTAAACGCCTTTTGATCTGGCACAGGGTCTCGGGGCTGGGTCATGTGGAGAAAGGAGGTGCAGGGACTAAGGCCGAAGGGTGCTAAGCCCAATATATTTTTGAATATGAATTTTCACCCTTTTAGAACGCGCTTTTGAAACCAAGAGAGGGCAACAAGAGGCAGTTAATGAACTTTGCAAACCAGGGCGAGGGAACTGGATGATTCGAACCATACTGCCTGCGGAAATTTTAATAAGGGAATGATCGTGATCAATAGGAAGTTGGACTAGGAGACATAACCCAAGAGGGGTGAATTCCTTCATCAATTTTTGTTGTGTGTTTATTGTTATGGTTGTATTGTCTTCAAATTCTATGATTAAATTAATGTTTTAATGTGTTTATGAATTTAACTTAAGAGCCATAAAAACTCATTGTATTCACTTGCAAGTTACATAAACCTTTATCACATACACATAGATATCAAGTTTGGTATCAGAGCATATGTTTTCTTTGTTGCTGTAAGGTTTTAATTGTTTGCAAGTGTATGTGATGCTTACAAGGTTGAAGCTCAAGAGAGGAGAAGGAAAGATTGTGGTTGCAAGTCCTCAAGTGAGGTCAAGGACAAGGAGAGAAATTTTGCCACAATCTCCACCACAAATTCTACCTCAAATTACAATTGAAGCTTCAACAAGTATGTCACATGAAGGAGAGCCTAATAATATGTCAAAGGATGAAAAATCCTTCAGGAAAACATTCTTTTATATGACAATAATGGTGAAAGTTCTCTATGAGGAGAGAAGCACAAGAATGCAAGATGAGAGATCCAATTCTCCATAGGGAGATAATTCTTCAAAAGGAGAAGGAGGAGATGGAGACAAGCCTCAAAAAGGTAATGGGAATGGTGACAAACCACCTTTGACACCACCATCTTCACCATCATCTTCTTCTACAACAAGCCCTTCAAAAACACCTCCACATTCTCCAAAAGGTCATGGTAAAACTCCATTTTTGAAGCTTGACATTAAGTTTTATTTTCCTATGTATGATGGAGAGGTAGATGCTGAAATATTAGACAATTGGGTACGTGAGATTGAAGTGTTTTGTAGGATAAAACGAATCAAGGATGATAACACCAAGATTCAACTTACTTCATTGAGATTGAAAGTGCATCACTTATTTGGTGGAGAGCCAAAACTCAAGAGGACATGAAGAAACATGATAAAGTATTAACCTCTTAGAATGATTTTGTTGCTGCCTTAATGAGACAATTTTATCCATTAGCATACATGCGAAAGGCTATAATGGACTAGCAAAACTTTATGCAAGGTAAAGGAAAAAGTGTGCAAAGCTATACTCAAGAGTTTAGGAGAAGGGCACTAATTTTGGGTGTAGATTTGACATCTCAAGAAACTTTGTTAAAATACATTGGAGGTTTGCATAGTTACCTAAGACATACCATTCTCATGTTTAATCCTTCAAATTTATATGAAGTATGTGTACAGGCCACACATCTAGAGGCAAGAGGGAAACATGTTTGAGAGGAGACAAGTGAGGATACCTTTGAGTCTGAAGAGAAAAGAAAGGGTAATTTCAAGGGTAAAGGCAAGAAGAATGCTTCCATCAAGATGGATACAAAAAAAGCTCACATGCAAACAATGTTCCAAAGATGGACATGATGAAGATCATTGTTGGAAACTTCATCTAGATATGAGACCTAGCAAGCTTAAAAACAAGGAGAAGGAGAAGACAACTGCAACAATAACACATGATTTAGGTTTTGATTCCGGAGATGAAATAAAGATCACCGCAATGGGTTTGAAAGGTAAGGACATTGCAAGTACTAGTTCTTCAAGTTGTCTCAATAGTACTCAAGATGATGAAGCGAGAATTGAACTTTTCCATGTTAGAGTTATTTCAAAGCATACCAAGATTGACACCCTATTTGATAGTGGTTCACAAGCAAACCTTATTTATGAAGACTTAGTCAAGAGGTTGAATTAGAAACCATTCCTCATCCAAGACCTTATCCTCTAGGTTGGATATGTAAGAATGCAAATTTGTAGATGACAAGGAAGTGCATACTTAGATTTGCAATCACTGCAAACTTTCTTGATGAAGTTGAACTTGATGTTGTTCTGCTTGATATTTATGGTATTGTTTTGGGTAGCCCATATCTTTATTATAGGAGAGCAATCTTTCATCGCCATGAGAATAAGTATCACTTGTTCAAGAATGGGATTGAGTACATTGTTAGAGCGCATAATAAGAAGATGAATTAATCTCTTATGCATGTTGGAAAAATGAAGATAATTGTGAATGGTAGTCAAAATTTTGCTTTATTAATGTTCAGGCATGAAGATGTTGTGAATGAGGCCTTTCAAGGAGATGCATCAAATGAAAATTCAGATTTCATTGAGGTTGCCAATGGTTGCGATAAGATGTTTCAGGATTCTAACATGTTCCCTCCAAAAAGAGGTTAACAAGATGAGGTAAAATTGCAGCAGCATTGTTGAGCAGTGTTGTGAACAAGATGCTAGTGCAAAAGAGTGCAAAGATCAAAGAGCAAGCACCAAAGTAATTTGACAAAGTGGGCATTGGGTTCAAAATTTCTTCTTGTTGGTTTCACAAAGTGTTGTATTTGAAATGGGATGATGCATGGCGATGGCGATCACATTTGATCAAGAGTCGAGCCAAGTACAAGGCAAGACAAGCTAAACATCGTCACGTCGACAATGTTCAAGGTGAGAAGAATTTCAAGTTTCTTAAGTTTTCTTTGATTGACGACCGAGGAGGGAACATGTTTGTTTCTTCAAGGACAGTTTGTTGTTCTACAAAATCTGGGAAATTGCGGAAAGATGGTATCTACAACAACAAGACAGGGTCTCCAGAATCAAGGGAAAAGATCAATTTTCATGAAAAGCTCAAATTGTTGAATTCAGGAAAATTCCAGTGGATTGAGACTAGAAGTGTGAGGGGGTTGTACCCTCATCCAAATGTTGAGTAATAAAATAGCTCCAGGGGTCCAAAAGCTTCTAGTGGGGATGAGTGATTTGGTGTTTAAAAAAATCCTCAAAAATGAAAGTTATCATAATGGCTCAAAACCTATGCGATTATGTATATCTCGTCGTTCGGAATCCGACACAACTCGTTTCACGGAAAAACGACACTGTATGCTCCCAGAAATGAGTTTTATTCGTTTTCCCAAACAAGCAAAATTTTGGCAGAAGTTATGGAGGCTTCCCAGTTAATAGTCCATATAGTTGACTGAGCCTACTGACTAGGCATGGTTTACTAGGTTCTGTTGGGCCAATCATATTTTGCCACTTGTTTGAATACTACTAGTGTTGATTTGGTTGCATTTTATTGGTTGATTGGGTGGCCAACCACAGGCTGCCATGTGGCCTAACCAGAGGCCACCATGTGGCAACATGGGGGCCACCAAAATTGGTTAGAATGTTGAATAGACTCCACGGGAGTCAAACCTTTGACCTATTAGCAAACAATGTAGCGCCCTAACCAGATGGGATAATCGATGGTCCTTGTTAAACCTACGGTGAAAATGTTTAGTTAATGTTTAAATGTTTGCATATGGTATGGGGGGTTTGGCTAAGGCCTAGCCCCTGGCCACCCCAGTGCTCCGAGACTGCCAGCGGAGGGCCAGGGGCTAGGCCCTAGCCCGACCCCGACAACATTAACCGTAACCTTGGTGGTAACACCGCCATGTGACAACATCGTCCAACCACTACGCCTTAAACCGTTTCTGGAAACTGCAACATCTGACAGCCACACCATGCATGTGAACGCAATCACCTCACTGCCAGCCTACCAACCGCCTTCCGAAATCGCCAACCTCCTAAACACTGCCATGTGACCCTATAACTGCTACCCGTGACCGTTAAGTCAAGACCGCTAGCGGAGGGGGCCAAGCCCAGGTCCTATGGACCTCACGTGAGCATGAGCGTAGATTCGGGGGCTTGGAGGACGTTTTAACGATTCTAAAATTTCACCCCTCTAGCGGGAATCGTGCCATGTATGGAGGGTAGTTTCCACACTTGAGGTGCTCATGCTAGGTTTGGGACAAATTGTGGGGAGTTTAGCTTCAAAATTGGGGAAAAGAGAGAAAGAGGCGTAACTTTCTCATTTTTTGGTCTTTTTGGTAGCAGAAAGAGGAAAGACAAGAGCTTTTTGATAGCTCTGAAGCTGTTGGAGCAGGTATTGAAGCCATTTGAGCATTGTAAATGCATGCAAACACAATTTTTAGAGCATAATGAAAGAGGCCCAACCATTGGAAGCTAGACCAGGAAACGTAGTCCAGGTGGGGTGAACCCCTTCATCAATTGTTGCTGTGTGTTTATTGTTATGGTTATATTGTCTACAATTTTCTGCAAATTTTGTGATTACATTCATGTTTTAATGTGTTTATGAATTTAACTTAAGAGCCATACAAATTCATTGTATTCACTTGCAGTTTACATAAACCTCAAGCACATACATATACAAATCATCAGACCATTGACTACATCTTCACCCTCCACGTCGTGATTGAGGAGACACGACACTACTCTTTGAAAGTCTAATATTGTTTCATAGATTTTCGGAAAGCGTTTGACTCTATTATAAGGGAAGCCTTACTCCAGAGACTGAGAGATATTAGCGTATCCGTGACCCTATTGAAAACTATTATGAGGCTATATGAGTCTGTCCTTGGTTGTCTTCGCACGACTCATAAGATGTCTGATTTCATCTGAAGCATTATCAGGGTTTAATAGGGTTGTCCACTTTCCACTACCCTGTTTCGAATATATATTAATGAGTTGGAGGCATTTCGACACGAGCATATCCAGGACAACAATGACTGCCTCCTTCACCAGGTTCTAATACCTATTCTACTATTTGTTGATGATGTGGTCCTCCTCTCCTCATCCCCAAAAGGGTTATAGAGGCAACTAGATGCCTTAACTCTGTTTTGTGATCTTCGACAGTTAATATTCAACCTGGGTAAAACCAAGGTTATGATGTTTAAAGGGGTGAAGGAAACTTTGAACCTTCACTTCCTATTTATAGGGGAAGAGGTTGAGATCACCAGCTCATATACTTACTTGGGGGTTCAATTCTTAGGTCCCCGCTTTAGTTTGCGACCAACGCTTCAACCTCAGGTCAACAAAGTATATGGATCCTTAGCCCTTCTCAAGAGGCAATGCTTTCGAAATCACTTCCAGGACATCTCGTTTAATATGAGCCTCATGGACACCTTGATTCGTCCCACTGTTCTATATGGCTCAAAGATTTGGAGACCATATTTACTTGAGTCAGATTGGGCTTCAACTAAGAGAGTCCATATTCTTCTTCTTCATCGCATCATTAGATGCAAACAAACAATACCTCAACACATCATCCTTGCAGAGTTTGGAGCTCAACCCTTTCGGCTTGAGACAATCTTCAGATTGGTTTCATTCTTGCATCGTGTTTGGGGCTTTGCAGACTCGATAAAGATTAGGGACCGATATTCTTAATTGGCATATTGCTCTTATGAGACTGTTGCCCGTTCTACTCCCTCGGGCCGGACCAAATGTTGGTTTACAGAAGTTTCAAATCTCTCGAAGTCAATGGGAATTCAGTTGGATTGTCTCCCCTCTTTTCGATATTCCTTAGATGCCCTTGGTCACCTTTTACCTACTAGACATAAGCTGAATAAGATCATCAGGGAGGATATCTATAGGCAGTTTGTCTAGGTTACTTGGGTCAATCCTCTTGGCGGGGGGGGGTGGTCAAAGATGGCCTTCTATGCTGAGCACTTCTTGGAGTTGAGAGATAGGCTTATTATTCTACCCCGATATACGTTTCACCACTGGATGAATGCTCTTTGCATTCCTTTAGGCCAGTTTGGAGTAGGTTCTCATAGAGTTCGGGTAGAGACGAACCACCAAATTGATATACCAAACAGAATATGCCAGGCATGTCATTTGCAGAAGTAGAAACCGAGGTGCACTTCATTTTTGGATGCCCTGTGTACTACGAGACTAGACGAAGGTTCCATTGCTTATTCAGAGATTCTCAGACCCTCACCGACTTTTTCAGGGATCACGATCAGAGATGTTTGGCCCTATATATACAAGAGGCTTTCAGGTTTCGAGCACATATTCTTCAACCTCCCATAAGACCAGACCCTACATAGAGGATAACGACATTTTTCAAGGCACTACCTTCAAACATTGACACCAAGAGACTGATTGATATGAATACATATCTAGACTCTAGATCAATGAGGATTTGCGAGACCTCACCTTGCCACACGAGATCTTAGTAGTAGATCCGTCTCAGATAAGTCCCTAGGAGACGGACTAAGTCCTCCAGACCTCAACAACATGCAAACTCCCCTAGGCAATGATTTAGTGGAAAACCTGCACTTTCCACCAACTCTTCATTGAGCCAACAAAATTTTTTGAGTTTCCTTCAATGTTCTTCATTCAGCCTCAAATGTTAGGAGAGATGGCTCTGATCCTCAGACCCATTAACTCATGGATCTTCTTTGCTAAGGCATTTCATGCATTGTATCTTTTATGTTCATACACACTATCTTTTATACTTCATATATTGTATCTTTTATATTGATACATTGTATATTTTTTAAGAAACCGTTTGATTCTCTCGCATTATATAGACACCATGGTCCTCAATAATCTCTTTAACCTACTTTGTGATTAATAATTAAACATAAATAAATTTATCTTACATTATCTTACTCCCTTCTCCTTTTACCATATATATCAACCCACATACATAATCCCATATATCTATAAACAACCTAACCACGCATATGTCACTTAATTTAACTATATTATTTATTTAATTTCCTTAAATTATTCTCTTATTCGCGGACGCGAAAATTTCCTAAAATTCTATTTGAATTTTTTTAGGGTTTGGTCGTGGCATTGAACCTTTCTATTAGCGACGAAGGGCTGAGCTTTTGGGGGCATTGAAGGCCGCAAGGGAGATCAAGAGAAGTTGTTCTGTACCTTTTACAAGCAGCAACAATGGCGAAACAGATGAGCAAGAAGCGAAAGGTGAGAAATATTAGTCGTTTTAATGTGTTTTCGTGTAAAAAATACGACAAATTATGTGCACAAAATGTATTGATGGTTAGAGTGTGTAATTCATCCATCTCCCCTGTCAAAACATGTTCAATTTTCCTCAGTAGAAGAAGAGGTCTGTATATGTGATTCGTTTTCCCTGTCATCGATTTTATTTATTTGATGAGAGAGATTTCACCAAAAGGGTTTTGTATTTCCATCTGAATAGATATATAGGGTTACCAGGGTTTTCATGCTGGAAATATGCACTTAAGGGATGAGAGAGAGCCTGATCTAATTTGTAACTATTTTATCTTTATAGTTTGTCGCGGATGGTGTGTTTTTTGCTGAGTTGAACGAAGTCCTTACTCGCGAGCTTGCGGAGGATGGATACTCTGGCGTGGAGGTCCGCGTGACTCCTATGCGGACGGAGATCATCATTCGGGCGACTCGTACCCAGAACGTTCTTGGTATGTTTGTATTCTGTATCTTTATTTTCTACTTTTTCACATAGTTTTGGTTTTTTCGATTTGAGAATGTTGATAAGGTTTGTCAGTGGTTTTTAACTTTTTGGGGTTTCGAATTTATCAGGCGAGAAAGGAAGGAGAATCAGGGAGTTGACATCCGTTGTTCAAAAAAGATTCAATTTTCCCGAGGGCACTGTCGAGCTTTACGCCGAGAAGGTGAACAACAGAGGGCTTTGTGCAATTGCTCAAGCTGAATCTTTGCGCTACAAGCTGCTTGGAGGTCTTGCAGTTCGAAGGTATGTACATTGTTTGATCTAGGTTTAGGGTTGGGTGGCACGGTTGCAGATAATTTTAGTTAAATTTTGAAGCATTTATTTGTAAATAATTTCCGAGACTAGTTTTAGTAAAGATGGTGCAACTTTTGTACGTTTCAGGCTGTCTGAAGACCAATTTTATAAAAATAATTAATGGGCCCAGCTGATTTCAATTCAATTTATAATTTTTGCAGCAATAACTGCTGTGAAGGGAACAATAGGGTTAAGGCTGGTTCCTATAGGCAGGTTAATTAAGATAGGAGATAAATTGGCTTTGCATTGTATCTCGATAATGTTTTCTTGATACTTAACGTTTACAGAAATGTGTTAAATCGTGCATCTACCGTAACACCAAATAAATTCTAATCTATATATCACTGAATTATTCTGCAGCAAGAGGTAGTGTGAAATGCCATTTCGTAGACTCTGCCTGCTGTTTTCATGTTAGTAGACTTCTCCTGTTAAGATAGTTGAAAAGATTCGTTGTGGTGTACAGCAAAGCCAATTTGGTCTTTTCTAGTAGGCTTGGAACTTTTCAGGGAAATGCCGTCTGTTAGAAGAAGTATTCAATTCCTGTAATTTGGAGCGATCTTTCCAGGGAAGATTGGATAATTTTGATGTTGCGTCCTTTAAAACTCCTACGGTTGGTTTTAGTGCATGTATATCTTATTTAATTTAATATTCCGTGCAATACGAACAAGCTCGGCTATAACTTTTAAGAGTCCCGGCTCTTCTGTAGTACACATTTTTCTGACAGTAAAATGCCCAATAATAGAGAATCTTGATGGTGCCAGTTTATTTTAGTACATAATTACGATAGAAAAATGCTGATATCTTGGTCAGCTGACTAATTCACCCACCATTACTTTATTTTTGATTTTTTTCCAGTTAATACAATTTTTAAGTTTAAACATGTCATAAAGTGAGATTTGAGCCTGGGGGGCATCTTTCCCTCACAGCCACTCGAGCTACACCTAGTTGATCCACCGTTACTTATCTCAGGGGAGACACAAGTAAACTATTCTGAACAGGCATTTGAGATTCTAATCTTACGCTGAAAGTGTTTAAGACCAAAGTCAAGCACCAGGCCCAGCCATGGGGTCATTGATGACTTTGTCATCTCCTGTGCAAATAGCCTTGTCAACAATCTTGTCTGGAGGCATGTCTAACTTCCCCTCCAATCTGTTAGTGGCCTTTTGTGATCAGGTCCCATTACTCGTGAATGTCTTTCTGACAATCCAGCTTTGATCCTTTTTCTTCCCTCTTGTTTGTGTGGTTTCTCTAGGCTCTTCTCATCATTCCTCTACTCTGTGACACGAATGGCCCAGTCTGTGGGGTTTGGTGAACTCCTTGCTTCATAGCAGAAGCAACGTGTAAATGTTCCCCAACAATCTTTACCTTCTAGACTGCCATCCTTCTGGATTACTTCTCTACCTGTTTCTTGAGTGTGTCTGCAGAACCATTCAACTTTAAAAGAGATATTAACCTTGCTATTCTTAGAGGGTTAGGATAGATTAGCTTTCTCTCCTCCTAATTCTCTTGCTTCTTTCTGGCTACTCAATATCTTCCTTCGTTGAAATCTTTCCAGAACCAGGATGTCTTAACCTCGTAGCAGAATTCTCTCTCTTCATTACTCCTCTCTTCCTACTACTACTTCCCTTCTTACAAGTGCAACTTTGCTTTGTGCCTCTATACTTTGATGCCATTTTACCTTTGCAAATTTCTAAATTTCACTGACAAGACTTTTCTACACGCTGGCATGGCATTGCTTTTTTTTGCTATCACCATAATTTGGTCATCCTAATAGTTTTTTTCCTAACTTTTACTGGATTCACTTTGATCTACATCATTTATTTTGATCTACTGCCCATCTTGGAATAGACTATAATTGTTACTTACCTTCGAAAGTTTTCCCTTCAATTTGATGCCATCCTGCAAATTGCCGATGGATTAATGAAAGTAAATATATAAACCAATGCCTTTACATCCATTTTTTGTTAATGTTTATTCTTGTCAAATAAGGCCTTGAGGCTTTGATCCATTACCCCTCCAGCTCCTTGCTTCATAGCAGAGGCAGCAGCATAAACGTTCCAATGAATTCTGAACTGCCAACTGTCTTGAGTTTCTAGAATCTAGATTACCATACATTTGAATTACTGCTTTGCCTATCGCTTTAGGGCATCTGTAGGACCATTCAGTTTGAAGATGCATCCTTTCTTTTTAATTCTTATGGGTGGTGGGTACATGAGCTATCCCTTCTACTTTTTTGCTGCTTCGTAGCTCCCCCAATGGTTTATTCTCTCCCAAAAGCTTTCCAGAATCAGGATGTTCCAACCACGTAGTAGAATGATTTATTTTCCTGCCAACCCTTCCCTTCTAGAACTGCATCTTTGCTCTGGGCCTCTATAATTCATTGCTGCCCTACCTCTGGCAACTTGTAAGCCTTGATGATAAGACCTCTCCACTTTTAAGCTGGCTTGGCATCACAATAAATTTCTCATCCTAGTAATTCATTTGTAGAAATCATAAATTTCTCATCCTAGTAATTACATTTGGAGAAATCATTAAGATCTCTACTCCTCGGACAACCATAACGGGTGTTACCTCTAGAAGTTTCTTCCTTCAATGCGATGCCATCTTCCAAATTCCCTTGTATTAATGACGAAATATATCCATATACCAATGCATCATTTCATTATTTTGCTCATGTTTTTTTGTTGTAAAATACGGCCTGGGTGTTTGCTCTCATTCTCCCTCCTTTTTGATTCAAAGACAATCTGTTCGTTTATACTTTAGGCCCTTTGTCAATTGCTAGGTTAGCCACTAAATATGGTACTTGGTCAGCCTCTTTTATAACACATTAAAACTGTTTTTGGCAACGTATCTACCCATTCCCAGGGTCTTCAAAGATGCAATTGGATTTTTATCTCTTGGGCAAGAACAATATAAGTTATTTGGAGCCTTCACCATAGATTGCTTTAGCCTATTTGTTTGACAAATGTTTCCCTCTTTTCTGGTCGTTCTGTGATGCAGAGCTTGCTATGGAGTGCTGCGGTTTATCATGGAAAGTGGTGCTAAGGGTTGTGAAGTAAGAAAATTACTGTTTTGCTTCATATTGCTGAATACTTCAACTAGTAACTGTTTGTATGTGTTTAGCAAGCTTATCTGTTTAACGGGATGCTGTTTTACAGGTTATTGTTAGTGGCAAACTTAGGGCACAGCGTGCTAAGTCAATGAAATTCAAGGATGGCTACATGATTTCTTCTGGTCAACCTGTTAATGAATACATTGATCGGGCAGTTAGGCACGTTTTGTTGAGACAGGTGGGGATGCATATTTGTTTGTTTTGTTTATTGAAGTCTATAAAGTTTACAAATGCCTTTCTATAATATGAAGGCTCATTTTATTGTGGGAAGTAGTTGTCTAATGTTAGACATAATCTGCAGGGTGTTCTTGGAATTAAAGTGAAGATCATGTTGGATTGGGATCCGAAGGGCAAGCAAGGGCCAACAAAACCATTGCCTGACTTGGTTACCATCCACACTCCCAAGGATGAGGAAGATTTCTCTGCCAAGCCAATCATTGGGAATGAAGTTGAAATATTGGCTTAGGCTTTGCCTCTATTAATTTGCATCGGTCCTCTGCTTTTATTAGATAAAACAAAATAGGGAAGTTATTATGTCTTTTCCCAGCAGTGTTGTGGGTAAAGCAATCGTGAGATCATTGGGAGGTATAGTTCTTTAGCGTAGAATGTTAACTTGAAGTACTCGATTATGCAGAATCTTTGAGCTTTTTGTATTCATCTTTATTTAGAATACCAGTTTTGCAAAAAATTCACGGATCAACCTTTTTTCAGAGTGTTTTTGGTTTGTGTAAGTGGCAGGGATTCATCGTTGCCCTAAAATTGTATTGCAGTAATTATTTATATTACTTATGTAACTGTTGGTAGCAATAAGAATCTAAACACAGTATAGTATGATTCTAGTTAATTTCAGTATTTGGTAGGGGAATATTATAGGTGTTTGCATCCTCTCATCCTTGAATCATTCTCCGACATTGTCCTAAGAAATTATCATTTTGAAGGTGATGTTGTTTGTCCTGCTTTGTGATTGTCGTTCTGATGTGAAGTTTGAGTTTTAAAATTAAAATTTATGTTTTCAAAAAGTGAATTTAAATAGTTGGATCCTTGAGATTTGTATAATGTAGGATGTACTTGAACCACATGTTCTGAGTAATAGTTTATTTTTCCCACCTATCAATGAATAACTGAAAATGCTAACCTCGTTTTAGACAAGGATTTTTAACATCCTGGTGTGAGCTTTATCTATGCCATGAAGATCGTAATCTTTACTTAAACTCAGGAGAGTTTAGATTGGTGACTGAGGGCGGATCCTCTATGAATCTCAATCTAATAAGTGGCGTGGACATTAAATGTAATGGGAAACAAAGAAGAGGAGTATGAAACTATTGCAGGCAGATGTTTTGTGAAGATGAATGCAAGTAGAGGGGGTTAGAGTATCTTGGGTATTTTAGATAAGGGAAATAGTATCCCTTCCAAACGGTGATTTGTTGAGGAAGACACATTGCTGTCGTTTTAAAGTTCTATATCTAAGCTTTTATAGGATGGTCATCTTACAGACTCTATAACTAAGATGTGATAGGATAGTGTCATCCGATAGTCATCCCCTCGAGTCTTGATGTATTTACCGCTCTGGTCAGTATGATATCACCATCTTACAGACATTATTTGAGGGTTTTATAGCCTATGTCAATATGACATCACGAAATGATATTTTGGTATCCCGCATAGATCCTTTGACCTATAATAAGGCGGCCTTTCACACTTGAGGTCAATCATATATCTTCATCTTACAAAAATCATTTGAAAATCCAGGGTTTAAGAGACGAGTTCAGTAAGATATTTTATCTTATAAACATCCTTTGGAAAGCTTAAGGGCTCTAAGTGGAGGGATCATGCCGAGGTGCATGACGATATTGCAACAGGACATTTTGTGAAGACGAATGTCATGATAGAGAGTGGTTAGAGTATCATATCTATTTTAGATCTAGGTAATGCGTTTGCTTCTCAAGTCCGGAGGAAGGATATGAGATCATTATTGATGGTTGGTTAGGGGTTAGAAAAGCCAAGACTATCATCTTTGTTTTGGGATTAAAGATAATGGAAGCTTACAACTGGGCTTTTTGTGAAGAAGAATGTCATGTATTTTAGATCTAGGAAATGTGTTCCTTCCTCGAGTCTGGAGGAAGATATGAGATAAATATTGATGGTGGGGTAGGGGTAGGCTATTCATTTGCACCGTTGAGAATAAAAATTATCAGCATTGTTCTGTGATTAAAGATAGGGGAAACACAGGTAGGGGTAGAATAAAAAATATCAACATTGTTTTGGGATTAAAGATGGTGGAAACAAAGGTGGGGTAGGGATAGGCTTTTCTTTTGCTTGGTTAGAAGAATCAATAATATCAGCGTTGTTTTGTGGTTAAAGATAATGGAAACAAAATTTTGCACAGAACATTTTGTGAAGAAGAATGCTACGAGAGAGTGATGGAATTATCATGGATCTTTTATGTCACGATTGGTGAAAGTATCACGAGTCTTCTAGATCTAGGAAATGTGTGCTCAAGCCTGGAGGAAGGATATGCGAATAAGAATGTATGAATGTTAAACAAGATGAAGAGAAACACATGTAAATTTACGGTCTTCTAGATCTAGGAAATGTGTGTGCTCCTCAAGCCTGGAGGAAGGATATGAGAATAAGAATGTAAGAATGTATAACAAGATGAAGAGAAACACATTTAAATTTATCTGAACCCTTTACATTTAAATTTTTAAAAATCTTTTTAGATGTTTATGTTGATTTTTAATATTCAATGATATTTTAATGCCATTGGTTTGATTGATATTCTATATCTGAGTCTTGAAGAGATTGTAATAGCTATAAGGCTGGCTCAAGATTAAATTTTATATAGAACGAATGAAATAAAGCGGATGTATATATAGAGAATATACATCAATGTAAATATTTTTAATTTAGATTTTCTATGTATTTTTTTAAATAATTTGTTTATACTTAATAGAATATGGAGTTAATATAGATTGTGAAATTGTGTATATGAGTTCGATTTAATTTAGCTTGAAGGAAAATGAACATAACTTTCAGCTAGCAAAGAAGGAAAGGAAAATCAGAGAGCAAAGAAGGAAAGGAAAATGAACCAAACTTTCCAATAGCAAAAAAAAAGGAAATAGCAAAAAAAAGGAAAGGAAAATTGAGGGAAAATCAATGAATTTTTATTAACGTACAAAACTTTAAGTATAAAAGAATGCAATTTAATGCGATGTATGCATGGAAAATCAGATAGCAAAGAAGGAAAGGAAAATGAACAAAACTTTCAGATAGCAAAGAAGGAAAAGAAAATTGAGAGAAAATCAATGAATTCTTATTAACGTACAAAACTTTTAAGCATAAAAGAATGCAATTTAATGCAATGTATTTTACATGAGTGAACTAGATGCTAAACATGCACTGAGAATGCAGTCATCAGTCTTATGCAAGTGGACATTAGTAAAGCTCATTCATGTAGTCTTCTGTCTTATGCAAGTGGACATTAGTAAAACTCATGCATGTAGTCTTTTACAAGTGGACATTAGTAAAACTCATGCATTCGTGCATGCGTTTGTAGAGTGCCTTCTTGGTAATAATAACAAGGTTGACCTGCATGGTTGTATATATGGATTATATGGATTATCTTGATCATCTTTGCATATATGGATTGTGTTGATCATCTTTGCAAGCTAGTTGTATATATGGATTATCTTGATCATCTTTCCAAGCTGCTCCTCTGCCTGCTCAAACACTTAACTTTTGAGCTTGAGAGAGGATATCGATGTGTATTTAGTGCACAATCATCAATGGATGTGAGAACATATATCCATATTTGGATATGTTTATGGAAAGACCTAGAAATGGCCCTACAAGATCATTGTGAATAAATTCCAAGGGAGAGGAAGCCTGCCATGCATGCTCTCCTCCAATTTTTCTTGTGGATGATTTTCAATATCACATCATTGTGAATAAATTCCAAGGGAGAGAAAGCCTGCCATGCATGCTCTCTTCCAATTTTTCTTGTGGATGATTTTCAATATCACATCATTTTATGGCAGGTAGGCCTTTCACCATCACTTGTTTGCTAAGTTGTTGCATGTATCTAAAATTTAGATGTTTCATGCCTAATTATATTTTCATTATTTTCATGCATTGGTAGTAAAGTGGATTTTGATTGAGGAACAAATTTAAAGTGTATATATGAGATTGGTGATTATGTTATCAAACGTTATCTAGCATTGTTATGTATGTGCACCAGATTTGGGGTGAATTCAACTCCTTTTTTGTGTTGTCATGTGCCATTTGATATTCAAAGAAGATTTATTGAAAGCTTCAAAATATGCAAGGGATTCTTGAAACTTTCTTCCCCAAGATCTACACTCCTTTCTATGATTGCTTTTACTAGAAAATCACCCCATGATAATAGAAGGACCAATATATGGTTTTAAAATGAGGGCATACACTTCAATGTAAATATTTTTTAATATTTTTTTAATGAGGGCATCACATCAATGTGAATATTTTTTGAATATTTTTTAATTTAGATTTTTCAATGTACACACACATATATATATAAATATAATATGGAGTTAATATAGATAGTGAAAGTGTGTAGCTGAGTTTAGATTTAATTTAGCTAAAATGCAAATGAACATAACTTTCATATAGCAAAGAATAAAGGAAAATTGAGAGATGCACACAAATTTTAAGTATAAAATAATGCAATTCAATGCAATATATTTTACATAAATGAACTAAAATATTAGTTAGAAAGATGCTAAACATGCACTAAAAAAATTTGACACCTTGTCTTACTTAATTTGCCATGCAATCATCAATGGTTTGTCTTGTGCAAATGGACATTAGTGAAATTCATGCACACATTTTTAGAGTGCCCTCTTGGTAATAATAACAAGGTTGACATGCATGGCTCCACTCATTAGTTCTAGAGTGTTTAGGAATTGTGTGATTACAAAAATGTTGGACATGCCCCCTATTATCTATATGGGTTATCTTAATCAACTTTCTAAGATGCTTATTTGCATGTGTTTTGAATATCATCATATGCTCAAATACTTAGGTTTTGAGTTTAAGAAAGCATATCCATGTGTACCTCGTGGAATCATCAATGGACAAGTACATATTTGGATTTGTATATTGAAGGATCTAGAAATGGCCCTACAAGATCAATGTGAATAAATTCCAAGGGAGAGGAGACCCTCGATGCATGCTCCTTTGCAAATTTTTGTGGATGTTTTCCAAGAGCACATCATTTTATGGCAGGTAGGCCTTTCACCACCCCTTCACCACCCCTTGTTTGCTAAGTTGTTGTATGTATCTAAAATTTAGATGCCCGAACCTTTCATAACGAGTTATATTTTCATCATTTGCAACATTAGTGGTAAAGTGGATTTTTATTGAGGAACAAATTTAAAGTGTATAGATGAGATTGATGATTTATGTTACCGATTGCAATTTTGGAGTTATCTAGCATGTCATATATGTTCACCGGATTTGGGGTGAATTCAACTCCTCCTTTCGGTGTCTAAGTGTCTAATGTGTCATTTGATATACATAAAGAAGATTTAATGAAAGCTTCAAAACTTTAGTCCTCCAAGATCTACCCTCCTTTCTCCAATTGCCTCTACTAGAAAATCATCTCATGAGAATAGAAGGACAAATATATGGTTTAAAAATGAGAGCATATGCATCAATGTGAATACTTTTTAATTTAGAATTTTCTATGTATTTTTTTAAATAATTTGTTTATACTTCATAGAATACGGAGTTAATATAGAATGTGAAATTGTGTCGCTGAGTTAAGACTTAATTTAGTTAGAAGGCAAATGAACAAAACTTTCAGATAGCAAAGAAGGAAGGAAAATTGAGAGAGAATTAATGAATTCTATTGATGCACAAAAAATTTAAGTATATAAGAATGCAATTCAATGCTATATTTTACATCATTGAACTGACATGCACTGGAAAAATTTGACAACTTATCCTACTTAATTTGCCATGCAGTCATCAATGATTTGTCTTATGCAAGTGTATATTAGTAAAAATCAATGCACACATTTGTAGAGTGCCCTCTTGGTAATAATAACAAGGTTGACATGCATGGCTCCACTAACTAGTTCTACTAGAGTGTTAAGGAATCGTGTGATCACAAAAATGTTGGACATCTTTGTTGACAATAACCCCCATTATCTACATGGATTATTTTGATCATCTTTCCAAGCTGCTTCTTTGCATGTGTTTTGAATATCATCTGATGCTCAAACACTTCAATTTTGAGTTTAAGAAAGTATATCCATGTGTATCTCGTGTATTCATCAATGGATGTGAGTACATATTTGGATTTGTTTATAGAAAGATCTAGAAATGGCCCTACAAGATCAATGTGAATAAACTCTAAGGAAGAGGAGGCCCTCCATGCATGCTCTTTCCAATTTTTCTTGTGGATGCTTTCCAAGAGCACACCAATTTATTGCAAGTAGGCCTTTCACCATCCCTTGTTTGCTAAATTGTTGCATGTATCTAAAATTTAGATGTCCAAACCTTTCATGTCGAATTATATTTTCATCATTTGCATGCATAGAAGTAAAGTGGATTTTGATTGAGGAACAAATTTAAAATGTTTAGATGAGCTTGATGATTTATGTTATCGATTGTAAATTTTGAGTAATCTAGCATGTCATATATGCTCACCAGATTTGGGGTGAATTCAACTCTCCTTTTGGTGTCAGTATGTGTCATTTGATATACAGAGAAAATTTATTGAAAGATCCAAAATATTAAGGCATTCTCAAAACTTTCTTCTCCAAGATCTACGCTCCTTTCTCCTATGGCCTCTATTAGAAAATCATCTCCCATGAGAATAGAAGGACTAATATATGGTTTAAAAATGAGAGCATTTTTTGTGGCTGCCATTAGATATGAAGCTTTGGAATATATGATCCATGCATCAAGAGAAGAGTGAATAGCAATGAATGCATGCACATTCGCTTTTGTTTTGGGTGCCCTTTCTCTTTGCTTCTTATTGGCACTTTTTAGAATATGGTCACCAAGATTCTTTTCTTGAAGAGTCTTAAGACCAGTGGTTTTCTTCATGCATTATAATTTGGAATGGTAACTATGGTTGCACTAACTACATTTGATTTCCCTTTGCCTTTTATTTTGAGTTGGAAGATTCATCTAGGGGTTTGGGATTTGCCTTGTTTTCTTGGATCTAGTTCTATTACTTCTTTTGTCTCTGGAAAGTTGATAGGATCCAGTTTTTTAATTTTTAGGGTTTGATTGTTTTATGACGTGTAGATAATTGCATTTTCAAACTTTTTTCATCATTTATAGATTACATTTACTCCATAACATCATTTCATCATTAGAAATTATGTGGAAAGAACAATAACATCAACGGTGTAGCAGAACAATAGAGAGCAACAAAAGAAAAACATACACAATAGAGACGCCAAGATTAAGGTCAAAGACCAGGGAAAAACCGCACAAGGGCGCAAACCCAACTATATTATTCTTCTATTAGATGTTCATCAAATGTTCATTTGAGATATGAAGTACAATATCAACGAGATACATCAATCACATCAGGCCTCCTATGGCCATCCCAAGTTAGTTCACACTACATTTGTGAAGTTAGTTCACAACTAAATCTGTGAACTGAACGATCGAATCTCCAATAAACAAGTCCAAGAGAGTTGCTATCACATAACTGCTTTGTCATGTATTAGAAGAGCAAGGTCACTGACATCATAATGACACTGTCATCATATATCTCACAAAGTCACTATTGTTAAGGAGCAAGGTCACTACCATACATATAGATCATTGTCCTGAATAAAAGTTATTGTCATAAGATCACTGCCATATTAGGGTCACTGTAATATTAGAGTTATTGTTGACATCAAGAGCACACACTATTATCATTCTTTGTCACATTCATACTATCACAAGTCTTTCAATCACTTCATATAAGTGTATCTAAGTCTAGATCATTGTCAACATGGCTACATCAAGGGTTCGTCGGTCATGATTATGTCTCCAAGTCACTGTGAGGGTTCGTCGGTCATGATTATGTCTCCAAGTCACTGTGAGGGTTCGTCGGTCATGATTATGTCTCCAAGTCACTGTGATATCATTAGAAGAATTTTGAGGTCTAAAATGGGTCTCTTAAAGAAATAATAAAATAATAGTGGAAATAATAAAATAAGAATAAATTACATCATCAAATTTTAGAGGGAAAAAGAAAAAATTATTTTTTCAACTCGTATTTTCAACGTATCTCTTTATGGGTTTACTAAAATTTCAAGGGGGATCACTCGTTGGATGCAGAATTTGATTCCTCATCCAAGGAGTACCCATGTTGCATACTTTCGATGGACCCTGCTACATGAAAATTGAGAAATATTTTCTATTGCAATCACGTTTTTTCATGTATTTCTCATTTTTCATGTAGCAGGGTCCATCGAAAGTATGAAACATGGGTACTTCTTGGAACCAACGAGTGCTCCCGCTTGAAATTTGACTAAAACCTTTGGGATACAAGTTGAAAAAGTAGTTTTATTATTTTTTGTTACCTTTGTACTCTAAAAGTGGTGAATCATCCCCCATGGTTGACATCACCATCTTGAATCATATTGGTTCTTATAAAATTTATTTTGTTAGTACATTTTTCTTAGGAGACCCATTTCAGAGCTCAAAATTCCTCTAATGGCTATTGAATTGCACAAAACATAATATGCAAGCAATAATGTCACTGTTATCTTAAGAACCTCTGAGTATTAATGCATACTAATGAGCTAGAAACAGTAACCATATGCAAGCTACAAGACTGTAGGGTGATGATGCAATCTCAGAGCATAATGTATACTGATGCCATTCAAAGTGATGCCTTATGAAGAATAGAAAATGATGCCACTGAAATATGCACCATACAGATCACTGTAAGAATGCAACCTCTATAAAGAGCGAGTCATTGTTACAAAAAGTGAGCCGTAGAAATATGATACGAGTCATTATTACAAAGAGTGAGCCCTAGATGTATGATATGAGCCATTGTTACAAAGTATGAGCTTCAGATCTATGATATGAGCCATTGTATGATTCAAGTACAAAACAAAAGCAAGTCATGAATAATAATCCAAGCTACAGTATAAGAGAGCCTCCACAGAGAATAGCGAACCACAAATCCAGGTTTTTCATGTGATAAATGGAAAGGACAAGGCACAATTTATACTTAATTCTGAGTGTGAAATGACAAGTCCATTAGGATGCATGCTAACTTGATTTTGAGGCCGACTTTAGAGTTTAAGAAGGAATTTGAATTTGCTCAATAATATTTAATTATATATTTATGTAATGATTGCATCTAAATTCAAATTAGTGTTAAGGTTTAGAATTCCATCAATTTGAGTTTTACTGATTGGTAAAGTCTTCACAAGTTTAAAGTTTTGATGTGTGCACATAAAGAGCTAGGCCTTGATTTCAATGAACATAGCTTTAAAAAACCTATAATATGTTATTACATTTACATTTAAACTACATTAGTTAAGTTTGTTTATCCAAATCAAGAATTATATATTTTATTTCTTAAAATTTGAACCAAAATATTCAATAATTTTTTAATATGTTATACTTACATTTACATTTAAACTATATTAGTTAAGTTTGTTTATCCAAATCAAGAATTATATATTTTATTTCTTAAAATTTGAACTAAAATATTCATTAATTATTTTTACATATATTTTATTTTTAAAATATTTGAATAAAATAATAATAATACTAATTTATTATTTAGTTTTAGTTTATAAGAATCCATACATTTTACTTTATTAAAATTTGATATTAGATTTTAACCCAAATATAGTGTTAAGGTTTAGAATACTATCAATTTGAGTTTCATTGATTGGTAAAGTTTTGATTGGTTAGTAATTTTGATGTGTGCACATAAAGAGCAAGGATCTGATTTCAATGCTTATGCAAACATAGTTTTAAAAAACTATAATATGTTATACTTACATTTACATTTGAACTACATCAATACTTATACAAACATAGTTTTAAAAAACTATAATATGTTATACTTATATTTACATTTAAACTACATTCAATACTTTTGTACAAATTTATCCAATTAAAAATTATATGTTTTATTTCTTAAAATTTGAAATAAAATATTCAATAATTTTTTTTTTTACATATATTTTATTTGAAAAAAAATTAATATTAATTTATTATTTAGTTTATAAAAATGCATACATTTTATTTTATTAAAATTTGAGTAAAGTGCATTAATAAAATGTAATGATTGAAAAATCACAATGTATTGTTTAAGTTCAATTTTTCATGTGTAATAAGATGTTCAATTTTTCATCCAATAACAATATAGATAAATAATAATAAAAAATTGTAAAAAAATAAAATATAAATTATATAGTTTAAGTTTATTAAATTAAATCAAATATATGTTATTTGACCAATCTAATTGCATTATCTTGCCGGGCAACACGATAATAAGAACAATGCCCACACATCAATAATAATATTTCTTTGTCCATTTTGAATTCTAGTTTTGGGGGCATGATGAATTGCTTTTAGGGGTATGGGGAAATTTGTCCCGTAACTGCCCAAATTTCGACAAGGTTGGCCTTGCCCCTTTCAAGTGTAGCAAGTGCATGGGCTTTGTAACTTTTCAATTTGCCCACTTTTATGAGCTTATTCTGTTCATGTGTCCAGGACTCAATAAAAGCATAAAGTGTGGACATCTTTTAGGATAGTATTGTTGCAAGCTTAACTGCGTGAAAAGTGGAGATAAATACATCATACTATGGACCCAATTTTAACAATATAACAAGACTTAATTGGTTTTCTTACTTGTATTTGTCCATTCCACGAGTAACAAGGATTTGAACCTTGTGAAGAATCTTGAATGTTTTCAAAACTGCTTGAATCTATTGGGTTGATCCCATTTCCAAGGATGTGACTTTGCATCTCTTTCTACTTCCCAAAGTCCAAAGTGGTCCAAACTTGATTTGGAGTGTTGCATGCTTTGAGATGAATAAATTGTTTTCATTAGGGGAATTTTGAGGTCTAAAATGGGTCTCCTAAGAAAAATGTACAAAAAAAAAAAAAACTTTATAACAACCAATAGGATTCAAGATGATGATGTCAACCATGGGGGATGATTTACCATTTTTTAAATAAAAGGGTAAAAATATTAAAAAATAATAAAATAATAAAATTACTTTTTCAACTTATCTCCCAAAAATTTTACTCAAATTTCGAGTGGGAATACTCGTTGGATGCAAAATTTAATTCCTCATCCAATGAGTACCCATGTTGCATACTTTCAATGAACTCTACTACACGAAAAATGAGAAATACATAAAAAACGTGATTGTAATCACGTTTTTTGATGTATTTCTCATTTTTTCGTGTAGTAGGACCCATCGAAAGTATGCAACATGGGTACTCCATGGATGAGTAATTAAATTTCGCATCCAACGAGTACTCCCGTTCGAAATTTGAGTAAAAACTTTGGGAGATAAGTTGAAAATATGAGTTGAAAAGGTAGTTTTTTCATTTTTCCCTCTAAAATTTGATGATTTCATCAAATCTGATTTGATTTTTTCCACTATTATTTTATAATTTCCTTAGGAGGCCCATTTTAGACCTCAAAATTCCCCTAATGGGAGAAATTGATAAGCACAAGAGACAAAAGGCCTCAACCACACAATTGAAATATTTGGATTTTTCAACAACAAAATTTGGTTCAATCTCTATTGTCATGGCCTATTTGATACGAATACTTCTACAATGAAGTAGATTTTTTGGCTTCAATTTGAAATAGTTATATGGTGTGAGAATTGCGGAAGCTAGAAAATCCATTCTTTTCAATCGCTCCAACCTTTAGTACTCGCAAATAGATTGTTGACACTCCGTCTCCGTCCTAATTCTTGTCAGCTCTGATATCATGTGAAATTGTAACTAACTCCACAAATTGGATCTAGCTAGGAAAAAGAAATAAAATTCAAAGTAAAAAGAACAATGAATTTTTTAATCATGCAAAAAAGGGAAAGTATGAGAGAATACAATTCAATGTAATATATTTTATATGGATAAGCTAATATAATAATGAATCTAGAGGTGTGAACATGTACATGAATCTAGAGATGTATTGAAGAAAATTGACACTAGTCCTAGTTAAATGACCATGTAATCATCAATTAAATGGCTCATGCAAATGGAGATTAGTAAAACTCATGCATACATTTTTGGAATATCATTTTGGTGATAACAAGGTTGATATGCATGATTCCAATCATTAATTTAACTAAAGTAAAATTAAGTATATGTTATCTGTAATATAAATCTATATTAATTTTTAATACTATAATAATTATTTATATTTTATCTATAATATAAATTTATATTGATTTTTAATAATATAATAATGAGAAATAATTTTTTAATAAAATATTTTTGATGGTAATAAATATTTGATGATATAATAATGAAAAATTTGTTGATAAAAGGCATTTGAGAAATGATCAATGTGAGAAAACTCATCACTATAAATCCATCCGTAGATTTTTATAAGCATTAATTGATTTATTTATAGTTATTATAAATTTAAGAAAAGGTGTTTAGTATATATGTAATTTTTTAAAAGGATACGTTTGATATCAATGTCGTTAAACAGATAACAGGGTTTAAAAAGTTCAAGAGTTGGGGGATAGGTAGTTTGACGTGTTTCAAAGATTGTGGGCCTGTGCGTTGGCATCCAATCAGGTCACATTTTCCATCGTTGATTTTAGGGCTCCATTATATTGCCATGGAGATATACGATATATACATGGAAAGAGATCCATGATGCTGACGTGGATAAATGAAGATGAGTTCGGTGAGTCACTCTTAACTTCAGATTCTGGGTTGATTATTTCGAATATTCAAATTTTGTTGGTTAATTAAATATGGGTGGTGTTTATGTGTTTTGGATATATGGTGATTAGTGGTTTTGTTAAGATACTTTTTGAGATTTTTTGATGTATCTTAAGATTGGAGTGATATATTGGACATGTTGAAGATGTAAAAAAAAAAGAAAAAAAGAAAAAAGAAAAAAGAGTAAGTGATTATATTAGAAATAGGTGAAACGTGAAGATATTAGAAATTTTATTAGTTGATTTAGTGAAGGTCTAAAAATATTGAAGTTAATGGTATTGGATGGACATTAAAATTTTTATTAATAAATAATTATAGATATTATAAATGTATTAATGATTTAAATATTGGAAAATATAAAAATAAGAAATATTAAAAAAATAAAATTAGTTATAATAATTTAAAAATAAAAATATTAGAATATATATATATATATATATATATATATATATATTCGATTCGATTCGATCTGATTTAATGTAATGTATATGGTTTATTTTTATTTTAGTTAGTGTATGACTTAGGTTTCATCCTAATAATTAGTAGAGTGTAAAATTATTTTAAATAAAGTGATAAATTTAGTTTTTCATGTAAATTTATATAAATAGAATTTTTATTTATTAATTTTTGAAAATTTGAGTTGTTTTGAAATTTATTTAGGTTAAATAAACTAAAATTTTAATAGATAGAATAGTAATATAATATGAAATTATAGTTTTTACAATTTTTTTTATTAGATTTGAAAATAATTATGATTAACAAAAATGAATTTGTTTACTTATTGATATATTTCATTTTAAAATATTATTATATTATTTTTGATCATAAACATTTTGTTGAATAATTTAAAATATTGTCATATTAGATCTATTATGATATATCGTATAATTTTTTTAAACTTCTTCGGTTTGTTCAAGTGGTTGAGGGCTATGAATTATAAATAAGAGGTCATAGGGTCAAGCATTTGAACCAATTACTTACTTATAGTCTTACTGTAGAAGGTTCAAAAAAGAGTTGTAAAGATCATTTGTATATTGGCCAATAAAAATTGTAGGTGCAATTGGGTGACATTCATTGAATGAAAGATAAGGCGTAAATTCATCATGAGTAAGAGGTTAAAAAAATAGTTGTAAAGATCATTTCTTTTATTGTAAGTGTAATTGGGTGACATTCATGGAATCAATAAAAATTGTAAGTGCAGTTGGGTGACATTCATGGAATCAATAAAAATTGTAAGTGTAATTGGGTGACATTCATGGAATGAAAGATAAATGTAAAAATACAATTTTCTAATCACCGGATTCAACTTCCAAGGTCTTTGTAGAAAATTCATCATGAGTAAGAGGTTTAAAAAATAGTTGTAAATATCATTTCTATATTGGTCAATAAAAATTGTAAGTGCAATTGGGTGACATTCATGGAATCAATAAAAATTGTAAGTGCAATTGGGTGACATTCATGGAATGAAAGATAAACGTATAAATACAATGTTCTAATCACTAGATTCAACTTCCAAAGTCTTTGTAGAAAATCCACGTAGATTCAACTGATAATTGTAATATGCTAAAACATTATACTTGAATCTACTCTACTAATTGCGGAAACCATTTTAGATCTTGAAATCACAAAACATGAAAGAGAAAGAATTTCAATCGCATAACACACATATTTCCTGGGGAAAGCCTTAGCTAAAAACCTTGCTATCTGTATATTGCAAAAATTAGAAAATATGAGAAGATTACAATGCTTTTCTCCAAGCTGAGAAACCTCTACACTATTAGCTAAAAACCCTGCTATTTGTATATTGCAAAAATTAGAAAATATGAGAAGATTACAATGCTTTTATCCAAGCCTCTGCACTATCTCTATCTGTCTCAATGATTCCTAGACAAACCTGGTTCAATACTTAACCAATTTTATGCCCTCTAGGATCCCTATTTCCTTTCACAGTTTCCTTGGGTAATTAGGCCTTATTAATTAGGGAAATGCCAAATCTATATTGCTCAATCCATTAGGGTCCTTCCTCTGATTGCATGCACGACTTGTACAATAATCCATCCTAAATTAGTTAACTTGTACAAGCTGTCATGTAGTGTGGAATTACAATTTTATACTAATTTACTCAAGGGAAAATTAAATTAGAATCCTTTCTTGGTGTCATTTTCAACAGTCTTTTGGACTCCCTGTAATTGTTCAATTCCACACCATAACTTGAATGGATTAAGTGTCGAACAGTCCCCCCTTTAATCCAAAGGGGTGTATGTGAGTCCAAACAAAGAGATGAGGACAACTACTAATGGCGGAATGTGCTCTATGAATCTGGTGGTTTAAGGAAGACCACAAACCAAATGAATAACATAAACCACCAACTAAAAAAGTGGATTTAAGGCTGACCACCAACTCGAAAAGTGTAGAAGAAACCAAAGTCTTCTACTAGTGGTGGTTTAAGGGTGACCACCAACTCTGGAACCTGGGTCAAAGCATTCCCTAGAACAATTCCAAATCTGGCAAGAACCTAAAGTCTTTTGTGAAGTGAAAGTGCTTCCTGATGATGATTTAACTTAGATAACCACAAACTGATGAAATGGTGGTTTGAAGTTGACCACAAACTATTGGAACTTGGATCTAAGGCTCAATGGTTCCTAGAAATTTTCCAAATATGGAAAGAAGGCACTATCTTCCATTGATTGGAAGTCCTCATAAATGGTCAGTTGAAGATGACCTAATGTCGGTTTGAAGATGACTGCAAACTGAATCACGCTCATAACTTTGTGTTGGCTACAACTTTGATTCTGGCTTAGGTTCGAGACTCTGGTTTTAGTTATTGCTGAGGCTTGCTTGTACATGCTTGATTGTTGGGGATTCAAAGCTAGAAGCTTCACAATCAATAGTTAATATTATTCCCCCTCATCAAATATAAGGTGAGAGGGTGAAAATATTTCCACAAAGTTTGGATAAATGAAGTTCGTCTATGTGGCAAACTCAACGAAGGTGTTAGCTTCTATCGAAATGACACCGTTTTACAAAAAAAATTAACTAAAAAACTTAAAAAAAACCATCACCATTTCCATTATTCTAATGATAACAAGAGCCAAGTGGTGGCAACGTCACTACTCTTATTTTTTTGCACATTTCCACAAAGTGGCTTTGCAAGAATAACATGTGTGAAAATAATATTCTTATGAAATTAAAACAAAAATAAAATTCAAAAGTATTTAAAAGAATAAATGATATTTTTAATATTTTTTATTTTTTTTGTAAATTGGGCGGGACCTTACTATTTTCTATTCATAATAAAAGGACAGGCTACAAAATTTAAAAACCATGCGGTGGCCTCAACCTACCTGTAGGAAACCAGGTCTGTTGGCCACCTGTAAGCATGAAAATCATACCAAAACTGAAATTGTTTCATCTGTCTATACTTAACATGAGCTATCTGTCCTCCTACTGCATTGTCTACCTTCTTAGAACATAGAGAAAGTTCATATGCATTTATACAGTGCATAAAAAGAAAATACTGATAGGCAACTATCCATCGGATGAGGAAACTGGGGCTGGGTCCTTCACTGTTGACCCGGGCATATCAACTTGCTGCATCTGCTGGAGAATCTTCTCTATACGGCCTACCTTGTCATCCATTCTACTAATGCGGTCTGTCGCCTGGTATTGTGTGATCTTAATGTGTTGCAATTGGTCCTGGATGTCTATCAGCAGATCTTGAATGCCTGGTTCTATCTTTAGCTGGCCTACCTTAACATTGGCAGGTGGGAAACTCTGCATTTCTTTTGCTATGAGGCATTGCCATGCGCGACACAAACACTATTTGGTGATTAGACAGGTCATGGAAAATGTGAGGGCATTTCAGGGAGCAACGGATCCTCATGGAGACCCAATTCCTAACAGAATCCCAGTAACCACTGACAATGTAAAATAGGGACAGGGGAATCCTGCATGCACTGCCTAGATTCGAAAACCCCACCCAAACGCCCTCCCGGCATATCTGACCCATGAAAAGACAAATGCGTGACCAACACAGCTGATTCTTATGACTTCCTGAAACACAGAGCATAAATAAGGGCCCTAACCTGCCCGGGATGTTTACAAAAGACAAGAAATCAGCAAGCTGAAGACAAGGATCCCGAAAGCAGGGTGGGACTGGGTTTAAAAAGGGAGTCTAATACCATGCTATTCTTAATAAAACCCAAACCGCCATGATTGCTCGAAACCAAAACCAGACCAAGCCTAGAATCATTTTGAAAACAAAAGGGAAGACAGAGACATACCCTGACCGAGTAACTGGGTTGATGGAGTGAGTAGAGCGCGACGTCCTCCTCTGCTGGCTCTAAACGTTTGCATGCGAAAAGCAGTGCATGAACAAATGGAGTGCAAGAAGGAGCCTACTTACCTTAACTGTAAACTTCCTTCGCTGTTCTGACATACCAGCCTGTCAGCAGGATGAGAAAATCATGAGGATCGATATGGTCGCACACTTCATTGATCGAGTATGGCGGTGCTCCATCAACCCTCTTAATTACCCGGAGGCCGGACTGATGCCAGGTTACCTCTCCGTTCTGCCACTTGTACACCCCGATAGGGGGGTTAATATATTATTTATTACAAACATTTAAAGATTACATTTTTTGGAAGAAAAATTTGGATTTAGAAAGGTTTTTATTTTTATTTTTTTTAAATTTAAAATGGATATATAAGAAACACACAAAAGAAGAACCACCAACCCAACCATTAAATGACAATTTATTAGGAAAGTTATTTTCTAAAAAAAATTACTAACATTCCAATTTAAGAACTCAATGTATTATTCAATAAAACATTACAATACTTTTAGATAGCTTACTCTTAATGAAAGTGATTTTGCATCAAAAATTCATAATTCCCATAAAATACATGCACTCAACGTATGAGCATAACTACATGCATCAATTGCTTCTCATGCAATACACATTGTATCCATTGATTATCTACATACATCCATTGAGAAGGTTGCATGGTGCATACATGCATTGAGTATGTCACATGCATTCCTTGTGTGTGTTGGCATACATGCCTAATTTGAATGGAGTTGTCTTTAGTGCGACTTTTTGGAGTTTCAGGTGCCGGTCCGATGAAAAACATTGAGGTAAAGTCTTGATTTATGTTATTTAAACTGGTTTTTTGATTGTATATATAGATTCAACATCCTAAAAAATCCCTAGGGCACTTCAATTGTGCAAGGTTACTCATCAAACTTCTATTTTCACTAAACTCAATTGTGCAAAGTTACTCATCAAACTTCTATTTATTTTCACTAAACTCCTGTCGGAATTTAGAGAAATTAGACCGGAAAAAACTACCATAAAAATCTTCAAAAAGTCGCATTATAGACTACTCGAATTTGAATGAATATACCAAGTTTACACAATCATTGAATAAATATATACACCCTTGTGTTCAAGGTATATGAAAGACTTTTCTTAACGAAAAAAATTAATATTTTATAAATAAATCATAACCTAAACTCAAAATATCAAAAATATATTTTTACTGTAATTTTTTTAAAGGAAAAAAAAACAATATTGCTACCATAAAAACAAATATTTATATAATTTATTATGGAAAATTTATTTAATATTTTTTACAAGAAAAAAATCCAAAAAAACTTTACATATACATTTAAAAAATGTCATTTCAAAATAGTTAAAATATTAAATATAATAAAAATTAATTAAAAATCAAAACTTTCTTTCCAATATTTTTTTTCTATACCATTTAAATCTAAATTATTAATTATATATTTAATTTTTTAAAATCCTTTTTAACAAAAAGGAAAGGCATCCTATTAATCATCTTGAGATGGAAAACCTATGGGACCAAAAGAGATTTTATTTTTAATTGAATTGGTATTTTTTTTTTTTTTGAAAGTACTTGTAATTTTAAATTTCATAGTATGTATTAAGAATTTTGTTTTGGAAAAAATAAATAATTTTTCTATTTTAAAAGTAAAAAGATGTTTACGGGATCTTGGATAAACATTGATAGTGTTTTTGGGTATTTTGTTAAAATCTTTTTTCTGTCACGACATTCTTTGATGTGAAATTAAAAATTCAATTCCTAATTCCAATCAAATAATTTATTAAACATAATAAAAATATAATCCTACGAAACTTAAAAAATAGACTAATTATTTCATTTCTATAATTCCTTTTACGAACCCTCTCTCCGGAGGATTTCTGATTTTCCACTACCCATTCTTCTCATGTCACCCGCCGTCTCATGAAGGCGAGCCTTATTTTAGCTGCTATTGACCCATTAATGCCCCTTACGTACCAATGACCATGGCAACCCAACCCATGCCATGCACCCCATGGTCGTTGAAACCCTGTCTTATCATCCTGTACTTGTCTTTATCGCATACGTATGGGTTCAGAAAGTTTAATGGATGCCCATGCCGAATACGCTGCAATACAATGTACGCAGTTTGAATTGTAAAATTTGAATATGAAAAACCGCGAAGTGTATCTCGCCTCACTGTGCACATCTATACAGTGATGCCACGCCCGCAGACAGCAGACACCTAATATCAACTGCAGTGTAGTGCCCACTAGAGAAAAACAGTTCTGTGGTCCCGGGCTATTGGAATTAAAACAGGAAGAAGCAGAGCATCAAAAGAATGAGATTAACCCTCTCATGTGATGCGGCGTTTCTGTTATCCACTGGAATCACCATGCCTGCTGTCGAGGAAAACGAAAGCTCGAAATCAAAAGTTGGGTATGATGGATGGACCACTACTCATTCTTATTGAAATGCAGATAGTTGGTCTCATGTCGTCAATCGGGAAGCCTTCAGCGTTAATAAGACTGGAATTAGTGTCGCGGATGATTTCGCGAGTCTTTATGAGAATACTACTCTTCAATCATGTTCTTTAGTAATTCGAATTCGATTAGATACCGACAAAATTTGATGACTTCAAATTCAATATAGAAAAAATTGGGAAGTATTATTTTTATATTGATTGAAATATATTATTTTTTCAATATTTAAAAATATTAATATGGATAATTATAATATTGAAATTTCTATAAACACTTTTATCATTGTTTTTAATTATAACTTTTGCAAATAAAACTATATATTAAACCAAAGTATATAGTTTTACATTTAGAATAGAAAAATTTGTCAAAATTTTTGTATTCATATTATCAAAAAATTTAACTTTAATATAAAGTTATATATTAAATTTGTATTCTTAATTTATAATTAGTTATTACTCACGAGAAATAAAATTCTAATTCATAACATATAATAACCTAAATACAAAATAATAAACCTTATAATTTTACATTTATTCAAAATAAATTCTACTATAATAAAAATTATGATATTTTGATTTAATTATTATTATTTTTTTAATATAATAAAATTATAAACTACATGTAAACATATACATTCTTTATTCTACAAACATGCATTCTTTATTGTACAAACACCATTGTCTCACTAGTCTATTCTATATTATTGTATATATAAAAAGTTGTTGATTTTTTAAAAATTTCATTAAAGCGGTGCTAATGAATTTCTTGTTATATTTAAAATAAAATAAAATAAAAAAAATCTCAAACAACCTTTACTAAAATTTGAAAAATATGAAATATGTAAAATTGGATTACTTTGATGAAATCACAAAGCTTCTAATTTGGCCAAATCTTCTGTAGATTTCAACTGGGGCCCTGAGGTATTTTATTGGGCCATGCTGTTGGTCATTCTTATTATATTTGTAATTACCATTTCCTCGATTCATAAGTTCTATGATTACATATTATTATAATGGCCTTGAGAAAAAGGATATAGACACAGACATCTATTCTTTCAGCTGTGTGATACACTAAATACATAGTATAAGGCAATGGGATTTTTTTCAAATAATGGACAACATGCTATTTTTTAATCGGGAAAGGGTTTATGTAACATACACGGATAATCTTACATGGAAATGTAAGGAGTTAAATTTTTTTATACAAGTTACCTACTTGTAACTATCCAAATCATTATTAAATATTCTTTACTAATCATTAGATAGAATTTTCACCAGTCAATAGTGTAACCTTAGTATAAGAATAGTAAGTTGCTTAACCATTAAAAATGTAGTACATTATCATAAAATTGTATAATGTAACCTTGCATTGATTTCATTATTCATGTAGTCATCACATACTTGATATTATGAACATCTCAACAAGAAAGGAATCATCATCATCAATCTGACACAATAATCAATCACATCATTGAACACCAATATATCATGTAAACCCCTTAGGGTGAAAAACGAGCAGACATTTAATATTATTATTGAACGCTCGTGAGGGTGTTCACCCCTCACATAATGGCTTATAAGGGAGACCATCCCTTAACCATTATTATAGATCTTTACAAGGAAATATACAAATATCTAGTTTAAAGCCATTAATATAATCATGATAGGATTTACCCACTAATCTTCATATATTCATATCTTGGTGGCATAGATGTACCTACAATCGACCATCCTACAGCTCGCACTCATCTACATGAACCATTAATCATCTACATACCACCATATTAAGAATACTATTTCTTTTTCACAAGTCACCATCGTTTCCTGTCATTGATGTCATCGGCAAGCTTTTATAGCATGATTAGATAATGCCTCAATTAATAAATAATCAATCTTTAAGTGATCCTTTAACACTTATTCATGTGCATACATGAGATACGAATACAATATCACAACATGCTTTCTTCTAACATCTCTACTTCAGTGTAAGCGAGTAATTATCAATTCATGTCTAAATAATTCCCACATTATTATGACACTTCTTGCACATGCTCATATTCGTACAAAACAAATCACTATTACTATCGAGTAATTCCTTTAACGGAAATGACACAATGTGCATTCGAGTTGCTTTGATTTTAACAAAAGAACTAACCCTTCACCTATTTCTTTTGGTGCTAAAACTAACATGATGAATGTTGTGTCTATGCATGAAATGCATATAGTTTCTAAAATAATTTCTCCAAAAGAAATACTTAACACAATAGAGCATGCTAACACATGTTTCCTTTTAGAGGTAATATAACATAATAGGCATGAAAAAACATGATTTATTTTTCATAAAACTAATGGAATAAAGCATAAAAATACTTGTATTATTCTCCAAATATTATACCAACATTACCCATATATATATTTCAAGGAAACCAAAACATTACTTTATTTTTTGTACATGTAATTCATCTTCTTTCCAATGGAACCTTTTCCAATGTAGGATAATGAAAGATGCTATCATTTCCCAAATACAAATGTATATTATTTCCAATAAAATATAATACAAATATTTCATGAAATAACTTGGATTTCTTATCATTTCATACACCAATATGAAATCCCTTTAAAAAAAAAGCATGCATCTTATCTTTTCTTACATAACATGCATGTATATATATATATATATAAAGATAAGAAAAGTTATCTTTTATCTATTACATAGATTTTCCTTATATTCTTTTTTATAAAGACAAATAAAGTTATCTTTTATCTATTACATATACATATATTTTCTTTCTATTCTTTTAATGCAATGGTCACGTGCATTCAATTTCATGGATTCCATATCAAACTTCATGGATTCTATATCATTTATATCTATTTTCATTACTGCATGCAACTATATCTATATATAACTATATTTATTTCCACAAATATATCATATTCTCTTAATATTTCCATACAAGAATGAAATATGTAACAAATCACAACAACATGATATACTTCAAAGAATCTGAAGAACTACCTATACTTCTAAAAAAAAATATAGTTACCTATCTCTTTAATAAAATGTATCTCGTCAATCCCTTATGTAGTCAAGATTCCTTTCAGTAGTCCCTAATTTCGAAGGCCTCACACTTTTAATTACGACTGGTAGCTCTTGCTTGATCGAGTGTGAAGAGGAGGCTGAGGCCAATAAGGAGTATATGTCACCCAGCTTCTACGCTTATAGCCCCTGAGAGTTGAGTTCATGCGTATCACTATAGCCTAAGGTTATCTCAGCTGTTAAGACATTTTCAGTCAAATTTAACCCCGTTGCCTACAGATATGATCCCATGAGCTCCACAAAAAAATACGCTCTGTGCACATCTCGTGCTACTCCAAGTTAGTAACCCACTACAGATTTTTGATCACAGATCAGGGATGTGGACCTTTGAGTCCCTAGTTTTTCAGAGTTCTATCGATATCCCATGACGTCCATAAGTATTAGATGGAAAAGGGAACAAGTGTAATAGACCTCTGAAACTACTTCCGAAACCTCCGCCAACATCCCTTCAATTTTTCGAATCCATAATATATAATTTTTTCGCAATTTTTACATTGGTCATTAATATGGAAGGATCAAGAATTCGTTGAACTTCTAACTAATTCTTGATGCTAACAACATCGTAACCATGGAATTACAAGACATTAATCTGGGTAAAACTAATATTTCTATGAATACTTAATGGAAATATATATATATAGATATACACCATAGGTCTATGATGAATTAGAAGTGTGAATATTAATTAACCGATTCTTGACATTCATTAAATTTTAAATATCTTCACGTGGTAATTATATTAAGATTTTACTGGAGCTTGTACAATATGGATGTTACATACTCACCCCCTTAAAGAGAACACCATTCTCAGTGTGCTTCTTTCACTGAAACTTAAACTTATACTTATGATAGAATAATATAAACAACCCAAAGGGGGTCCTTCTCCTTCACAATGAAACACTCTATTTTCCTTAAATGTCATTAATTGAAACAATAATTTTTTTATTCATAGTCATAAGAATGTATAGCTCAAAAAAATATTCCATTTCAATTTTTAACCACTTATCCATTATTAAAATTCATAAAAATATAGATAATTCTCTATACCAGCTTACGATTACTTACCAATTACTATTCGAAGAGATGATGACTTTTACACAAGCTCTGTGAGAATGGTTGAACAACCCATCAACTCTCCATGGAAAGTAGCCTATAATGTATGACTAAGAAATTCAATCACATTAGTCACACCATTTCCAATCAAATTAAATACTTTAAACTATCATTCATTCATGCAATTTCAAGTGATATTTTAGTCACAGTACTCTTCCTAGTCTTCAGAGAGCACCAACCCTCTATTCATGATAAATCATAAAACTTATAAATCATTACACCATGTGCACAGTGTCTTAGCTCCCGCTAAAGACATCAACACAGTACTTAAAAATGTACTCAAAGAGCACCTAGCTCTCTAATCGTACAAATGGTCAATCGATGCACCATGTGCATATTGTCCTAGCCCCTGCTAAGACATTAAAAAAAATAGTAATAAAATAAAGGAAATTATACATTCACTGATTCCTTTTCAAACGCTAGGATCCTTTCCTCTCAATATCTACATAAGATATTTATATATTCATATAAAAATTCATTTTAATATAACACATAACTGATTACTTAACTTGTTCGGCTATGAGAACCACAATGGTAAACAAAATGCTCCTGCCAACCCATGGGAGTTGGTTTCCACAACCAAATCGTGTAATTTTCACATCCAGACAATTATTTGACAAAAAACCATTCCAGGTCCAGTATGGAATTCCACTGGAAAACCAGCTCGAGAATTCCAATGACCACTCATGGTCCAGTATAGGATTCCTCTTGGCAACATCATGCCTATTCCTCTAACGGCATCCCGTCTATGAGGAATTTTGGGCCACCTCCAACAGGCTCCAAAATCAATAGAGTTGCCTCAGGTTTTTCCTCTTCACCATCTTGGCCAACTCTTTTCGCTTACTGAGATCATATATCTCTAGGGAGAGGAAATCCGATCAGGCAAGTGCCATTAACCCATTCGGGAAGGCAACCACCATCAATCCAAGGCCTTCTAGCCTTTCACGATTGTTCACAACTGTTTGGCATGTTAAATTTCTCTTTTAGCATTCTTTCCCACATTATTTTACTTAATGAACCATATGCACTTTATACATAAGGCAAAAGAAAATTTATGTACATCATACATCATACTTGGCCCTCAACATGGATCGCATGATATCTAGATTAACAGGGAACATAAATAACATACATGTGTTATACATTATTATTTCCCAAATAACACAATCATGCACATTATAACATGATACTTTATCAATTACCATTGCAATTTTGACTGCAACATTTTAATTTCAGAGGTTTTCTTATTGCCATTAAGCTAACCATGCTTAGTCTCATCAACGACACTAATCATAAATATATATTGTGAAAAAAAAATATTCAATTTCAAAATAATTTTAGTTTCATGCATACAATTATATACAAATATTCATTTCATTATTCATGTAGTCATCACATACTTGACATTATGAACATCTCAACAAGAAAGGAATCAACATCATCAATCTAACACAATAATCAATCACATCATTGAACAAAAATATACCCTAGAAACCCCGTTGGGTGAAAACCAGCAAACGTTTAATTTTATTATTAAATGCTCATGAGGGTTTTCACCCCTCACTCAATGGCTTATAAGGGAGACCATCGCTTAAACGTTGTTACAAATCTTTACAAGTAAATATACAAATATCTAGTATAAAGCCATTAATATAATTATGATACCATTTACCCAATAATCTTCATATCTTCATATCTTGGTGGAATGAATGTACCTACAATGGGAAATCGTACATTGGACCATCCTGCAGCTCGCACTCATCTGCATGAACCATTAACCATTTACCTGCCACCATATTAAGCATAATATTTCCTTTTCATAAGTCACCATCGTTTCCTGTCATTGATGTCATCAACAAGATTTTATATCATGATTAGATAAGGCCTCAATCAATAAATAATCAATATTTAAGTGATCCTTTAACACTTATTCATATGCATACATGAGATGTGAATACAATATCATGACATGATTTCTTCTAACATCTCTACCTTAGTGTAAGCAAGTAATTATCAATTCATGTCTAAATAATCCCCACATTATTATGACACTTCTCGCACATGCTCACATTCGTACAAGGAAAATCACTATAACTATTGAGGAATTCCTTTAATGGCAAATGACACAATGTGCATTCAAGTTACTTAAACTTTAACAAAAGAACTAGCCATTCAGCTATTGCTTTTGGTGCTAAAAATAACACGATGAATGTTGTGCCTATGCATTCAATGCATATAGTTTCTAAAATAATTTCCCCAAAAGAAATAATTAACACAATAGAGCATGCAAACACATGTTTCCTTTTAGAGGAAATATAACATAATAGGCATGCAAAAACATGGTTTATTTTCCATAAGACTAATGGAATAAAGCATAATAATACATGTCTTATTCTCCAAATATTATACGAACATTACCCATATATATATTTCAAGGAAACCAAAACATTACTTTATTTTTTGTACATGTAATTTGCCAAATGAGTATTGGGCAGAAGCTACAAATTGTGATGTGTATATTTTAAATAGATTCCCAACAAAATTTGTAATGAACAGAGTTCCAGAAGAAGCGTGGAGTGACAGAAAACAAGGAGTCACCCACATGAGAGTTTTTAGGTGTGTGGCTTATGCACACATTCTAGATCAGTGGAGAAAGAAGTTGGATAGTGAGGGGGAGAAGTGCATCTTCCTCGGATATTGTGAAGAATCCAAGGGATATATATTATATAACCCATCCAAAAAGAAATTTGTTATAAGCAGAGATGTGTAATTCATTAAAGAGGAAGGATGAGATGGAAGCATTGAGAAAACAACCAATGTCAAAAGTTGTTTGTCTCATGATGAAGATGAAGAAGATGTGGCTGAAAATAACACCTCATTGGTAGCACAACCTCCACCAACACAAGGACAGCAAGGGACACCTCAAGCAGGAGTAAGAACACCCTTGAGAAGAAATGAGAGTGCTTCTCCAAGCACACCACAATGGAGCATATTTGAGTGCTACTTCAAGCACAACTACACCAAATGAAAGAGGAATTAAATTCATAAATTTAAATGAAATTTATGAAAAAGAAGCAAAAAATGAAAGTATGAACTCCTTATTTTCTTTGTATTGTCATGTTGATGATCCTATTCATTTTAGGAAGCCATAAAAGATAGAAAATAGATAGAAGCTATGGATGAAGAAATTAATGCCATAGAGAGAAATAAAACATGGGATTTGGTTGAACTCCCAAAAGGTAAAGAAGTCATTGGAGTAAAATGGGTCTACAAGACCAAAAGTAATGCTGAAGGTAAGATAGAAAGACACAAGGCCATACTTGTTGTCAAAGGCTATAAGCAGCAACATGGAAGAGATTATGAAGAAAATTTTGCGCCGGTTGCAAAAATGGAAATAGTGAGAGAAGTTTTGTCTATAGCAGCACAACACAAATGGATGTAAAATCAACATTCCTAAATGGAATTTTAATGGAAGAGGTTTATATTGAACAACCTCTAAGCTATGAGAAAAATGGCCAAGAACACAAAGTTTCCAGATTGAAGGAAACTCTTTATGGGCTGAAACAAGCACCAAGAGCATGCTACAGTAGGATAGATTCCTATCTACTGGAAAATGGTTTTGAAAAGTGTGAAGGAGAACCCACACTATACATAAAAGGAAAATATGGTAAGATGTTGATTGTTGTTTTATATGTTGATGATGTGATATTCACAAGTAATGATAATTACCTCATTGAGAATTTTAAAACATTCATGAAAGATGAATTTGAGATGACTGATATGGGATTGCTGAGATACTTCTTAGGAATAGAAGTAGAAAAAAATGAAAATGGGATTTTTATCTCATAAGAAAAGTATGTTGATGAAGTTTTCGAAAGATTTAACATGCAGGATTGCAAAGCAGCAATAACACCCACAGTAATGGGATTGAAACTCAGCAAAGAGGACATCAGCAAGGATTTTGATCCTAGTTTATACAAGAGCATATTTGGTAGCCTCATGTATTTGACTCCAACTAGGTCGGATATCATGCATGCTGTTAGTTTGATTTTCAGATTCATGGAGAGGCCAAAAGAAGCACATTGGCAGGCAGCAAAGAGAATTTTGAGGTATGTGAAAGGAACTAAAAAGTATGGGATTTTATATACTACTTCAGAAAATTCTGAGTTGATTGGATATATAGACAGTGATTGAGCTGAAAGTATTGATGACCGGAAAAGTACTTCTAGTTATGTTTTTCATATGGGTTGAGGAGTCATTTCATGGGCTTCTAAGAAAAAACCTATTGTAGCATTATCTATAGCAGAGGCAGAGTATGTGGCAACTACAGCAGCAGCATGTCAAGCAGCGTGGATGAAAAGAATGTTGAGAAGTTTATCTCAAGAACAAGTAAAAGGCACAGTGATTTATTGTGACAATAGCTCAGCCATAGCATTGTCTAAGAATTTTGTGTTTCACAAAAGAACGAAACACATAGATGACAAGTTTCACTACATCATAGAGCTAGTGAACAATGGAGAAATTGTACTAAAACATTGCAGAATAGAGGAGTAATTTGTTGACATTTTGAAAAAACCATTCGGGCAGAAAAGTTTTAATTATCTCAGAGAATGTCTGGGTATACAAGAGAACAACAGTTGTAATTAAGGGGGAGTGTTGGAAATTAATTCCAACTGCAAACAGAACAGAAGAAAGACAGAAATTCAAATTTTTGATTTGATAGGAGCAGCGAAGTCCATGCATCCCTGCATCAGCAGCATGACAACAACCATCTCCCGATCCATCAAATCATGGTCTGCCCCATGTTACATCCCACCTACTTGTATTTTAAAAAGGAGTGTGAAAGGACAGAATTTGAATTTTGAATTTTAAAGTTTTATGTCATAGATTTTTATAATGTAATAGACAGTAGTATTTTGTAAGAGCAGATAGAGTGCACAAAGAGAGAGAAGACAAAGAGACAGAGCAGAAAACAAAGAAAAATAGGAGCGCTATGTTTTGGAGCAGCTACAGGAAGCTCTGTGTGTTGCCGCAACTGGACTGTGTGTTGCTGCAAAGGAGACTGTGTGTTGCCACAACTGAAGACTGGGTGTTGCCGCAACATAAAAATTGTGTGAAAGCAGCAAATGAAAAACACAGTGAGGAATATTTTGATGAATCCAGAACTGTAGTTCTGATGAAATATTGTATTTTGTAATAGTTTTCAAGTTTAATGAAATAGAAAGTTTTACTCCATCTCTTTGTCCACATCTCTATCATTTTTAATCTCTGTGTTTGAGTTGAAGAATATTATTTCCTCTTTGTGTTCAAAATTATCAGAAATTTCCAACACTTACGATTACCAAGTTGACAATGATTACAGGGATCGTCTAAATGAGAGTAATTATGATGTAAACATTGGCATCCCGAAATATACTGATCATATCTACAATAGTCAGAAGAGATATCAGTTGCCTTAGATCCAGGGAGGGGTTACTGATCGACAAGATTGCTTATTAGATTCCTGTCAAGCAACTAACGCAAATCCAAGACAAAGTCGACCGGCGAACGTAGAGTGTAACGACGGAACCGACTATGCTACGCTTTTAGTGAATGCCAATTTGTACAATTTCAATACTTCCGCTACTTCTGATCTTCATCAAATCCTTTGTAATTTTGATCAACTCTTTTATAAACCATTTTTTTCTTTTTTTTCGATTAACTCTTTTTAACTAGCTAACGCATTTAGTGATGTAGAACATATCTATTTTAGCTAGATACCTCATTTAGCGATGTGGCACACATCTATCTTAGCTAGGCTAATTCATTTAGTGATGTAGAACACATCTAATTTAGCTAGGTGTCTCATTTAGCTGTATAGAGAGCACTCAAATATTTTGTGATTGAGGTAGCAAGTAAATTGAATGAAATTTTATTTATTTAGATTGACCGGGCGGAAATTTTAGTTAGATAAACATGTAATAGACAGTATAGGGATTTTAATTTTTTATATAATAATATAGATTTAACAATGATATAGATTTATTCTTAACATTATATGAGGCTGTAGGGATCAAATATGTAATTAAATAACGTACAATTCAAGAATTTGATGGTGCACCACATCTATTTTAGTTACGCTAATGCGTTTACTGTTGTACAACACATCTATTTTAGCCGGGCTAACACATTCAGTGATGTAGAACAAATCTATTTTAGTGACGCAGAGAGCACACTAAATGCAATTTTTTTTTATTGAGGTGGCTAGGAGATGGAAACTGCATTTTCGGAAAATTTTTGGATGAAATTTTATTTAATTAAATCGGGTGGAAAGTTTAGTTAGATTAACATGTAATAAATAGGTTATGATCCACGGATTTTATTTTTTTATAATAATATAGATTTATTGTTAATATTATACATATTTATTCTTAACATTATATAAAGGTGTGGATAAATCTTGTAAGGTTTATATATTTTTTAAAATTTTGTAATTAAAAAAATTTGCACTTCAGGAAGTTTGATTCACTAAAAGCATAATATAGAATTTCGTGCATATGTATGTTAATCAGAAGTGGAATTACATATTTTTCTTAATTGGTTTATAGAGTAAGTGTTTATTAAATTTTATTTTTTATAAATGAAATTGAAATATTTTTTTGTTATTAACATTTTTTTTAATGTATATATAAACACTTTAGTTTGGAAACTTTTTTCTGAAATATAGACAAATAATGTTGAATTATTTTATTTATAATTGATATAAAATTATTTTTTGTGATTTATATAGAATTTCTTGTTTATGTTAATAACAATAAGAATTACATATTTTTCTCAACTAGGTTACATAGGGTAAGTTTTCATTTAAATTTAACTTTAAAATTTTATATTTATAAATAGCATAAGTTTTTTTTTTAATTTAACTTTAAAATTTTATATTTATAAATAGCGTAAGTCTTTTATTTAAATTTAACTTAAAAATTTTAAATTTATAAATGATATTGAACTATTTTTTTGTTATTAACATTTAGTGTCTTCTAAAGACTTGGAACTCGGATACAAATATGGTGCTCTCGGTAATGGAGTCGTGCTAGGGTTTAGATTTAGGGTTTTTGACAGTTTAGACCGAGGGAACAATGACTACAAGTTCGGTCTGGCAAGACAAGATGGAAGCGAACTCCGACGGGGTGAGATTCCCTCCTACAGGAATGTAACAACTGGAGATCGTAGTGGGAAACAACTAGGCGTGTCAGGGGGAGCCGACCCTAACTCAGGGACAATGTTGGGGGCGTAATGGCAGGAAAAACTCAGAGGGCAGTGTTTGCCGAGAGCCACCAAAAAAACCCACTTTGTTATACCGGAAAATAAATTAGATCATTATAGTGGCTATATGAAAGATCATGCTCTCATCTGTAAATTTATTGGAATCTAGCCCACTTAGAAAGATTTACTAAAATGGATCCAACTTAAGTGGCAGCCGAAAGGTCATATTGATATCAAGTTTGGAGCAAGAGCGTTCTTTACAGTCATATTCACCAACCTTCTTGACAAAGAAAGGATTTTTGAAGGGGGGCCTTATTTCTATTATAATGCAGGCATGTTTCTTCGACCACGGGAGGAATGTTACAATCAAGATCAAGAACAGTTCTTTTCCACTCCAGTTTGGGTGTGTTTATTTGCCCTACCTATTGATTTTTGGGACTCGAAGATTCTCGAAGGAATAGGTAACTCATTGGGGAGATTTGTCAAGATACCTAAAATGACAAGAAGAGACAGGTATACTTATTTCACCCGTATTTGTGTGTGTATGAATATTACAAAGCCCCTCCCTGAGTCAATCGAATTGGAGCATGAAGGAGAAGTATGGCAGCAATTAGTTGATTATGAACATATTCCACTTAGATGTAGAATATGCCATGAATATGGCCACCTGTTTAAAATGTGCCCTCTTAATAATCCTGATTAGCCTGAAGGCAAGTAGCCACAAGGAGGGGAAGTTCCTCCGGATAATGAGGATGGTTTTAAAACAGTTACAAGCAAATGATAGACAGGAAAAGAACATGTAAACTAGCAAAACAACCAAAAGCCATTGAGAAAGTGTATATTATTAAGTGTTGAGGGGATCAAATTTTTAAAAATGTAATTTTTTTTTTAAATTGACACTCAAAAAGAAGTTTGTATTTCTAGAGATTTGATCTTTCTTGATCCCAAGTTAATGTACATTCCATGTTTAAATTTAGTTAATAACTCTATAAAAAAATAATACTTATATTTAAATAGAGCATAGAACATGTGAACTAAAATTGCTTTCCATATATATATAATGAGGATTTTGATAGAATTGAAAATAAGAATATTTTTATAGGTAGAGATATTAAATTTTTATATAATATAAATAATATTATAAAAAACTATCATTGAAGTATAAATATTCCTTAAATTTGTATATTAAGAAAAAAAAAGTTGCATGTTGACATATTTGATCCCTCTCCTTAATGAGAAGTTACGATTATAATTGTATAGTACTTTTTGAAAATTATTTATTTTTATTTATCTATTATTATTTATATGAACTATAATTCTATTTTAAAGTGAAACCCGAGTTATATCTTGAGCATCTATGATTTTATTTAGAGTGGTTAAGACAATGATTGTTATCCTCCAACCCAATTCAATTCTCTCAAATAACATAATAAGTTTTATTATATATATATATATATATATATAAAAATGGGTAGTCCAATTAATATACAAAATGATATTTTTTCCAAAAATTCATTTATATAATTTATGATCAGTTTATGAGTTTTCTTTGTTTAAAATGTGTTTTTGAATGCATAAATAGATTCAACACCCTTAAATACCCCTAGATCACTACTCTTAAATACCCCTAGTTCATAGTGGTTAGGACAATGATTGTTATCCTCCCACCCAATTCAATTCTCTCAAATAACATAATAAGTTTTATGATATATATATATATATATATATTCTGTTTTTCTATATATATAAAAATGGGTAGTCCAATTAATAAACAAAATGATATTTTTTCCAAAAATTCATCCATATAATTTATGATGAATTTATGTGTTTTCTTTGTTTAAAATGTGTTTTTAAATACATAAATAGATTCAAACATCCTTAAATACCTTTAGAACACTACTCTTAAATACCCTTAGAGCACTAAAGCACTTGCACCCTTAAATATCTCTAGAACACTACTCTTAAAGACCCCTACAGCACCTTAAATACCTCTAAAATAATCCTAGAGCACCCTTAAATACCTCTAGAACACTACTCTTAAATACCCCTAGATACCCCTTAAATACCTCTAAAATTCCCCTAAGCACCCTTAAATACCTCTAGAACACTACTCTTAAATACCTCTAAAACACTACTCTAGAACACCTGTTAAATACCTCTAGAACACCCTTAAATACCTCTAGAACAATACTCTTACCAAACTCTTAAATATCCCTAGAACACCTTTAAACACCCACCTCTAGAACACTACTTTTAAATACCCCCAACTCAACTCTTAAATACCCCTAAAACACTCTTAAATGCCCACCTCTAAAACACTACTCTTAAATACCTCTAGAACACTACTCTTAAATATCCCAAATACCTCTAGAGTAAATGAAACAAAAATCTTTGAAATTCTTTATCTATCAAAAATTGAAAACCTCTAGAACACTTCTCTTAAATACCCCAAATACCCCTAGAGCAAACGAAACAAAAATCTTTGAAAATATTTATCAAACATTGAAAATCTTAAATCTTTATATCAAACTTGAAAAAAATGATATTTAAAAAAAATATATATATATATATTAGACGACTCTAAAAACCATTATTCTATCTCAATTTTATATTTTTTAAATATTAAAAATATATATATATACTCTAACATCACTAATAATATAAAATTTTACTATTTCTGATCTCGTTATTAGATCATTGAAATTGATAGCTGTAAATGTGTGATATATTTAAAATTTAAATAGGCGACAACAAAATGACTCGACTCTACTTTAAATAAATAAAATGAATGCTGTTTCATGGTTGCATTGTTATTGTATTCTTTTCTGTAAGTTTCGTGTACCCTTCCACTGTCGTCTGCACTGCAACTTCTACATTTATTACTCAGTTCTTTCTTTCGTGTTCCCCTGCAACTTCTACAATTATTACTGAGTTCTTTCTTTCGTGTTCCCGTTAAGTGTCGTTTCCGGTGCAAATTCTGTCTGCGAATTTTCAGAGATGGACAAAATATTTGGGAATACAATGCCATATGCCATTTGTTGTGCTTGTTTTCATACATAAATTCCAAAAACTGAACACTTGATGGTTACTCTGCAGCTACAGCCATTGGAATGCCAGTATTATTAAATTAGTTTAATTTATTATGTCATCAGACCAATCCAAACAATAGTGATAAGTCTGTAGCATTCTGTCCACATAGCAAGGTTGTGGTGACAGACTTTGCAAACTCATCAATGAATCATTATCATGCCCCTCTATATCTTTTATAAAAAATAAACATAAACTTCCTCAATCATATGACAATGCCAAGCTCAGCCTCATGTCCTCGATTCCCACTACTGAACATAAGGAGCATTTCTTGAGGTGGCTCTGCTAATTTCTCTGGTGGGCTCATATCCATCATTTGCAGCTTTGAATCAATGGCCGATGGAAACCTGGAGGCATGAGAAGTGGATGCCAATGGCACCACAGGGAGATTCTCACAATTACACATTTCAATCATAAAGCCATCAGGGTCATGAATGAACAGCTGATCCACGAACAATCCCCCTTCCTCTACTCTGCGTTTTACATACTTTATTTTCATATTTTGCAGCTTCATCTCCACCACCTGCATGTTGTCACACTGCACAAATGCAATCCATAATCAATTATATTAGTCAATAATCTCAATCATATCAGAGAATTCATGCAAAAACCATGACTAACATGGATATTCATTCACCATCAGTGTATCTATACCTGGAAGGAAAGGTGATTACCCCTTGGATTAATCTCAGATTTATTGGGTAAATCGTCTGGATTCTTACTGATCTGTAGCAAATGTATGCCAACTCCATAATTGAACAGCCTGCACAATCATCAAAACTATCAGATTGTTTGATATCTGTAACAAACACACTGGTTTAAACTGTGGTTAACGGGCAGAATTGAAAAGAAATATATTTTCCAGGCTCCATCAAAATCAAAGGAGCGGGGCCTGTTAATAGGAACAAATCCTAACACATTCTCGTAGAAATTAATGGAATCCTCAACAGATTTGCAGAGGAGAGAAATATGATTGAGGGAAGTTAGAGAGCGGAGCTGAAGATATTGGGGCAGACAATTCCAAAATTCAAAATTTCAAATTTCAAATTCGCGGTTTTTCATATTCAAATTTTACAATTCAAACTGCGTACATTGTATTGCAGCGTATTCGGATGCAGGGGCATGGGCATCCATTAAACTTTCTGAACCCATACGTATGCGATAAAGACAAGTACAGGATGATAAGACAGGGTTTCAACGACCATGGGGTGCATGGCATGTGTTGGGTTGCCATGGTCATTGGTACGTAAGGGGCATTAATGGGTCAATAGCAGCTAAAATATTGGTTGCCGTCTCATGAATGGATAGGGACACACTGTCATGGGTTAACGCAGTCAGTAAGTAAGCTCACTCGAACTCAGTTGATTACTGGTTATTGTTTATCATTAATGTAATTAGTTTTCCTGGCACCGTTAACCGGATCTTCACAAGCAGGTTAATGTGATGAGCTCCAACACCATCCTGGACCCTGTTTTTGTTGATTAACCAGGTATTTGGGGCTATCGATCCCCATTGTGGGGAAAAATCAACATCCATTTGACTGTCGGATTAATGGCTATAGACAACTCTAGTTAATTGAAATTTTCTATTTGTTTCTCCTTTTTTCTTTAGGTGCGGAAGCCACCCACGTTAAATTGTAAATATATTCGTTGGTTTTTATAGTTATCATGTAATTTACAAACATTAAATTGTAAACCTATTGGTTTTCGTAGTTAGCCTTTATGGAAAACTAAAGTCTAAATTAAAATAATCATTTTTTTTATGGTTGGTGTGGAAGGACAAGAATTTAATTTGGATGAATCTGCAAAAAAGAGGCTGGCAGGGACTTGGCATTTGTATGCTCTGGAGGTTGAGGACAATCGTCATTTGTTCTACTTTTGCCCCTTTGCCCTTCAAACTCTTGATATTGTCTGCACGAAGCTTCAAATCAGTACTCTGGTTTATCATTTGACGGAAGATTGTACAAGATGGTGGCTTAATAGAGGAAAACCTGTCAAGATCATTCCTATTCTCTTTCACTGGTACATTTGGTGTAATTGTAATAGGAATTTTTTTGAGAATATTTCTTGTTATCCCATTAATGTTGCTTTTCAGATTCTCAGCTCTTGGGATCATTTAAAGACTGACAAAAAGGCATTTGTTGATCTTTCAAAACGTTTTACTCCTCATGAGATTTCATACCCTGTGGGTTTTTTTGACGGGGCATCTCAACATTCTATCTGTGGTTGTGGGGCTTGGTCACTGATGTCTCCCGATTGTCATTACAAACTCTATTGGAATGGTGGAAGTGGTACGAACACAAAAGCTGAAGTGCTGGCCCTTTGGGGGCTGTTGTGGTTTTCCAGTCAGCTGTACATGGACAAGATTCAGATTATGGGGGATTCTAAAGTTGTGATTGATCATATGAACAGGAAAGCTTTAATTAATTTGGGCTCACTTGTTCACTGGATGGAGAGGATTAATAATCTGAAAAGTTCCTTCTCGTTTATCTCTTTTCACCATATCTATAGGGAAAAGAATAGTGAAGCTGATCGACTTTCAAAGAAAGGCTTGGTGGCTAATTATGGCGAAATGCATTATCAGCTGCATAGGCCGGACGGTGGAGGCGCAAAAGGCATTGTGAATCTTTTCTGTGGTTGTTTTTGTTCTTCTGGTCTCCTTTCTTCTATTCTCTATCGTTCTCTATTTTCGATGTCTGTTTGCTAATAATGATCACTGTAAACTTTTGTATGCGTATGTTCCTATAAGGACATCTTTTGTCTTGGATTGGTTCAGTTTTGCTTCGGCCTCTCTCGGTTGATGTAGTAGCCGGCCTTGATCTCCAAAGGGAGATTCTGTGCATGTTCTAAGTAATCTTTTTGTAATGATTTTGGTTTGCAGATCAAGTTTGTTTCTGGTACATTATATACAACCACAGTATTTTTTGTGTTGAAAAAATCTTGTAATTTAGAAAGAATATAAAGTTTTGGTTAAATATAAATGTAATGGGCACTTCTCCCTATAAAGTAAATGTTTCACAAATCTGATAACACTCATATCCGTAAAATTTGATATATATATATATAAATTTTTCATAATTATTTTTATCCATTATTTAAATACTTATATGTAATGTATGTAATTTTTTGATTATATAATTTTTTTGTTTATTTTAATTTGTATTTGTATATATTAAATATGGAAAAGTTTATCATAATTTATTTGTCAAATTACTAATGGCAATCGTTATTATTGGCTACTATCAGCTAATGCAAGTTGACTCATTATTATCATTCAAGAAAAATCATGCCATCTATAATTACTTATTTGTGATCCTACTAAACACCTCTAGGTTTTGGAGTGGGTAACATGTTTCCTTGCCAAAAAAAAAAAAAAAAAAAACCAAAAAACAAAACAAAAACTCTTAGCCAAAAAAAGCATTCTTAAAGCATATTTTATCTATCATTTAAATATAACGTATTATGTGTGTGTGTGTGTGTTTTTTTTTTAAATTTTTAATATATTTTTTTACCTATCATTTAAATATTATGTATAATATGTGTTGTTAGTGTTATCTTTGTCAATGTAAAAATGATTTTTTTGTTTATATAAATTTGATTGTGTATGTGTGATAATTAATTTTAAACATTATTCAAATATAATGAATTATATATGTTTTTGTTAATTTTTTTTTTTTGAATACCAAAGTAATTTATCTTAATAAGTTTATATAAACTATATTATCAAGAGTTCTTTTTTATTTCTCATCAGTCTTAAAATATAGTTTAACCAAGTAATATTAAGATGTATATATCTCTTGTACTAGTTTGGAAAGATCAATAACATTCAAATTAGCTAATAATTTCAAAGATTTTATAAATGATACTTAACCATTTTTAAAAATTGTTCAAGTAGTTTGGTCAAATCCAATACCAAACAATTAATATCAACTTTAAATAAACAAATAGTAATATTATAATAAAACAAGTTAAATCTTAAATAGTAATTTGTGAAGATTCTAAGATTTTAAGTAATAACACCAAGGACAAAGGCAAGGCCAAAGTCTCGAACACTCCAACCAAGCTTGGCAAGAGGTCAAGCAGGGAAGTTATGGAAACCTTATTTCAGGCTTATTCTGAGGAGACACCTTGCTTTGTCAAATCTCTCATTCATGGATGGGAGACCGATGCTAGAACTAAGATGGAGGAAGAGAAAGACATTGCAGAGGAGGAAATTACTCAAATCATTATTGACTCGGGTCAAATTCGAGGTAGAATTTCTCTGTTTCATCATTCTATCATAACCTATTGGTTGATAAAATTCCTTCTTGTCAAGGCAATAATGTTGGTACAGGAGGTTGGGGGGGGGATCCCAAGGCTGCAACAACTTTGTCTGAAATCAACAGAAGCATTCAGGAAATGAACCTTCGTCAGCACCATCCGTATGTGCGCCTCGACAGAATTAAGAAGGTATTACAATCCATGCACCAGGTTGATATGCTTGACTTTAGTGTCAAGGACCCAGCTCCTATCGAGTCAGATGATGAGTGAGCAATGATTAGCCTAAGTTTACTTTTTGATAATGATAACAGATAGATTTTATGTTTATGTTATATATATGCTTGCAAACACTGATATTGATATTAGCTATTTGAAGATAATACGAATTAGAATCAAGATGTATATGTTTTGGATGGCGTATAACTCGCTCAGACGGCCAACAAACCTGGTTTCCTACGGACACGTTGAGGCCTAATGCTGTATTTTCAAACCTGTTTTTTGTTATAAATAGAAAATAGAAAGGACCTACTAAGCTTACAAAAAAAAAAGATTTCAAGTAATAACAAGTGTAATATGCAGACCCACCTCTTATACAAAAAAGTGATATATATATATATATATATATATATATATATATATATAATCCATGGTATTGACCCATGATATTGTAACAATGTCTATTTACAAGTTGATAATATCCATGGTGAAATGAGGGTAAATATCCATGGTTAAGAATCTTGTTATATTGCAAGTATTAATTTTTAATTAAAAAAATGTTATTAAATTTAATTAAAATAAAATATTTTGATTTTCAAATGAGTTATGATTTTTGAACATGGGTATTGATAGGCCATGATATTGTAACAAAGTTTAAATTATTATGATATTGGCAAACACAATTTTTTTTTTTTTTTTTAAATGTAATTTCTATATTTGATAATTCAATTTAAAACCACATAAAAATACTCATCAATCACTTTGAAAAAAAATTACATTTAATTAAAAAAAATATTCACACACACACACATATATTTCAAAATTTTAATAAAAAATCTGTTTAATAATTTCAAAACTAATTAAACTTCATAGAATTTGTTTAATAATTTCAAAATTAATTAAAAGTCAAATCTTTTTAACCAAAATAAAAAACAATATAACTTACCATAGGTTAGTATAATAATATACATGATATGTATTTGAGAAAATTTATATTCTTTAACAAGTAAAAGGATTGAGCTCTGGAAACCCCTAAACCTAATTGATATCTATTTTATTAAGATTATCACCAAAATAAATTAAAAATATTATATTAAAATTGTAAAAATAAAAGAAAAAATAACATTTAAAAAAAAAACAAATCTATTTTATTCTATTGGATAGTTTAAAAAAAACCCTTATTTTGACCACTATATCTTCATAAATAAATGCTTTACATGACAATAAGTGAGTTTCAACCTTTTCAATATGTATATGTAAAATTTAAAATGATTAATGTTTAACTATATATAAAAAAGGAAAATACGTGATGCATATGCTTGAGTTTAATTTACGGAGGAATCTTGATAAATATGTCTATTTAACTTCAATTATATAAGAATTTGATTAAAATATAAAAAGTGAGAAACTTGTATTCGTTAAATTTAAGTTTGGGTGCTTTTGTCTTTTATTTTAATAGAGAATATTTAGAAATAAATTTTGGTGAAAGTATTAAAGTTAATTGTAAATTAAATAAGAATTTTATTGAGAAATTTTATCAAAAAAATATTAAAATTTATTATATTTTAATATAAAAATTATAGAAAAGTTTAAAATAAAAATAAATTCTGATTATAATTATAAATTGACGATGATTAACTTATATTAAGATAAATATGGTCTGTGAAGTTTTAAAAATATGAAAAATTAATCATTTTTTTTTTAACATATTATTTCTATGTTAAAAAGATTGGTAATATGATACAAAATTTGAAAATTAAAACGAATTTGAATATAAGTTGGGAAATCTAAGAGAAAGTGTGTTTCATCTTCAACCCTAGAGACAATATTTTCTTCCCATTGCTAGACCAATGCCCAATTTCACTACCAAAACATTTTGTCTCGGTCAAACTTAAAAAAAATAAAAACAAATAATAATAAGAATTAAAATTGTAATTATTAATTAGAATGTTTTGATTCCATAAAACTAACTAAAATTAAAAAAAAAAATTATAATTAATAATTAAATAATCCTAGATGCATCTTAATTTTGGATTTACCAAGTGTCTAGAGGGATGAAATGTGCAAACCTCTTTTAGAGTGAAAAGACATTTAATCCATCATCTCCCTTAGCAAATGTAGAAATTATATAACTTATGTGTTATATGTCCAAGATTCTCCTGATCTCACACTATTTTAGCTTCATGCAAAATACAAAATCTATTCCACCATTGATCATTTGCAGAAATTAAATCAAGATTGAAATGCACACATGAAACAATAAAAATTCACACACATTAACACAACTGTTTAACAGGAAAGCCTGAAGCTGAAAACCCCAACTACTTGTATATAATATATGTTATAGAGATCATGTAACAATCCTCATACAAAGCTGATCATATCCAGCTCTCAGTACAATACAATCACTACACACTAATCAGGCTCGATCTTGCAAATCCATGCACCGATCTTTGCCACCTGCTAACTTGCCTCTACTGTGCAATCCCTACTGAAGAATGGATTTGAATGAATTTGAATTGCTCCACGATAACCTCACAGCTGATATCTCATGTCTGATGATCTGTGAAAAAAGTAATCTGTTACTCTGGTGTGATATTACTGTGCTCTTTATCTATATTAGTCTCCATTAAACTTTTATCACATGTGGTTAACACATTATGTTCTTGATTTGGGTCATTAATGAGTTATGTTTAATAAATTGAAACAACAATTAATTACTTTAACTCTCACCTCTGGTCTTGTGTTAGTTAAATGAATCTGTTCAGCTCTGCATTGAGATCTGTGAGATTCAAACTAAATACAACTCCACCAACTACTATCCAACTCCACCCACCGAACTTTGTCACATGAGTTCTAATGAATTCCTCCATGCAACGTGTCACGACCTGAACTTAAAAAGAATAGCGTGAATTTCCTTACGTAAATTTGCGATTGCCACATCTGTGCACTTCACTGAAGTTCTCCAGAGAATAAGATCATGTTTATAGTCCAAATATTATTAAGAGCTAATAATATTCGACATATCTATTTTTAGACTGGCAATCTAAAAATAGATTCCGCCAAATATGTCTAAAAATAGAAGTCCATCTATTTTTCTAACTTGACCAACCATCCACAAATAGCATACTGCAACTCATAGAATATGATCGACATGTCTAAAAATAGACATAGTCTAAAAATAGACTTTGCGCCAAAAATCACCTGTGTGGGCCCCACCTAGTTTAGGTGATTATTTTCCAACTAGGATCAAGGATGATGTTTCAGGATGCCTCCTTCACTGTTTCTTGTTGCAATCTTCAACACTCCCTCTCAAAAAGAAAGGACTGTCTTTGCATGCGACATGCAACTCCATGCATTCGCCCTGCAACCTTTACAAGCGTCCTGCAACTCCATGCATCTGCTCTGCAACTCTTCCGAAACTGAAAGGCTCCAAACAACTCAATCAATCTTAATGCATTTATCATCAAAGTCTTCAACTTCTGTTGGTACCAACTGCACATGTCTTGAGGAACCACTTCGCTGTTGAACTCTGCACCCATGCACTCTGCACTTGCTGTCAACTCTGAACCGCGCTCCAATATCCGACACTGTCACTTTGATCTGCCCACATAAATCCAAATGATCATGCTACTGCTGCTCTGTGAGCACCTCGTAGCCAGGTTCAATTCATGAGATCCACACCATCTCCATGAATCCTGCCCATAAATCTCCTCTTGGGATTATTCATGCATGTCACCCCACCTCTCACTTGGTGGTATAGCTGCATGCACTCCCTCTGCCCATCTGGCACGAAATTTCTCTGCATGAGTGGTTGCTCCCACTCCATGATCCTCATCTTGTGGCTGCTCCACATCCCGAGGTTCACTCTTACCTGCATGCGCCAAATCTTGCTCCCTCTCAAGCGTCAATTGCATGTCTTTCTCGCACTTCCCAACAGTAGGAAGCTCCGTGGAAATCCCATCTACTTCAAGTCTGTAGAGATTCTTCACTCGAATCCCAACCTTCTTGACTTGCCCTGTTGCTTTGTACTGAAGGAAAACTTTTCCTTCACTAAAGACAACATCATACCCTTTATCCTCTAACATTGCGACTGAGATTAAATTCTTCTTTAAACCTAGAACATGCACTACATCTTGTAAAAGAATGAGTTTACCTGACTCCCTCTGAAAGGTAATGGTACCAATGCCGGTCACACTATATCGTCCATTGTTGCCCAACTCAACATGCAACTGGAGATATTTCTCCACCAAGTCACTGAAAAGGTTCACATCTCTCGTCATGTGAAAGGAAGCACCACTATCAAAGTACCACCCCGATCCCAATGCACTAGACACCAGGCATGTGATCAATGAGAAATCAAGCTCAAATTGCGAGGCAAGAGCCTCACCAACTGCAGCGCCAACATCCATCTTGTTCTTCTTCTTATGTGCACAATTAGTGGCGAAATGCCCATGTTCGTGACAATGAAAATACTTCACTTTGGACATGTCACGCTCTTTGCCATCTTCACTGGCCTCAGATATAGAATGGAATTTCTTCCCCTTCTTCTTCTTTGCCTTGGAAACCAAAGCGCAATCCTCTTCATCATCATTCTTCGAGGAAGATCCATCCCTGGTACTTCGCCTTATCTTCTCCTGCACAAGATCCGACCAAAGTCGCTCCCATCCTTGCAGTTTCTCCCGTCCATTGATAGAGTCTTCGTAGCTATGCCAACTCTTCGAAATCCCAAGGAGAGCCAAGCTCACCAAGTCTTCTTCATCAACACTGACTCCTACACTCCCAAGCTCATCCCTGCAGTGGACAAACTTTGTCAAGTATACCGGAATAGTGTCATTCTTCTCCATTTTTATTTTTCTGAGCTTGTCTTTAAGTGCCAACTTCCTCTGGTCACTTCTGCTTTGGAAAAATTCTTTCAAAGCCTTCCACATTAAGAATGGAGTGGATTGACCGTGAAGGCTTGACACAATGTGATCCTTCACACTTTCCAAAAAAATCCTTTGACACTTTGCTACCTTCTTTTGCCATGCGTTAAGTGCGGCTGCATCGCTAGAACCCGGTTTAGGAACATCGATATCGATGGACTCCTTCAACCCATTATCATCCAACACCGCCTCCATCCTATCCTTCCATGCAATATAATTCGAGCTCCCATCAAGGGCATAGTCCAATCGAAATCCGTTGAAAGACATTTCAATAAATGCTCAACTTCGACACCAAGAAAACACTGCAGCAAATTCTAATTCCACTAGCACAAAACTCAACCGCTTCAATAATTGCAATCTCCTATGATAAATACTGCTCTGATACCATGTAGAAATTATATAACTTATGTGTTATATGTCCAAGATTCTCCTGATCTCATACTATTTTAGCTTCATGCAAAATACAGAATCTATTCCACCATTGATCATTTGCGGAAATTAAATCAAGATTGCAATACACACATGAAACAATAAAAATTCACACACATTAACACAACTGTTTAACGAGAAAGCCTAAAGATGAAAAACCCCCAACTATCTGTATATAATATATGTCATAGAGATCATGTAACAATCCTCATACAAAGTTGATCATATCAAGCGCTCAATACAATACAATTGCTACACACTAATCGGGCCCGATCTTGCAAATCCATGCACCAATATTTTCCACCTGCTAGCCTACCTCTACTGCGCAATATCTACTGAATAATGGCTCTGAATGAATTCGAATTGCTCCAACCTTGCTCATGTAATCCTCATAGGCATCTCCAATGAATGTGTGGTGCAAAAAATGCAACACTATAGTCACAACTGATAGTCACACTTGCTCTTTCACCTATCTCTCCACTGGTCTCCATTGAAATTGCCATGCACTGTAGTTAACTGATGTATTCTTCAGTTGATTAATGAGTTATTATTTAGTGAATTAATTAACTAATTAATTCACACCACTCTCACTAGTGTATCAATCAGTTAGACTAGATAAAACTAGCTGAAATGAGTCTAACTGAGTTAAACTAAATACAACTCCACCAACTACTTCTCCAACTCCACCAAACTCTGTCACATGAGTTCTAACTGAAGTCCTCCATGCAATAGCTCCAGTAAACCCTCAGGAATAGTGTAATTCCTCCTGTCAGCTTCTCTGCCACATCTGTGCACTTAACTGAAGTGCTCCAAGAGAATAAGATAATGTTTAGAGTCCAAATATTATTAAGAGCTAATAATATTCGACATATCTATTTTTAGACTGACAGTCTAAAAATAGACTCCGCCCAATTTGTCTAAAAATAGAAGTCCATCTATTTTTCCAACTTGACCAACCATCCAAAAATAGCATCCTGCAACTCATAGAATATGATCGACATGTCTAAAAGTAGACATAGTCTAAAAATAGACTTTGCGCCAAAAATCACCTGTGTGGGCCCCACCTAATTTAGGTGATTATTTTCCAACTAGGATCAAGGATGATGTTTCAGGATGCCTCCTTCACTGTTTCTTGTTGCAATCTTCAACAGAAAATCTAGAGGTAAAATAGATTTAGGCTAATTATATTTTAATATCATTGTCTGTTTTATGTAAACTTTGATATAAATTTCTAAATTATAATTAAAAAAATAATTCAATTATAATATCAAATTATTATATATAATATAATTTAATGGGAATTGAGAATTTTCTTTATGCCTTCCAAGAATCCTTGGAAAGTGGCTTTGTTTGTATAGTATTGGGAATTTGGGAATAAGTTGGAAATGACCTACAGATAAATCAAAAGTTAAGGGAAGAGTTTAAAAAGTTTAAAACTTGTACAATATTTCACACTCAAGGATGAGGGAAGATGTGTGGAATTTAAGGTGGGTGTGTGTTTGAACCCCAATGAGATGGACAAAGAAACCTTGAGATGAAATGCATGAAATCTAACCATACCAACCCCCATCTCCCAAACTATGGATAAGGGTGTATATTTCATGCAATTTCCAAGGATAAATGTGGTGCAAGAGGTTGGAAACATGCGAAAATATTTCTGTGAAGAAGGGGGAGGAATATAAATATGTGATCCATGTTGGCCAGGGCTAGCTGACAGATTCCTTTTTCCTAGTGGCATCTCTTATGAAAAGGAAATTAAAAATATAAGAAGTACATGAGAAGAGTGTACCAACCCCTAAAAGGAAGACATTTAGTTGCACACTATTCAAAAATATTGAGTAAATAACATATATTAAATTCTAGTAATTGAAATTCATTTTGAAGAAGAATCATTTCTATTGTTCATCAATGCACTAATTTTGATTGAAATTTTGTCCCAACAAATCCTACTAGCCAAGGATAATACCTATCATCAATTCCCATTATATAGGTTCTTGGAATTTAGAAACATATATAATTAGATAGGAAACCTAAACCTATAAATAAAGGGATGTATCTAGAAGATGGGATGCGAGAGACAACAGTTCACACCTTCAAAAAGAAATCATGGATCAAAATAGAGAGAGAAGAGAGAGAAGTCGGAGGTTCATGAATATTGCAATGGGAGTCTAATAAGCCTACAACCTAACTAAAAAATTCTTAAGCCCTAAAGAATGGAGGTGCATGGAAGTTAGGAAGTGGGTGTGTTGGATCCCACCTAGATAGATAAAGAAATGTTCAAGTGAGAGGCAAGGCATGGAACCACACCATCCCATATCTCCAAAACTATGGATATTATTATATAACAATGGATAATTGGTGTATGGTTGAGTCAATTTGCAAGGATAAAATTTTCACATGAGGTTGGAAAACATTAAAAAAGAATTGTATATGCACAATTTCTGTATATGTATAATTTTTGTATATGCACAATTTCCACATATGCCCAACTTCCATATATGTGCATATCTTCTGTATATGCCCATATATACTATATGTTTGCATATCTTCAGTATATGTGTGCATATACATAAGTTGTGTGAAACTTCCGCAATACACATATACAATAATATCCATATATGCATATCTTCTGTATATGTGCATATCTTCTGTATATGCACATATCCTCCGTATATGTGTAACTTTTGTATATGTGCATACCTTTCATATATGCACATCTACTGTATATGTGAAACTTACAGATATGCACATATACGGAAGAAGCACATTTGCATATGCGGAAGTTGTACATATATAGAAGACATGCACATATACATAAGTAGATGTATATATATAGAATTTGAGAATATATGGGAGATGTGCATATACATAATTTATGCGCAAATTCAACCACTGTATATGTGCAGCCTCCGTATATGCACAATTTTTGTATATACGTAATTTTTGTATTATGCTCAACTTTTCATTAGGGGAATTTTGAGGTTTAAAATGGGCCTCCTAAGAAAAATGTACAATCAAAATTCACTTCATGAGAACCAATCACATTTTAGGGGATGACATCATCCCTAATGGTTGATGTAGCATTGCTTGAGTTAAATGTACTTACTTGTCATATTCTCAATGGTGGATAAAAACTCATGGTTAACCATGTCAGTGCTCTAAGTACTTTTAAAGTCGTAAAGTACTCATAATAAATGTCATTTCACACTTTTTGAATAAAATAATATTATTGTCATTTCATATTTCTTGAAAGAAACAATGCATATCCCTATACATTTATTATATTATATTATTTTTATATAGTATATTAATTACATGTTATTATACAATTTAAATAATATAAATTTTAATTAATAACATATAATATATTTAATAATTTATAAATTGATATTTATATTTTATTTTAAGTTATTTAAGTACAAAGTACAAATGCATTAGTTGTTTAATGATAATGATTTTTTCTTGAAAAACTCATTCCTATTTATAGTCACATCAGTACAATTTTTATATTAATTTTATTTTGGTACAACTTTTGAATTGAATTTAACTATGGTTACATGGATTGTGGTGCAAAAAGTGAATTTCAAATTCATAAATATTAGTTTATTGATTTATATATTATTTTATTATTTCTTTAGGAGGCCCATTTTAGACCTCAAAATTCCCCTAATAGTATATGTGCATATCCATTTGCGTATACACGGAAGATATACATATATGTGAAAGTTGCTCCTATACTAAGGCTAAAGTCTTGCACATCTTCGGTATATGCATATATCTTCTATATATGACCAACTTTTGTATATGCACATTTATGGAAGCTATGCATATAAAGAAGCAGTGCACAACTTTCATAATATGTATATTCGACAACCTCCATATATGCACAACTTTCGCATAAGCAAAACTTCCATATATGCATAACTTTCATATGCACGTATGTCTTATGTGTATGTGAATCTACCGTATATGTGCAACTTCTATTTTTTTTTCCAAGGAAAAATTCGTAATTTTATTAATGAAAACAAAATTACATGTTGTAAGTGCTGGTAATTGTTAAAGACAGGCTATCAAGTTACATCATAATAACCTATAATACATGAGGAGAAATTAAACTTTTCTCCCCTTATTCTTTTTTACCTTGCGCCAAGGACCTTGTGTAGGCGTGGTGGAAATAAGGGCAAGTTGATTTTTTGCTGTGATTGCTCCATTGCCCTTATCTGAATCTTAAGTGTCTAAGTTGTGTTGTCTTTTGTTTCCCCCACTGTGTTATGAAACCAACTCCAAAAATAGAAGAAAAGAGAGATCAACGCCTTATAAATCAACCACTTCGAGGGGGAAACCTCCAATACATTACATAAATGAAAAATTCTTGGATGACACAAATGACCAAAACCTCCTTCTATATATAGGAGTCCATGGGCCCACAATATAATCCTAGCCGACCTAATAATAAAAATGTAAGGGCGCAATAATAACAATATTGGGGTTATAGGGTACAACAATAACAATAAGGGGGCTACACTAATAACAATAAGGGACTAAAATAGTAATATAGGGACCTAACATGCCCCTCTCCTTCAAAAAAATGTTGTCCTCAACGCTTGAGTAGCTATGGGTGATTCTGTATAAAATTCTCATCCTCCCATGTAGAATCTTCAGTGGGTAAGTTCTTCCACTTGATGAGATACTCTGAAATTGATCGATTTCGTAGCTGTCGAGTTATTGTTTCTGTGACTGCTTTAGGTTCCAATATGATTTTTCCTTCCTCATCAAGTTCTGGCAATATTGTTTCAACTGGAAGATTTTCACCTATAACCTTCTTTAAGCATGAAACATGGAAAACTGAATGCACTCGTGAAGAAGAAGGAAGCTTCAATTTGTATGCCATAGTACCAATATTTTGCAACACCTTGTAAGGACCATAGTACTTTGGCGAAAATTTATTATCCTTCTTAGCTTGCTTGAGGGATATTTGTTTGTATGGTTGTAGCCGTAAAAATACCCAGTCTCCTACATCAAAAATTATCTTGCTGCGATGTTGATCTGCCTGTTGTTTCATTCGATTTTGTGCCCAATTTAGGTTATCCTTTAAGAATTGGAGAACTTTTTGTTGATGCTCGATGTGATATTCCACTGCTTGAAACCTCGAATTTTCTCTTAAAGATGATGTGATGGACGTTGGATGATATCCATAAAGTTCCATAAATGGGGTCATTTTTGCTGCAGTATGGAAGGAAGTGTTATACCACCATTCAGAGAGAGGTAACCACTTGACCCATTGTGTTTGTTTATCAGATACAAAACAACGAAGATTTATTCACTATCTTAGTTTGACCATCAGATTGAGGATGATAAGATGAGCTATGAGCTAATTGAGTACCCAAACAAGAAAATAACTCTGTCCAAAAATTTCCAGTAAAAATGGGATCTTTGTCGCTCATAATAGCCTTTGGGTTTCCATGTAGATTTTGAATTGTGTCCATAAATGTAGTAGCAAATATACTTACTTTAAATGGATGAGATAATGCAAAAAAATGTGCATACTTGGTAAGTCTATCAATTGCCACCATGATGACACTCTTTCCTTCGGACTTAGGTAAACCTGTGATAAAATCCATTGAAATCTCCTCCCAACATTGACATGGAATGGATAAAGGTTGTAGAAGACCCGAGGTCTTAATTGTCTCAAATTTATTTTGTTGGCAAACCAAAAATTTTGCCACAAACTTTTGAATATCAAATTTAAGGCCATCCCAAAAAAATTCTTTCTTCACCCTGTGGTAAGTTTTTAAAAATCCTGAGTGTCCTCCTAAAGGAGAAGTGTGCAATTCCAAAAGAATCTTTTATTTTAGTTGGGAATTCTTACAAAGATATAAGTGATATTTGTACCATAAGGAATCATTTTTCCAACTAAATGTATCAGATGTACTAGGATCTTGCTGCAACTTTTGAATGAGTGTCCACACTTCTTCATCCTTCTTCCATTCGTCCCTTGCTTCGGTTATCTAATCTCGTTGGACAATATAAATGACACAAAGCAATGCTTCCACCTCTTCATTCTTTCTTGAGAGTGCATCTGCAATAACATTTAGCTTCCATTTTTTGTAGATTATTTCAAAGTCATAACCCAACATCTTTGTGACCCATTTTTGCTGCTCTTATGAAGATATTCTTTGTTCCAAAAAGTGTTTAAGACTATCATGATCAGTTTTTACCTTGAAGTGTCTTCCCATTAGGTAAGTTCGCCATTTCTTTAGTGCATGTAGTATTGCTAACATTTCCTTCTTATAAATAGGTTTCTGTAAATACTTTCCTTTGATTGGACGACTTTCAAAAGCAATGGGTCTTCCTTCCTGCATTAAAACTGCACCAATTCCATTTCCTGAGGCATCACATTCCACAATAAAGGTTTTTGTGAAGTCTGGCGTAGCTAAGACCGGTGTTAGGTACATTGCCTCTTTAAGATGTTCAAAGGCCTTAGTTGCTTCAGGAGTCCATGAAAATGCATCTTTCTTCAATAATGTTGTTAGAGGTGCTGCTATTCTCCCATAATTCTTAACAAACTTGCGATAATACCCTGTTAACCCGAGAAATCCTCGCAACTACTTTATGGTTGTGGGGACTTTCCATTCCTTAATAGCTTTAATTTTGTTAGGGTCTACCTTAACACCCTCGTGAGATACAATATGACCCAGATATTCCACCTCTTGTACTCCAAAGAAACATTTGGATGTTTTTGCATATAATTGTTTCTCTTACAATAGTTTGAGCACCCTGTCAACATGTTGAACATGATCCTTCCAAGACCTGTTGTAGATTAGTATATCATCAAAAAATACTAGCAGGAATTTTTTAAAGAAGGGTTTGAAAATAGAATTCATCAACCCTTGAAATGTAGAAGGTGCATTGGTAAGGCCAAAAGGCATGACCAAAAATTCATAATGACCCTCATGAGTTTGAAATGTTGTTTTCGAAATATCTTCTATCTTCATTCTAATTTGATGATATCCTGAATGAAGATCCAACTTGGTAAAATAAATTGCTCCATGTAATTCATCCAATAATTCATCAATCACAAGAATGAGAAATTTATCTTTAATGGTGAGCTCATTGAGCTCCCTATAATCCATACACATGCACCATGATCCATTCTTCTTGTGCACCAATACTACTGGAGCAGAGAAAGAACTTTGACTAGGTTGAATTATACCAGCCTCTAACATTTCTATAATCATACGTTCAATTTCGCTCTTTTGGACATAAGGATATCTATAAGGCCTAATGTTTGGAGGAACACTTCCTGGAATCAAATGAATAACATGATCATGATCACGAATAGGTGGGAGTCCTTTGGGAGTTTCAAACACCTTGGAATGATTCTCCAAGACTTTTTGGAGATCTGCAGAAATAGATGATTTTGATGTTGGAACTTCTAGTGAGCATAATTGTGCAATTACGCCTTGTTGTTCTTTCTTCAGAAGCTTTGTCATGACATTAGAGATTATTATCTTTCTTGGCTTCCCTGCGATACCCCGTAATTCGACTTCCTTTCCTTCTGATTTTTTTTTTTAAGAAAAGTTCTTGAAAATTAAATGCTACCGTCCCCAAAGATTGTCACCATTGTACTCCTAGTACGACATCAAAACCTCACATAGGAATGGAAAGCATTGGAATATTCAATACATATTCCCCCATGGTTAGCTTGATATTATGGCATTTTCCAGAGCAATTTATACTTCCTCCATTTGAAACCATCACTTGACATTCTGGTGATGGGTATAGGAAAAAATTCAATTCCTTGGCTACCTTACAATGAATAAAATTATGGGTACTACCCGAATCAATCAACACTATTACCTTTTTCTTCTTGTTATGTCCTTCTATCTTGAGAGTTTGAGGAGTGGTAATTCTTGCCAATGCATTACACGATATGGTCGGACTCATTTCTTCCTCTTCTACGGTTGGTTCCTAGTGTATATCCTCTTATTTTGAATATTCTTGTTCATTTTATTCTTCCTCTTCACAATCTATGTAGTTTAATTTCTTCTCAGCACACTTATGACTTTTAGTGTATTTTCTATCACAACTGTAGCAAAGCCCTTTTTCTCTTTTTTCTTCCAATTCTTGTGGTGTCAACCTTGTAGATTGTGGAAGTCTAGGAGTAGCAACACTTCCATCTTTATATATGTGAGTGGTAAACTTCCTTGTTGCCATAATTTTACATTCAGTTTTTCTTTCCAAACTGAATGCCTTTTCCAATGAATCAGGTTCCCAAATGCGAAATTCATGTTGGATGTTATCCTTTAAAGTCCTTATGAAGACATCAATCCTACGTTCCTCTGGAATATCAGTTATGCTTATATTCAATTTTTGGAAGTCCTCAATGTGCTCCACCATTGAACCCTTTTCTTTGAGATTTATCAATTGGCTAAAGAAGGTGTTGCTTTTTGTATCCTCATAATGTGCTATCATTTCCTCCGTAAAAATTGACCAAGTGACAATTTTTTTACGGGAGCAAAGCCATCGATACCATACACATGTATTTTGTTCTAAATGTAAAGTTGCAATGCATACCTTTTGTGTGTTTTTCACATTATTGAGATCAAAATATTACTCCATCTGTAATATCCATGTTACGGGATCCTTGCCATCAAACTTCCTCATATCCATCTTTGGAATATGGTGGTTCTTCCATCCAACATTAGAGTTTATGAAATCACGATTAACATTTATTTTGTTCTCATCATGAGTTTCCTTTACTATCTTTTTGCCATTAGGAAATATTTCTTGTATCAACTTTTCCAAACCTTTGATATCTACTTTTAGATCATTCTTCATGTTTTCCATGTTGTCTTTCATTTTTTCATTGATCTTAGCTTCCATGTCATCCATATTAGCTTCCATGCCCACTTCCATGCCATCCATCTTAGCTTCCAAACCATTAATCTTAGCTTCCACGCCTTTCTTCAAACCATTAATCTTATTTTCCACGCCTTTCTTCAAAACTTCCATTTCATTTTTTGTTGCTCTTTGTGATAGAAAAATTTGGTGCACTTGCTCTTGTAATTTTGATATCTCATGTTGTGTTTCTTCGTCTTCATGAGTCATAGTAGAGCCTTCTGAAGGCTTAATGGGTGTTGAATTCTTTTTAGGGGGCATTTTAGAACCCAATACTGATATCTATTCTTCAATATGCCCTTGGAATAAATTCAAACTTTTTTTTTTTTTTTATTATAAACGAGACTTATGTAATTCGAAAGAAAAACACACCTTTTTCTTGCTTTTGAGGAGCTTGATATTGAAATTGAATTATCTATGTGATTTTGGATCTTTAATATCTGAAATCTAGCCCTGAAGTAGCCCTTTGAATCTTCGTTCGAACGCCACAGGTCTGACCTGATTTGGATTCTTCAAGACAAAGTTATGCCCAATCTCCCACAATGATCTAATTATGGACTAGTTCAGTAGAACGAACTTGTAAGACTTATCACGTGTCACTGTTTCCTCCTTCAGCTCTAAAATTGATATACCGAAAACTACATTCCATGCACCTGTAGCCACTTTTTACAGAATCCCAATCCGATGCTCAGAGAGAGAGTTATGACGTTTTTTCCACGGTCACCTCTTTGAGATTAAATTCGGGAGCCTGAAACAATCCTAACTTCCACATATCATATCTCCAAAAATATTGCAAACCAAGGTTTGAGATTTTTATAGAAGGTTCTTTAGTATTTCTGATTCACACTGTAAAAATTTCAACTTCTGAAACTTGGTATAAGAAACGTTATAGCGAAAATTTCACGATGACCTATTTTAGTTGAAATTTGAGAGCCTGAAAAAAATCTAACTTCCCCAGATCATATCTATGAAAATATTGCGAACCAAGATATGAAATTTTTACAAGAGGTTCCTCAGAATTGTGGCTTCGCACTATACAAATTTTAGCTTCTGAACCTTCGTAGAAAAAAGTTATTGCGAAAATTCCACGATTACTTGTTTGGAGCAGCAAAACCCTAGAATCCAAAGTTCTGATACCAAATGTTATGAAACCAGCTCCAAAAATAGAAGAAAAGAGAGATCAACGCCTTAGAAATCAGCCACTTCGAGGGGGAAACTACCAATACATTACATAAATGAATAATTCTTGGATGATAAAAATGACCAAAACCTCCTTCTATATATAAGATTCCATGGGCCCACAATATAATCCTAGCCGACCTAATAATAAAAATGTAAGGGAACAATTATAGCAATATTGGGGTTACAGGGGTACAACAATAACAATAACGGGGCTACACTAATAAAAATAAGGGACGAAAATAGTAATATAGGGACCTAAAACACTATCCGGTGCCCCATGGTACTTTTTCGATTGGGTCTTGTTGGTAAGTTCAAACGGATCCTGTATCTCTTGTTCTTGTGTCTCAAGTTCGGTTGTCGTCTGATTGTTTTCATTTGGGATGGGTGAATCATCTTCTTCTTTCATCTCATGTTCTTGTTCTTCTGAAGGAAATTTCCATCATTTGGTTGCTTTCCTTGTCTTTTTATTTTTTATGTTGTCTCTTTTTTCTTCTGGGCATGTGTTTTGCAAATGCCCGGTGTTCCTGCATATTCTGCATATGAATGCAATGTTTTCATAGTTAAGATGTTGAGTCCATTTTTGTTGTTTGTGATTTAGTTGGATGCTCTATAGAATCCCTTTGCTGAGGTCCACTTCCACACAGATGCCTGCAAAGGTGTAGATCCTCTCATCCAAGCGTTGGGTGTTAGTTTTTATGTATCTCCCATTGATGTTTCCTATGCCTGTTAGTACACCTCCATTCCAGAAATGAAGTGGGAGGTTGTATATCCAGACCCAGACCGACATTATGGTGACCTATATAGTATTTACATCAAAATATGGAAACCATGGTGTGGTGAATAGCCCGGTGGATCCCCATAACCATGGTCCAGCCCTAAGAATGATGTCTCTAGCCTCCGAGGGTAGGAACTTGACAATCAAAAATCCCTTTGAACAGAGATGGATTTCACAGTCCATGGCCCAGTTAGTGAATATCCAATGAAAGAGATCCATTGGTTTGGGCCAGATGCAATTAAATTTGTAGATTAGTGCTTGAGATTCGAAATTGGATCGATGTTCATCAATCTCTGGAAAGTCTATTTGCAGTTCTGGCACGTAATTTAGTTGTTCCATAATGTAAGTTTTTGGGGCATTCTCAGCTGGAAATATTGGAGATGCTGTTTTGTTTTTCCCCTGTAATACGTTCCTGTAAGAGGGACTTTTTGGGAAGTCATTTTTGGATGTTCTTGGTCCCCTGGGACCCTGGGATTTGTTCTGCACAACTGATCCACCTCTTAGTCACATATTGAGATAAATGGTGGAGCGAGGGCAAAAGGAGTATTCTTTGATTGTGCGGGAGTCTTGTAAGGAACCCCCACTATAGATTAGGGACTGCAAATGACAAAGGTATCTAAGGTTAACCTGATGTATTACTTCAGGTCTGTAACCCCGTAAGTATCTTATGCCCAAATTGAAAAACTATTCCCCACAGGGGGTTTTATGAAAATATGAAAGAAATTCGAGCTTACCTATTTCTCCTTTGCTGTGACGCTAATGTCGAATCCTGTTGATGTCTGATCTGTCTGCAAATATAGGGGCCAAAGGGAGTCAGGTTCCAAATCTCGATAGGGAAAAATGTTGGGAGACAGGGTAGCGTTATCAGGCGAATAACACTGTGAGTCAGGCACGTTGCCTCCAAAATGCCCCAGAACGAGCACATAAATCTGAGGGTAGTAATGTTTCCTGTCTCACCTGGTAACCGCCGACATTAGGTGTGATCTGGTCGGATATACGCCCCTACCACCGAGCACCAGTACTTGAGATCTGGTGCGGTGACTTCACATGGAAGACAGACAAGGGTAAGGTGCCATCGGTGCAGTCCATGGCAGCAGGTCGAGGGAGTCGGTGGGGTCTCGAGTGTCGGCTGCAACGGGGTTTGAGATGCCCCAAGTCCAGTCTTTGTTCCATTATTTCCCTAAACCACCGTAAGGGTGTATCCATGTCCGTATACCGTCTATTGAGTTTCCATGAGAGGCCACAGACAAACGAGTGCAAAAACAAAATCTGAAGACCCTAAACCTTCCTCTGGCCACCATCGCTCCTCTTTTTTTCATCTCCTTATGTGAAACTTATATATATGCACATATATGGAAGATATTCACATATAAAGAAGATGAAAATATATGAAAGATATGCACATATATGAAAGGAATGCACATAACGTGTCAAGTACCACAAAGTTCACATGCACGGAATCAACAAATTCGGGACCACTTCTCACACTTGAAAGATAATTCCCCGAGGGGTTATTGCTTGCCCTTTTATGTGGACACTTTGTGGCATAGTGCTCGAATTCATGACAATGAAATAATTTAACTTTTGACAAATCTTTCTTCTTGCCCCCTTGACTAAATTTTGGTTTAGATTGAGATTTCTTCCCTTTTCCCTTCTTTTCCTTTCCATCCAATGAAAATTTTTCTTCATCCTCACCCTTGGATGAAGTCTCATCTCTGGTATTCCACCTTATTTTCTCTTGTACCAAGTTAGACCATAAGTGCTCCCAATTCAATATTTTTTCCCGCTCGTTCAACGAATCTTAATAACTATGCCAACTCTTGGGAAGGCCCAGAAGGGCTAGGCTTACCAAGTCATCTTCAGGGACACTAACACCGAACTCGCTCAGTTCATAACGACATTGTGTGAACCTACTTATATACTGCGATATAATGTTATTCTTCTGCATCTTAATACTTTGAATTTTATCCTTGAGCAACAAATTTCTGTGGTCACTACTATTCTCGAACAATTTTGTCATTTCTTTCCACATTATGAACAAAGTTTCTTTGCCGTCGATATTTTAGACAATATGATCTCATACTCCCTCTAAGATTATTCTCCTTACCTTGGCTACATATTTATTCCACTGTGCAAGGTCCTGGAAATCAGTTGTTGGTGGTCTTGTAATATCTGTCTTGACATATTCAAACAATCCATTGTCATCCAATACTTCCTCCATGCGGTCCTTCCATGCAACAAAATTTGAGGTACCTTCCAAAGCATACTCTAGCCTTATTCAATTGAAGGTCATATTCTCTGATCTCAAGAAATCCTGCAACACTTATCTCCAAATCCGAATCTCCTCATAAACAATTTCGAATTTCTTCTCTTATGTGAATCTAGCTCTGACACCATGTAGAAATTATGATGTATATTTGCTACTTCCCATGAAGTGTTAATCAAAACAACAAGACACAAAAATATTCTATTGCTTTGCGGACATTAATTCAAAATATAGAACAAAAATCTCACACATGGAAGAAGAAATAAATATCACACACGGAAGAAGAAATAACACACATGGAATAAGTATTTTTATCTAAGGAAATCAATCCGCTAAAAACCTCAATTCTTGCTAGTATTAATCATATGAATATAGATGTATTACAATTTCTTTCCTCAATTGAGCACACCCTGCAAGTGCATAACCTATCTCTTTTCTCACTGAAGGCCTTTGACCCAAAATTAGTAAATTTCTGCCTCTACTTGAGCTCCTAATTCCTTGTGTTTCTCCTTAAGTAATTAGGTCCCTATTATTTATGAATTCCTCCAAAATGGATTGTGCAATTCCTTAGGTTGATCATCTGTCTGCATGCAACACTTGTACACTCAAGACTAGTCTACAACTAATGTTACACTACCTTGGAATCTCCACCAAGCCTGGGGAACTCGAATTATCCACATGCACTAGCTATTTTGGGTTGATTGATTAGTTAAATGGATGACCACTAAGTTTGACTAAAGTCCCACTGACTGACCTTCCACTAGTTCCTTAAATAGTTAGAACTAATTTAACTGAAAAAAACCTTAGATAACTGACACTGATTGCTACAAATTAGTAATCACAAGTGCTTAACTAAACTATAACTAATTCAAATCGAATTTATTGAGTAAATTGGGTGACACAAGCCATTTCACACAAGTTAACATCATCCAAATTTTCTGCTGATGTGGAAATTCCATTTTTCTCAATTTAATCAAGGAAAAATCAAATTTAGAATTTCTTATTGCATTTTTCAATAGTATATTGGTAAGAAAATGTAAAAAACAAAGAAATAAAGTCATGTCTCCATGAAAGTAACTATAGAAAATTTATATTAAGTACTTATGAATTTCTTAAAATAAAACAATGCAAATATCTTTAACATTTGTAACAAAAAATGAAATTTTTGTATTCAGGAGAGAGAGAGAGAGAGAGAATAAAGTCACCAATGTCCGATCAACTTGCAGCTGAAGTGCTCTTGCTATTTACTTGAATATCTACTAATTCTCTTGATCATATATTTTCCTTCACACTTGCTCCAAATATTTCGTTGCTCTTGCTCTTAATTGACTCTCACACTTCTCTTGCACACACCCAACACTTAATCTTCTTCTTCACCATGAACATTCTATGCTCAAATCTCACTTGATCCTGCTTAAATAAATGAGAAAGGAGAAGATAAGTACAAAATGAATTCATTCCTTGAGACAACAATAGGAGAATTGAATTCCATGATGAATGATTTACTTGAGGAGAAGTGATACTAGAGATATGGATTTGAAGGGGATAAGGTTAATTACTTGGGCTATGTAAGTGGAAATAATACAAATGTCAATAAAAAAACATATGACTATGGAGAAATTATGCCCAGTGTGCTCAAGTGCATCTAACACGTGTGCTTAATGGATGCATGCCCAACGAGTTCATACCACTGTTATGCTACATGGAAATGAAAAGACGACAAACCACTTTTGAAATTAATTTATTGATATCATCTTCCATATAGAGAAGATAAATACCTTTGAAACAAAGAAGACACGACTCTAGCATTGAGCACATATTTACCTCTGTGAGGATTAGACAACATATCTTGGAAGGCAGTACCACTTAGAACAAACTGTGATTGCCCAGATTATTCATGAATGACCAAAACAATGAATCCTGATTCCAAACACAGAGGAATTTCGATGCATTTTACCATAGTTAATTTTCTCATGGACTTAAAGTTGGATCCAAAAAATCAAATTTGTATTGATGCATTCCGAAGTCATTCTATCTACCATAGAATGGCTTTGGAATGCATCAATACAAATTTGCATAGATTTTTTGGATCTCACATGTGACCTTTACACTATCAATAAAAATATAAAATAAATTACATTTTATAAATTGAAAAATATTATAACACAAAGTTGAAATTAATTTCTTGGGTTAATTCCATTTTCCACAAACTAGGTGGACATTGTTATACAAGTAGTAAATTGCAATGTTAAATGTTTAATTTAAAGGATTTTAATTCGAATGTTATTTAATTGTTTTGATTTATTAGTAGTTAATTTTTTTTACCATCAAATTGTGCGCAACTTGTTTTTATTAGTCATACAACCTTTCTTGAATTTATGTGTAGGAAAACCAACTATTTACTTGACCAAGGGTGCCATATCATTTTTAAATGCATGACCTTTATTTATTACTAGACTAACATGTACACATTCATCATGGTGGTGCATTTGTAATGTGCATGGTAATATTTTTAATTGGACATCATTTGTAATTGCATGGAATTATTTTTCATTCATATTCATATTACTTGATATTGGTGAGGTGTCCTTAGAAAGAGATAATACTTATGGCCATTTCACTTCATTCTTACATGTCGAGTGAACTAATCACTCCAATTTGGAATAACAAACACATATAAAATAAGACTCTTAATCAATTCTATGATGTCAAATCCAAATCCACATGTTTAATATGTAGGATGTTTCATCTACATGTCTCACATGGAAGACATTCCTTCTATGTTAAGAGCCAAAAATAGAAAGTTTGGATAGGCCTCTCTTACTGTATGTTATTAGTAACACCTCTAGCACTGAAAGTGAGTCAATGCTCAAAGGGTAGAGAAGGATATGTACCTTAAGAGAGGTATAACAATATAGTTGGTATTAAAAATTGAAATTGTAACATAGTTTCTAAAGACTGTTACTTGGTAGCGCTTGACACATGCCAATTCATTAAATCAAGTATGATAAAGTAACCCCGGTAAGGATTGTACCGTTACCCTGAAGTAAAGGGTAAGCCTAAGCTACATAACATGAATACAATCTAAGTCATGCGGAATAGGGTACACCCTCTAACAACCATCATGAATGGAATGGTTGATTGATAATCTCGACCGCTTGACATAGTGAGGAGTTAATTGAATGAACTAGGATGATAAAAAAAATGTAGGAGACTATATTATTGTTAATATTATGGCCAAGTCATAGAAATTCTGTATTATATCGAACACTTAACAGTAATTAGATAGAGCGAACTGTGTATAAGTTAGCCGATGCACAATAAATCAAAAGTGTAAACCATCATTACTAAGGTTGAAGTGACTTACATTGGAAAGAGGGAGCACCATCCCTCTAAGCATGGAAAATTTTAGGGGCTAATATGTGCAGGTGGGCTAATTTTCCATGATTTTTCCAAAAAAAATATTCTCTAATTTCCATTTTGTTATAAAAATGATTCGCCCAAATTTTACAATGTAAAATTATTTTACCTTAAAAACCGCCAACATTATATAGAGAGTATATATATAATCATTATAAATTAGAATAATTTTACAAATACATCAACAAGCATTTTATAGTTTGCATATTAGGGACTACTGATATTTTCTAATGTTTATAAACTTCAAGATAATTTTCCATCCTTAAAATTTTCCACGCTTCTAAGACTGCCAATAAAAGCACTAGGTAACTCAAAGATATATGTACCTCATGCTTACCAGGTAAACGATGAACCAAGATACTTATTCTAGGTACTTACCATCCCCATTAAGATTCAGGGAACTAATTACAGGTAACCACTGAAGACATGTAAGCACAATCATGTAAACATAATCTTGAGTGAATAGTTTGGCAAAGAAATACGTATTGATGATATTTTAACAATGGAAAAACAAAAGCATTGAGTAAGAGAACAAATAACTCAGTAAGGAATACTAAGTAAGCAATATTACCGAGTAAATGACACATATGGTTTCAAGTGTATTAATAAAGGGAATTAACCATTTTCCTCTTATGGTGTATGATATTGATAAAAGCGGAAAAAAGAAGTGGTTACAGACGGGAGACATGACAGGATCCAACACACCTTCTTCCTAACTTCCATGCATCTCCATTCTTTAGGTCTTAAGAATTTTTTAGTTAGGCTGTAGGCTTATTAGACTCCCATTGCAATATTCATGCACCTCCTACTTCTCTCTCTTCTCTCTCTACTTTTTTTATTTTTAAACATGATCCATTTTTTGTTAAGGTGTGAATTGTTGTCTCTAGCATCCCATCTTCTAGATACATCCCTCCCTTTATAGGTTTAGGTTTCCTATCTAATTATATATGTTTCTAAATGCCAAGAACCTATATAATTTGAATTGACAAGAGGTATTCTCCTTGGCTAGTAGATTTGTTGGGACAAAATTTCAATCAACATTAGTGAATTGATGAACAATAGAAATTTTTCTTCTTCAAAACGAATTTCAATTATTAGAATTTAAGATATGTTATTTACTCAATATTTTTGAATAGGGTGCAACTAAATGTCTTCCTTTTACGGTTTGGTACACTCTTCTGATGTACTTCTTATATTTTTAATTTCCTTTTCTTCAGAGATGCCACTAGGAAAAAGGCATTCGTGTACTAGCATTGGCTAACATGGATCACATATTTATATTCCTCCCCCTCCTTCACATAACTCTTTTCCAATGTTTCCAACCTCTTGCACCATATTTCTCCTTGCAAATTGCATGAAATATACACCCTTATCTATAGTTTAGGAGATGGGTTTTGGTGCGGTTAGAGGTCATGCCTCTCATCTCAGGGTTTCTATTTCCATCTTATTGGGGTTCAAACACACAACCACCTTAAATTCAACACATCTTCCCTCACCCTCAAGTGTGGAATCTTGTACAAGTTTTGAAAATTTTAAACTCTTCTCTTAACTTTGGATTTATCTCCATCGTCATTTCCAAGTTATTCCCAAATTCCCAAAATTATACAAACAAAGCCACTTTCCAAAGCTTCTTGGAAGACATACAAAAACTTTTCAATTCCCATAAAATTATATTATATATAATAATTTGATATTATAATTGAATTATTTTTTTAATTATAATTTATAAATTTATATCAAAGTTTACATAAAACAAACAATGATATTAAATATAATTAGCCTAAATCTATTTTACCTTTGGATTTATTAGGAGACTACATGCATTAAATATCTTTTCACTCTAAAAAAAAGTTTGCACCTCAAGAGATTTCATTCCTCTAAATACTTAGTAGATCCAAAATTAATATAAATTTAAAGTAATTTAATTATTACTTATAATTATAATTATTATTTTTAAAATTTAATTAATTATTAGTATTATTATTATTTATTTAATTTTATTTTTATGAAATCAAAACATTTTAATTAATAATTTTAATTTTAATTATTTTATATTAAGATTTGTTTTTTTCTTTTTCAAAATTCGACTCAATCTAAATGTTTGAGTCAACATATTTCGTTAACATAACATAATAAAATAAGACTAGACCAAATATTTTTTTTTATGTTGGTCTCTCAAAATTTACGACACAATTTTATTTATAAATTAAAATAACTAATATTTATAAATTAAAATAACTAATATCATATACAATAATAAAACTTAAAAAAATCAAATATAAACAAATTAACATTTCATACAATTAGTTAGATATTGTTAAATTTATAGCTACATAAGATGATGCTTAATGTGATAATAACCATTAACATATTTGAATTTTTATTTTAAAATTACTTTTATTTTCTATAAACATGATAAATAAATTGTATTCAATATATACAATTTTTTCATAATATATTAATTATTTTATATAATTTTTTTCCCAAATATTTTAATAATGATAAAATATAAATTAAAAAATGAAACCGTTTACTTTAAAAATTAAGATATCATTACAATATAAAATAATAAATATTATTTTCTTATTTTAATAAATACATATTTTTATAAAATAATAAAGACTAATGTTTTTAGTTTTAAAATATATACTGTGGAGTTTTCATTTATAAAATTGAATTAATTTTATGCGTTATAAAAGCATTATTTATTTATATAATTATTTTAATTTATTTGATTGAAGTTAGTCGTTCTTTAATTTAAAGTCTCATTATGACTAGTTGTATCATATATAAGAAGTTTTATAATATAAAAGTCAAAATGTTTCTTAATATTTTGTTAAAATCTTTATTTTTGCTAAGAGAGAATGCCATAAAGATGTTTAATATTGCTTTGATAATTGGAGAATAGAGGATATCATTCTGCAGAATAAAGATAATACTAGCTCAACTATATCAATTAAGTGGATGGTAAATTCCAATAAGTAGCCATCAATCATAAAGAACAAACTAATTAATAAAACTAATTATGTTATAACTTCATTTTAAATCATTATTATTTTCATTATTATTATTATTGTTAATTATAAAATAATTAACATATAAGTTAAACATATATACATTTAAAAAACATGTAACAAAATTATTAACCCTCGCTTTACCATCGAGATTCTTAATTTATAAATAATATTTGTTAAAATACTATGGGCTAATACAATGACATATTAATATCACAAGCCCCAAAAAACTACAAGTCACTTTATCTGGTACTTGTTAATATGACATTTTTTTAATTAAGAAAAATATTATTACTTCTAAATTTAAGAAAAAGTTGTGGGGAAATAAAGAGTTAAAAAAAAAAACCTAAGATATTATAAGAAATCATCAACCCCAATATTGAAAACCATAGTTATTTATTAGTTTTTTTTTTTTTCAAATTTTTTATAAGAACATAGAAATAACATGTTAAAAAAAGCTAATCAATTTTTCACATTTTTAAGACTTAGGTCTTAATAAAGTTTAATCACCATCACTATCAATTTATAAATATAATCAAAATTTACTTTAATTTTAAACTTTTCTATAATTTTTATATTAAACTATAATAACATTTTAATGTTTTTTTTTTTTTAATAAAATTAAACCATAAAATTCTTATTTAATTTACAATTAACTTTAATATTTTTACCAAATTTCCTTTCATATTTCTTTACCAAAATTCCTTTCCCAAAATTTCTTTCTAAATATATTCTATGGAAATAGAGAATAAACAACACCACAACTTAAATTTAATAAATACAACTTTCTCACTCTTCTATATTTTAACCAAATTCTTATATATTTTGAAGTTAATTAAACACCTTTATCAATATTCCTCCTTTATCAATACTGTGTGGATGTAGAGACTTGAGCATATCTATCACATATTTTCCTCTTTTATAGTTAAATATTAATAATTTTAAAATTTACAATAGAGCTATTTAAAGGTTGAAACTCACTTATTTTTGTGTAAAAGCACTTACTTATGGAGATGTAGTGGTCAAAATGAAGGGTTGTTATCTATTCAATAGAATAGAAATAAGGGTTTTTTTTTTTTTAAATTTTTAGAAATAACATTTTTTATTTTATTTTGAGGTTTTTAATGCAATTTCTTTAATGTATATTGATGATAATTTTAAGTTTTTATAAAATAGATATATTTATTAGTTTAAAAAAATAGATTTATTCAATGGATAAATACTAAAATCCCAGATGTATTGTTTTTGAAGCTATGTTGCTTTAAGTATATTCATATTTGAATTTGAAAACAATTGGGTTTGTGAAGAATATACATTTCCTCAAATACATGTCATGCATATATATATATATATATATATATATATATATATATATATATATATATAAATTAATTAATTAGTTTTAAAATTATTAAACAGATTCTATGAAGTTTATTAAAGTTTTGATAAAATATATATATTAAATTGAATATTTTGAAAATTAAAAAAATATATTTTTTTTTTTTTTAAAATGTAAATTGTTTTATATCTATATATTAATTAATTAATTAGTTTTAAAATTATTAAACAGATTCTATGAAGTTTATTAAAGTTTTGATAAAATATATATATTAAATTGAATATTTTGAAAATTAAAAAAATATTTTTTAATTTTTTAAAATGTAAATTGTTTTTTTCTAATTTATTGATTGATGAGTATTTTTATGTGGTTTTAAGCTAAATTATCAAATATAAAAATTACATTAAAAAATAAAAAAATCTAAAAAGTTTATATTGGCCAATATTTTAATAATTTAAGCTTTGTTACAATACCATGGTCAATACTATGGTTTATCAATACCCATGTGCAAAAATCATAACTCATTTTAAAATCAAAATATTTTATAAATATTTTATTTAAATTTAATTTAATAACATTGTTTTAAATTAAAAATTAATCCTTACAATATAACAAAATTCTTAACCGAGGACTGAGGGTTTCGAGGAGCAACTGCGGAGTCAATCGGTGAGGGTTTCTGCAACAAGCTCGGGGTTTGCCTGAGAGGGGGTCTAGCGGCCATGTTGCTGCTGTGACCCCCTCATTTCTTTCGGGTTCGATGAGGCTCGGCCGCGCTCTTTGAAGACGCCAGTGGCTCGGCATCAGTCGCTATTCGAGGGGGCGTTTTCTGCCTAGGTCCTTCATAGCTGGTTTCAGATTGCAGCCGTTTCGCGGGTGTGATGACTACTCAGTGAAACTCCCACTGGTTTCTGGTCTTTCAGAGTCTGTCGCCACCATTGTAGCCCCTTAGCGCAGTCAATGGCACTGGGGGCATTTTCTTGCAAACGCTGGTTGTTGGTTTGTCCCTGATGCTATTCGTGGGTATAGATTTGCTCATTTTATTTGGTTCAGAGCCTTAGCATATGAGCTTGTGGTCTTTGGGTGCTGGGTTGTTTTCCTCTAGCCATTCTACCCGTGGTTTCTTGATACCCATTATGGGTTCTTGATTCCCCTTGTGGGGCTATGAGAGTCTGGGTTCCTGCTCGATTTTGGCCTTTTATTTTTCCTTTCTAACCCTTCCTTTCCGGATTTTTTCCTCTTCTGAGGAGCCCTGGAACTAGTTGGTTGGCGTGGAAAAATAAGTTTGATTTCTCTTTAGAGAAATGCTCAGGGAGAGGTCCAGTACTTCTGTGATAATTGTGGTTTTTGGCTGTATACAAAACGGCTGTATGGACCTGGTTTTTTTTGTGTTCTGGGTATCACATGATCAGATAGAATGCTATTGCATGTACTCTGTAAACTTTTTACTTCATATAATGGAAAGTTTTGATTTTTTCTCTGAAAAAAAAACAAGATTCTTAACCATGAATATTATTAATTTTTAAATAGACATTGTTGCAATACTATAAGTCAATACCATGACTTATCAATATATATTAGACTTTTATATATATAACATTATACTAATTTAAAATCATATTAAAGTATGTTTAATATATATATATATATATATATATATATATATATATATATATATATCATGTTTTGCACAAGAGGCTGGTATTAAGCAAGTAGGCTACATATTACACTTGTTATTACTTGAAATCTTAGAATCTTTAGAAATTACTATTTAAGATTTAACTTGTTTTATCATAATATTATTCTTTGTCTATTGAAATTGTTTCTCTTCAAAAATATAATTAATGGATTTGACCAAACTATTTGAGCAATTATGGTTGAGTACCATTTGTAAAATCTTTGAAATTATTAGCTAATTTGAATATTATTGAATATGGTTGTTCTTTTCAAACTAATATAACATGTATACATCTATATACATCTATGATACTACTTGGTTAAATTATATTTTAAGATTGATGAGAAATAAAAATCTCTTGATAATATAGTTTACATTAAATTATACTAAGATAAATTACTTTCATATTCACAACAAAAAATTAACAAAAACATATATAATACATTATATTTATAATGTTTAACATTAATTATCATATACACACAACAACAACATTTATATAAATAAAAAATCACTTTTATATTGGAAAAAAAAATAAAAAAAACTAAAAAGACATATTATACATAATAGTTAAATGATAGGTAAAATTATATATTAAATATTATTAAAAAAACACATAATACAATATACTTTAATGATGAATAAAATAAGACTTAAGAGTGTTTTTGTTTGGCTAAGAGCTCTCTCTTCTTTGGATGTAAGGAAACATGTTACCCACTCCAAAAACTAGAGGTGTCTAGTAAGACCACCAATAAGTAATTCTAGGTGGCATGATTTTTCTTGAATGACAATAATGAGTCAACTTACATTAACCCATAGGAGCCAATGATAACTATCTCCATTAGAGATTTGAAAAATAAATTATAATACATTTTTCCACATTCAATATATATAAATACAAATTCAAAAATAAACAAATAACAAAATTACATACATTACATAACTTATAATATTTAAATAGTGGATAAAAATAAATATGGAAAATTATAAAAACTATAGCTAAAAAATAAATCTAAATTGGATTTATGTAAAATTTACTTTACAATTTATGTAACATTTACTTTACTGGGAGAAGTGCCCAATAAATTTATATTTAACCAAAACTTTATACTCTATAAATTGAATAACATGATAACTAAAAAAACCAATAGGTTTCCAACTTAATGTTTATAAATTGAATAACATGATAACTACAAAAACCAATAGGTTTACAACTAAATGTTTGTAAATTACTAATAGCTCTAAAAAACAATGAATATATTTACAATTTAATGTTGGTGGCTTCACACCTAAACAAAGATGGCTGCAAGGCAACTAGTCCCTGCCTTGAGCCAGCCGAACACACCATATGCCTATTATAACTCCAGCTTATCCGTGCATGAACTCCAGTTATAATGTATCACTACAATACACTTCGTGTCATGGCAGAGCAATTTCAGACTGGAAACAAGATTTGTGAGGTATGAGTTTGTGAAAAACTTTTTGTTATTAAGGTTTGTTATCGATAAATATGATGGAGTCTTATAGACATCATTATGTAATTTGAGGACGTGGAAAGGATGGGTTGAGTCACGATTAAGGCAACTTACATTGAAGGTTTGACAATGCTCCATGAACTTATACTTTTTAGCCTATCGACACTTAGTATTATTGTTGTGTATGCACATCTGAGCTTCGCTTGCTACTTAATTTTGCAGATTGAACGAGACACATTTGGGATGCTGCAGTGTCATCCTTACCCTTGTGAATATAACAACACATCTAGTTAAGGATATCACTGTGCATATTTTATGGGTTTACAAAGGAAACAAGGAGTGCCAATAGAGGAAGGTCAACAGTTTGACATACGTGGCACTGTAGAAGAATTCAGGCACTCAGTGATCATGTATTTTCTTTGGAGACTAGAAATGGACATCTTTGTATCACATGTACGCCGAATGCAAATTCCACCATGTCTTTCCTGGAGGGGTATTGCCTAGTCGAATTCTCACTTTTCATTGTTCTGATTATTGCAATCCTCAATGATGGGACAATCATGGCTATCTCAAAGGTAATATCCTCCTGAATCCTTGCCTTATTTATTGATCACATTTGTAACGAAACTAGAATCCATATGTTATGCTCTTCTGTTTCATTATATATCGGGGAACCTACAGGACCGAGTGAAACCTTCCTCACAGCCTGACCACTGGAAGCTGACTGAGATATTTGCACTGAGTATATGCTTTGGTTTCTATCTTGCTCTGATGACAGTCATATTTTACTATCTGATGCACAAGACCAACTTTTTTGAAAGCATGTTCTATGTTCCAACAATTTCTCACAGCAATCACAAGGAGATAGCGGTCATTTATATGCAAATTAGTGTGATAAGCCAAACACTTATCTTTGTTATTAGAGCACACAGGTGGTAATTTCTTGAACGACCAGGGATTTTCATGTTTCTATCTTTCCTAATAGCACAATTGACATCCACTTTTATAGCTGTTTATGCAAACTGGGAGTTTGCTAGGATTGAAGGCTGTGGATGGCGCTGGGCCATGGTTGTGTGGATCTATAAGTAAGTCTTTAAATCTAATAAGAAGCACAACTTATTTGATACCAAAATTCTCATGCTATGAACTTCATCTAGAAACCCAATTTTATGTTTTCCAGTCATTGATTCAGACTTTAAGTAGGACATCTATGTTGAAATTTGTTGTAACTAATTCTGGGATCATGTGATTTGATAATGAGCAGCCTTATGTGTTATATTCCCCTCGACATCATCAAGTTGACTTGCCATTATCTTTTGAGTGGAAGAGCTTGGGACCTATTGACTGAGCAAAGGGTTGCCTTCACTCGTTCCAAAAATGATGGGAAAGACAGGCGCCAGGCTTTATGGGTTGCAAGTATTTGCTCAAATTATGTTCATTCTAATTTTGGTGAACTGTCGACTGCCTTGGTTGTCCCAGGTCTCACAACCACCTCTAGTGGCCGGCTGGCTTTGCAAGCCAAAAGGAGAGCCTCAATAGCAAGGTCAATTTCTCTATGCAACCTCAACCATATAATATTGCGTAAATCCAACAGTGACATGCAAATAATTAGATCGACAAAATCTTGAAGATATTACATCTCTAATATTTTGTCGTGCTGCTTCAAATTGGTTGTTTTTTTGAATTTTAAGACTCAACTTTCATAATGTTGCAGGCTTGCTGAGATGCACGTTATGAAAGGAAATACAGATGCAATAGTTAAACTGGGAGCTTCATCTCAGAGATATGCAGAGGAAAATTAGGTTTTTTACAAGGAGCTTGTTGCTTTGCATAAATGAAAGTGAATATCATGAATTGTAGTAGTGGAAAATCTGGCTATGAATCTCCAGAAAAAGAGAAAACATGAAACTGAAAAAGAGAAAACATGAAACTGCAGTAGCTTGTTTAGGAGCAACAGAAGGTAGTACATATCGAGGCAACATAGCTGTCGAAGCAGTTTCTCAGAGGGTAACTGATGGTGATGTACAAAGCTGTCTGTGTTAATTTTTTTTTTTTTTATAAATATTTTATATTGAAATTTGAAATAAAAAATTAATAAAAAAGTTTAAAAACATAATAACTAATAAATAAACACAAATTTGGGAAAGAAATGTCTCGTACGCTCCAGAGGCTTGCATGCAAACCACGTTCCCCCTCCTCACAATTCAACGTTTGTTAGTCCTTCTGCCAATTCCTGGAACAGATTACAGATCTGATATTTCATTCAACTGGTTCATTCAACATTCCCTTCGGCTTCACGAAGCATGTGGAATTTTGATAAATACATGCCAGGAAATGGAACCAGAACAAGTTAAAGCTCTCAAGGAAGGAAAGGTTCTCGGCGTTCCCTAAAAGAGGCCTTCCATTTATGCCATTGGTCCGCTCATATCTTCGTCTCTGTCGGAATCTGACCAGAAGGAGAGCTGCCTCAAATGACTAGACCGCCAGCCCGCCTCTTCTGGTATGTGCGTTGCTTTTGGGAGCCGCGACACACTGTCGGACAATTAGATCAGGGAACTTTCTTTGGGGTTAGAAGCCAGAGGGCAGCGCTTCCTTTGGATGTTGAATAGGGAGCCTCCTCCACCAACTGAATCCATGATGACTGCTGGAGCAATGAGAAAGGAAACCGTCCGAGCTATGACTTCGTTCAGTATGAATTGATTTAATTCCTTTCTTTGTTGATGTCAGTTCTTGCTTCTGAATTTTCATATAGTTACTCCATTGATGGTTGTGGTCATTTGCAGTCAGTTTTTGCACAAATCTCATATGTGTTTTTCTGTCATCTTAATTGATTATGAACAGACTTTATCTCCACCGTGGAGAAATGCGCAGAAGGGTTTTGGCTCTCAGGATCTCGCTTTGGAACTGGATTTGTTTTAAATGAAAGCATCGTTGGTTCACATGCAAATAGCCATGTAGCATGTATTCGGGCAACTCGCCATGTGGTCTAGCACCTGGCCATGTGGTCTGGCTCGACAAGCCTACACATATTACAGGACCAAGAGATTAGCAAACAACATTTAATGTTAGCGAACTAATGTTGACATTAGTTCTAGTTTTAGAAATACAAATCAAACAAATTGGGTTAACCATGATATTATACCCTTCTTGCTTCATAGTTTAGTCTATTCTCCTCAGGAAGAGGCCAAATAAGACCTCAAAGTTTCTTATTCGCTGAAATAACGGCCGGAGCAAGCTCATACGTTGACCAAATGGTGCACATGATAAAACATCGGATTACAGGGAATAATACACTTCGATTTGCGTGAATAGATTAATGGAAATATCGTTTTCGATTGCAATAGTCCCTGCCATGCCGTAGGTGACATGGACTAATAAAAGGAGAAACAAATAGAAAATTTCAATTAACCAGAGATATCTATATCCATTAATCTGGCAGTCAAATGGATTTTTATTTTTCCCCACAACGGGGATTGATAGCCCAAAATACCTCGTTAATCAACAAAAACAGGATCCATGGTGGTGTTGGAGCTCATCACATTAACCTGCTTGTCAGGATCTAGTTAACGGTGCCAGGAAAACTAATTACATTAATGATAAACAACAACCAATAATTAACAAGATTTATCAAACTATCATGAATCCCTGGATTCCCTGGTTCTTGACCTGTAAAATTAGAACGACTATGCCTAAAAGCTAGTAGCGAAAAACAACAATGGAGCTCAACGCTCAAGTATCTTCCCATTGAACACCAAAGCTGCGAAAACCATTAAAATTTCGAGCGTGAATGATAAATTTGAAATTCTGGGGGCAGATAAAGCATTGAATACATTGAGTGAATGTCTAATACAACATTAAGAACATGATGTCAAGCCTCATATCAAGATGTCATATCAGGCTATCCAATATCTGCATTAATTACATTGGAGAATGGATTTTTCTGGAGGTAGATGTAGAAATTATATAACTTATGTGTTATATATCCAAGATTCTACTGATCACACACTATTTTAACTTCATGCACAATACAAAATCTATTCCACCATTGATCATCACATGCAGAAATTAAATCAATTGTAATGCACACATGAAACCATAAAAATTCACACACATTAACACAGTTGTTTTAACGGGAAAGCCTGAAGCTAAAAACCCCAACTATATATATATAATATATGTCATAGATATCATGTAACAATCCTCATATAATGCTTATCATATCAAGCTCTCAGTACAATACAATCGCTACATACTAATCAGGTCTGATCTTGCAAATCCATGCACTGATCTTTGCCACCTGCTAGCCTACCTCTACTGCGCAATATCTGCTAAATAATGGCTCTGAATGAACTTGAATTTCTCCATGATTGACTGCGCAATCCTCATTGGCATCTCCACTGAGTGTTGGATGTAATCAATGCATCACTATAGTCACAACTAATAGTCACACTTGCTCTTTCACCTACCTCTCCACTGGTCTCCACTGAAACTGCCATGCACTGTAGTTAACTGATGTATTCTTCAGTTTATTAATGAGTTATTATTAAGTGAATTAATTAACTAATTAATTCACACCACTCTCACTAGTGTATCAATCGGTTAGACTAGATACAACTAGCTCAACTGAGTCTAACTGAGTTAAACTGAACACAACTCCATCAACTACTTCTATAACTCCACCAAACTCTGTCACATGAGTTCTAACTGAAGTCCTCATGCATTAGCTCCAGTAAACCCTCAGGAATAGCGTAATTCCTTCTGTCAGCTTTTGTGCCACATCTGTGCACTTAACTGAAGTGCTCCAAGAGAATAAGATAATGTTTAGAGTCCAAATATTATTAAGAGCTAATAATATTCGACATATCTATTTTTAGACTGGCAATCTAAAAATAGATTCCGCCCAATATGTCTAAAAATAGAAGTACATATATTTTTCCAACTTGACCAACCATCCACAAATAGCATCCTGCAACTCATAGAATATGATCGACATGTCTAAAAATAGACATAGTCTCAAAATAGACTTTGCGCCAAAAATAGCCTGCGGGCCCACTTAGTGAAGGCGACTCTTTTCACTAATCTCATCATCTTGTTGAATCTCAACACTCCCTCTCAACAAGATAGGGATTATCTGCCACCCCGATCCTGTCTCTATGGTATTCGAATTTGCTCCTGGTGAGCGCATTCGTCAAAATATCTGCATCCTGATCCTCCATAGGAATGTAAGAAAGCAACATGATCTTCCGCTGCACATAATCTTTGATATGATGGTACCGGATGTCAATATGTTTAGATCTATCATGAAATACTGGATTAACCTAGAGTTTAATGAAACTTTGATTATCACAATATATCACAGTAGGATCCAAGTATGAACCGAACACACCAACCAGGATCTTCCTCATCCATATAGCCTCGCATGTAGCCAAACTTGCTGCCATGTACTCAGCCTACGCTGAACTAAGTGCCACAGATATTTGTTTCCTGCTGTACCAAGAAACTGCTGTAGATCCGATACTGAATATCCCTCCATATGTGCTCTTTCTGTCCATTGGGCACCCTGCCCAATCTACATCCGTGAAGCCATGCAACTTCAATTCATCCGACTGTCTGTACCACAATCCATATCCAGATGTGCCTCTGAGATACCTCATGACATGCTTGCCTACCTTCCAAAAGAGCTTGGTAGGCTTAACCATAGCTTGTGAAAGTTGGTTAACAGCATAGCATATGTCCGGTCGTGTATTGACTAGATACATGAGTGAACCAACCAACTGTCGATAAACAGTGGCATCCACTACCTCTGCCGATGTAGCATACTCTTTCCTCCAACCACTAGGAGGAGGAGTGTCGATAGGCTTGCAGCCTTGCATGTGAAACTTCTTCAGTATCTCTCGGGCATACTTGCCTTGAGACACAAACAGTCCACCCTTTCGCTGCCAAATTTCCAATCCCAGGAAATAATGAAGGAGGCCCAAGCCTTCATCTCAAACTCCTTTGCAAGATCTGCCTTACATGAGTGTATCAACAGTTCATCACCTGTTAGTATTAAATCATCTACATAAAGTACAATGATCAACAACTTACCCTCCACCACAATCTGGTATAGGTTCGAATCCGCCTCACTCTTGGCGAAACCAAGTTCGGTGAAATAACTGTCTATCCATGTGTACCAAGCACGAGGTGCTTGTTTCAGCCCATACAACGCTCTTTTGAGCCTGCACACATGCGACTTGCTGTTGAAGATTTCGAATCCTTTAGGCTGCTCAATGTACACCTCCTACTCAATGACTCCGTTGAGGAACACAGTGTTCACATCAATCTGATGAATGTGCCAACCCATCTGCGCTGAGAGAGAAAGGATGGTCCGTATGGAAGAATACCTTGCGACAGGTGCAAAGGTTTCTTCATAGTCGATCCCCTCGATATGTGAGAAGCCCCAGGCAACAAATCTTGCCTTGTACTTCTCGATGCTCTTGTCAGCAGCTTGCTTCACTTTGTAGATCCATCTCGAACCTACCACTGATTTCTCTTCCGGCCTTGGGACAATCTTCCATGCACTGTTTTTGACAATCGAATCATACTCTTCCACCATGGCATCTACCCATGCGGGATCCTCCACATCTTCCTCGAAAGAAGATGGTTCTGTCATGATACACTTGCTCATCAGAGCCATGTATCCAGTAAATCGGTTAGGTGACTGTCTCTATCTGCGCTGTGATGTAGAGACTCCTACATTCTGCGCTGCATCAAGTTTCAATCTCTCAACTTCTGTAGTGCGCTTCCGCCCTCTGATGTTTGGCGCTGCATGAGTGGTTTCTTCCACTCCATGAACCTCCTCTTGTGGTTGATCCACATCCTGAGGCTCATATTTAGGAACAAGTAGCTCCCCATCTGCATGCAAGTGTAGCTCCCTCTCAAGCGACAACTTCATGGCTTTCTCATCATGAAATTTGATATCCCATTGCACAACAGTCATCCCACTGTCTGGAAAATACACACGATAATTGTGGGGTGTTTCTGTGTACCCCAAAAATAACCCAACCTCTGCGGTCAGCTCCAGCTTCTTCCTGGAATCCTTCATCACATGAATGTAAACAGGTGAGCCAAAAATCTTCAAATGAGAAATATCAGGCTTCTTAGTAGAAAACACCTCTTCGGGTGTACTCATGCCAAGTACTCTATGAGGATAATGGTTTTGCACATAAACCGCAGTGTTGCATGCTTCAGCCCACAAGTGTATGGGAAGGCCCTGATCATGCAACATCGCTCGTGCAACACCCATGATTGTTTTGTTCTTTCTCTCCGTGACCCCATTCTGCTGAGGGTTATGAGGCGCTATGAGCTCTCTTCGAATTCCTTCTGTGTTGCAAAAGTCTTTGAATTCGCCAGAGATGTATTCACCATCATTATCGCTCCTTAGAGATTTCACCTACTTCCCCGACTCTTTCTCAACCAGCGCCTTGAACTCACAAAAATTTGAGTACGTCTCACTCTTCTTCTACATGAAGAAGATCCGACACTTACGAGAAAATTCATCAACAAATATCACATAATACCTATGCTTTGCTGTCGAAGCTACTGAGAAAGGTCCACACACGTCTGTGTGAATTCTCTCAAGGATCTTCGTGGCGCAAATATCCTTCTCATGAAAAGTGGTCTTCACAAATTTTCCCAAAGTACATCCCCTGCACTGATCTGACTGTGCAAGTGTACCCTTGGGAAGCCCGGTAGAAATCTGCTGCAAAATTTTCAAAGTGCCATGGTGAAGATGGCCCAATCTCCTCTGCCACAATTCACCCTCGTCCCGGCTCACCACTCCTTCTGCTTTGCCTGCCATTGCTGCGCAACCATCTACTTGCAATTTATAAAGGTTCTTAACTCGAACCCCTATCCTCCGGGTTTCACCAGTTGTTTTACTGCGCAGGAAAGCCTTTTCCTTGCTAAAAACAACATCATAGCCCTTGTCTTCCAACATCACCACAAAGATCAGATTTTTCTTCAATCCTGGAACATGCATGAAATCCTTCAATATGAAAGGTTTACCATACTCCCTCTCAAAGGAAACGGTCCCGATACCAGTCAAACTGTATCTACCATCATCGCCCATCTCGATGTGCACTCCAAGATCCTTCTCATCCAGATAACTAAACAAATATTTGTCTCCGGTCATATGGAAAGACGAACCACTGTCAAGAAACCACACTGATCCCATCACACTTGACACAAAGCATGCGATCAGCGAAAAATCCAGCTCAAACTGCGAGGCTAAGGCCTCTTCAGCTGCAGATCCAGCAGCCTGTTTATTTTTCTTCTTCTATGGACAATTAGTGGCATAATGTCCATGCTGGTGACAGTGAAAACACTTCACCTTGGACAAGTCTTGCTTCTTGCCTTTCGCACTGGATTGAGAAGGATTTTTCTTTCCCTTCCGTTTCCTTGCTTTGGCAGCCAAAGAAAAATTTTCTTCATCTTCATTCTTCGATGAAGATCCATCCCTGGTACCCCGCCTTATCTCCTCCTGCACAAGATCCGACCAAAGTTGCTCCCATCCTGGTAGTTTCTCCCGACCATTGACAAAGTCTTCGTAGCTATGCCAACTCTTCGAAAGCCTAAGGAGAGCCAAGCTCACCAAGTATTCTTCATCAACAGTAACCCCCACACTTCCCAGCTCATCCCTGCATTGGAAAAACTTCGTGAGGTACTTGGGTATGCTGTCGCCTTTCTCCATTTTTATTTTCCTGAGTTTGTCTTTAAGTGCCAACTTCCTCTGGTCACTTCTGCTTTGGAAAAAGTCTATCAAAGCTTTCCACATTAAGAATGGAGTAGCTTTATCGTGAAGGCTGGACACAATATGGTCCTTCACACCTTCCAACATAATCCTTTGACACTTTTCCATCTTCTTTTGCCATGCACCAAGCGCAGCAGCATCGCTAGAAGCAGGCTTTGGAATTTCAGCATCTATGAACTCCTTCAGCCCATTATCCTCCAGCAACACCTATATCCTGTCCTTCCATGCAATATAATTTGAGCTGCCATCAAGGGCATACTCCAATCTCTATCTGTTGAAAGACATTTCAATGAATGCTCAACTTCGACACCAAGAAAAAACTGCAGCAAATTCGAATTCCACCAGCACAAAACTCAACCGCTTCAAGAATTGAAATCTGCTCCAATGATCAATTGCTCAGATACCATGTAGAAATTATATAACTTATGTGTTATATATCCAATATTCTCCTGATCACACACTATTTTAACTTCATACACAATACATAATCTATTCCACCATTGATCATCACATGCAGAAATTAAATCAATTGCAATGCACACATGAAACCATAAAAATTCACACACATTAACACAGTTGTTTTAACGGGAAATCCTGAAGCTGAAAACCCCAACTATCTGTATATAATATATTTCATAGAGATCATGTAACAATCCTCATACAAATCTGATCATATCAAGCTCTCAGTACAATAGAATCGCTACACACTAATCAGGCCCGATTTAGCAAATCCATGCACCGATCTTTGCCACCTGCTGAAGAATGGCTCTGAATGAACTCCAATTCACCAAGATTGCACTACGCAATCCTCATTGGCATCTCCACTGAGTGTTGGATGCAATCAATGCATCACTATAGTCACAACTGATAGTCACACTTGCTCTTTCACCTACCTCTCCACTGGTCTCCATGAAAGCTGCCATACCTTGTAGTTAATGATGTATTCTTCGGTTGATTAATGAGTTATTATTTAGTGAATTAATTAATAATTAATTCACACCACTCTCACTAGTGTATCAATCAATTAGACTAGATACAACTAGCTCAAGCGCTATCTAGCGAGTTAAAGCTTGAACAAAACTCCACCAACTACTTCTACAACTCCACCAAACTCTGTCACATGGGTTCTAGCGGAAGTCCTCCATTAGCTCAGTGGCTTCCCCTCGGGAATAGTAATTCCTTGTCCATTGTTATACATACGTACGCATAGCGGGAGTCTCCCGAAATAAGATAATGTTTTGAGTCCAAATATTATTAAGAGCTAATAATATTCGACATATCTATTTTTAGACTAGCGATCTAAAAATGGATTCCATAATATGTCTAAAAATAGAAGTCCATATATTTTTCCAACTTGACCAACCATCCAAAAATAGCATCCTGCAACTCATAGAATATGATCGACATGTCTAAAAATAGACTTTGCGCCAAAAATAGCCTGCGGGCCCACCTAGTGAAGGCGACTCTTTTTACTAAGCTCATCATCTTGTTGAATCTCAACAGTAGACTGATCGTGTTACCAAAAAGTCCATGAATACATATGGATCTCAAGGATATGTAGCATTTCTTAGTAGCCGTAGTCTAAAAAAGCAACAGAATAGCCCAGAATCTGGGAAATATTTTGAAAAAATCCGGCAAAGATTTATCAGAATCTTGTTTACAGTTGTTAAACGTCAATATTTTGGGTGCCTTAAGGGTTTTTGATAGTGCTGAATCCATTTCCACTATCAAAAATGCAATTCAAACACTCCAACTACCTGATTTTTTGAATTTTTTTTACCATATTCCAGCAAAACGCTGCCGTCCAGGCTAGTCCATATGCTGGGTAGACAACTTCTTTCTTAGTATGTATACATGAATGTACAGTCACATGTACTTAGCACTTATTAAATACTACATAGCCTTGGGAATATTGGTTCCCATATTCTCTGTCTTAACTATGTTTACCGTGCGTTAACCACCATCCATTCGGATCCCATTATATTTATGGCCCAATAAGGGAAACTACAGAGCAATAAATGCTTCCTTTAAATGTTTTATGTATCTAACCATACCGTGCTCCTTGGCCATTGGGATCCCATTATATTTTATGTATTTGAATGATCTGTTTGCATGTTTTAGTATCTAATCTTATATATCTTCTTTGAGTTCGAAAGGGGTCATGTTATTTTATCGGCTGCAGTAAGATATATCATGTTCAATTTTTCATTTGATTGTTTATTAGTTTGTTTTGACTAAAAAAATTGTAGTTTTTTTTCAAAGTTTAACATTAAGAATTGAATTTTGTTATTTTTTAATAATGTGTTAATTTACTTATTTTAAATTTCATTGGTTCATCCTCTTACTCTTTTATTGTGTAATGATTGTTCTTCAACATCCATATTATACTTCACTATCTAGGTTTTAATGAGATTGTACTTCACCATCTAGGTTTTAATGAGGTGTAACTCATGACAAGTAACAAATTCAATGGAGAATCACTTGGAGTATTCCTAGAGCCAACCATTCCGACTTAAACGATTGAATTATGGTAGGTGATCGATGAGACTAATTCTTCTAGCGAGATTTCATTCAATGATAAGGTTTAAAAACTATAGTATTGAGTTGTCTGTTGATCTGAATGGGAATATTAGTGTTGTTGTGCTAAGATCCAATTCAGAATTTAATGAAAGTGCTTGAGGATGATGAGGTTAATTGCAAGCTTACCATGGGTTATTATGTGAATTTCATGAGCAAATTAACATTAAAAAAACACTAAACAACAACATCTAACATACATGAAAATCACCATAAAAAGTAACACAATAGCACAAGATGAAGGAGTTCACCCCGCCTGGGATACATTTCCTTGGTCCAACTTCCAATGGCTTGGCCCTCTTCTATTATGCTCAAAAGTGTGATTATATGTGTTTACAATGCTCAAACAACTTTGAAACCTATTCCATTAGCTCCAAAATGCCCAAAAATGTCTGTTTATCCTCTTTCTACCTCGAATTTGGCCAAAAAACAACTTAGTTATGACTTCCCCAAGTTTCTACACTATTCACTCCACATTTTCCCCAAAATATGACATCATCCTACAAATCCACCCGGAATCCAGCTAACTGAGTGCCAATTTTGCCAAAAACCGAGTGAAATTGTTGCCGCGCCAATTTTCCCAATGACGCTTACAAACCAGATTTTAAACAATATCAATTATGGTTTAATACAAATTTTTAAAATAATAATCGTGGGTGGTTTGAGGACCACAGACTTCGTGGTTTATGGTGGACACATGTCATGGTCCGTTCGCAGAGTTATGTTAATGGTTAGGCTGGCAGGCGGTTAACTCTGCGGTTTCTAAACCGACGTCTCATGGTGTTTACATGGCGGGTTGGCAGAATGTTACATTGTGGTTACGATTAAGGACGGGGGCGTGGGCTAGCCTTCTGCCTGTGGTCTCCCTTCGATAGTGATCGGGGCTGGGGCTAGACCCTGGCCCCCAACCCCCAATGCACATTTGATATGACATTAAAACAAAATTCAAACCATTGTATTGTAAGGAACAAGCGCGAGGCGCAATGGTGAAGGCCCTCTGCTCGGTACTTGGTGGTAGTGGGTTCGACCCCTGCCCGCTCCATTTGGACTTGACCCAAAATTTTGTGGCCTCTCGTGATGCCACGTGGCGGCCTCTGGTTGGGCCATGTGGCAGCGTGTGGTTGGCCACATACCTAACCAATCATAAGGCGCCAAATAAAACCAATACCAACGTGCCACTTGGCACAATATGATTCAAAGAAGAAGACCATTGACCAAGTCAACCTGCACAGTCACCCTGCCATGTAGGAATGCCCAATCAACTGTACAGACTGTTGATTGGGCTGTCTTGAATTTAAAAAAAAAAAAATTTGCCTGTTTGACAAAGTGGACAAAACACGTTTTTGGGAGCATACGGTGTTAGTTTTCCGCGAAATGAGTTGCACCAGATTCAAAACGACAAGATCTACGTGTTCGTTCAAGTTCCACACAATTATGAAAAATTTGATTTTTGAGCACCTGATCACTCTTCCCCACTAAAAGCTTTTGGACCCCAAAAGACCACTTTCAGTTGTTAAAAAGATGAGGGTACAGTGCCCTCACCTTTAAAATCTTGATCCATTTGGCCTTGGAAGGATTTGTGCCTTTGAGCCCCACACGAAGGTAGTCTACACTCCCTCATTTTGATGTCCTTGTTCTTCTGTCAAGAATTGTGTCTTGTTGAAGCTCATCAAGGTATTCAAGAGAAAAGTCTTCAATAGAAGGAATTTGAACCTGTTCTCCTTGATATTCAATCAATGGAGGCTCATACAACCTCAAGTTCTCAACATTAACAACAGAGTGAATTTTCTTGTATGAAGGAAAACCTAACTAGAAGGCATTTTCACCAATCTTTTCCAAAATTCTGAAAGGACCATAATAGATTGGTTTTAGTTTTTTACCTCCCCCTTGAAGCCTCTCTTTGCTAATGTGAAGCAAAACTTCATCACCAACTTGGAACTTGTGATCTATATGATGCTTTTTGTGCTTTGATTTGTACTTGCCTTGGATATTTTCAAGTTGATCTTGAACTGCTTGATGTATCAATTAGATTTGTTCTATGAAATTCTTGGCCTTTTCTATCTCACTATGGCCATCAATAGCAACATACTTCCCAAAAATGAAATCCAATGGCGATCTAGGAAGGTATCCAAGGCATGCCTCGAATGACGATCTTTGTGTAGAGGAGTGTTTTGCACGGTTGTAAGCATGCCGAATGTAGTGTAAGTTTTCATCCCACAACTTCGGATTCTTGCTACAGTATCCTTGAAGAAGATGTATGATTGTTCGATTGACCACCTCAGTTTGACCACTTGTTTGTGGATGAAAGGCTATACTCTTATTCAACTTGGTATCCATCAAGTCCCAGAAACTTGACAAAAAATTCCTGACAATTCGAGAATCTCAATCACTAACAATAGATGTGGTAAAACCAAAATGAACCCAAACATTCTAAAATAATAAGTGAGCTGTTTGTTTAGTTGTGATTTTCTTTTTACATGGAATTAATATACACATCTTGTTGAATCTATCCACAACTACATACAAATAATCATGACATCTTTTTGACAATGGAAGACCTCCTGCAAAATCCTTAAAAACACTCTCCCATGGATGTGAAGGTACAAGAAGTGGTGTGTACAATCCTAACTTCCTATTGCTATGATTATTGACTACACATAATGAAAAATGTTTAATTAAATGTGACACGCTTTCAAGCATACGAGGCCAATAACAATACCTTTGAAGATGTGCCACTATTTTTCTTACACCAAAACGTCCAGCCATAAGAGAAGTGTGTGCTTCCCTTATGAAATTCACTCTCTCCTCCTGTGGAATACAAAGCTTGCCCAAATGATACAACAAGTTATTATGTACATAGTAATCCAATTCCTCTACTTGGTTTTCTTGACTCAAGCTTGCATAAACATCTCGAAAGTCATTATCAAATGCATATTTCTCAACATAAATTTCGTGAAAAAAAGAATTATGCTTGAGTAAAATAGCTACACTAATAATAGTCCTAGAAAGAATATCAACAACCTTTTTGTAAATACCTATCTTATACCTAATGACCAAGTGGAATTGCTGTAAGAAACCCAACCATCGAAATTTCCTTGAATGCGGCAACTTAGTTTGCGATTTCAAGTATTGCAACGGTTGGTGGTTGGTGTGTATGATGGTTTCCTTTCCCATCAATTAGTGTTTCCACTTTTTCACACTTTGAACCAACGCATAAAGCTCCTTGTCATAAGTAGGATAGTTAAGCACCACACCATTGAAAGTTTATGAATGAAATGAAATGGGCTTATGATGTTGCATAAGGACTGCGCCCATGGCATAGTAGCTTGCATTAGTTTTAATCTCGAAGGGTTGTCTCAATTCTGGTAGTGCAAGTATTGGGGCTGAAATGATCTTCTCTTTCAAATCATCGAATGATTTTTGCTGCTTGCCTCCCCAATGGAAGACATTTTTCACACTAGCCAATGCATGCAAAGGAGCTGCGATAAAAGAGAAGTTAGCAATAATAATCGTTGATGTATAAAAGAGAAGTTAGCAATTAAAATTAAGATATCATCTAAGTAGAAGATGAAAAAATCATCAATAAATGGCCTTAAAACATCATTCATCACATGCATGAAGGTAGCAAGAGCATTACATAAACCAAAAGGCATAACAATCCATTCAAACAAACCTTGCTTTGCCTTGAATGATGTCTTCCAAATGTCACCTTCAACAATTCTAATTTTATGGTAGCCACTCCTTAAGTCCAACTTAGTAAAATACTTTACATCTTTCAATTGATCAAGTAAATCAACTATTCTAGGAAGTGGATAATGTTTCTTTACTGTAATCTTGTTCAATGCACGGAAATATACACACATGCACCATGTTCCATCATTCTTTGGCACCAACACAATAGGTGACCCGCATGGTGAAGTGCTTGGTCGGATGATCCCTCTGTCCAACAACTCTTGAATTTGTTTTTTGATTTCAACACTCTCCATCACTGACATCCTATACATGCCAATGTTAGGAAGAGGACAATCTTGCTACAACTATATTTCATGCTGGATTCCCCTCTTGGGAGGTAACCCCTTTGGCTCCTGAAACATCTCATTATTTTGATTAACCACTTCAATCAAATCAGATTTCAAATTTGGATCACAACCTTGAAATGCTTCATAATCAACATCATTATTTGGTTTAATCATAAGAAGCACATAATTCTTTCTTGAATTCACTAGTCATTTCATTTTCCCTGCATAAACTATTGAAATATTTAGTTTCTTGCGATGAGATCTCACAATAAAATCCAAACCATTTTTGAACAAGTGGTACTTGTTTTCATGGTGATAAAATATGGATTTTATATCATAGAGGTAAGGACTAACCAAAACAATTCCTGAAATATCAAGTGGTACAACATCTAATTCAACTTCGTCAATAAGTTTGTTGTGATTGGAAACCGAAGAATACACTTTCTTGTAACCTGCAAATTTGTGTTATTGCATTTCCAACCCAATGGATATGGTTCGTGATGAGGAATGGTTTCAAGATTAAGTTTCTTGACTAAGTCTTCAAATATTGAATTGGATTGAGACCCACTATCAAATAGTGTGTCAATTTTTGTATGATTTTAAATAACCCTCACATGAAATATTCAATCCCTGTTTATTCATTTGGAGTACTAGTGTGACATTTTGACAAACTAGTGCTAGCAATGGATTCTTTTCCTTTCATACCCATGGTTGTAATTTTAGTTTCATCACTCGAGTCAGAACCCAAATCCTGTTGAGTGGTTTCAACTGTTTTTTGTTTTCCCTTGTTATTGAATTTCTTGGGCCTTATCTTTGGATGAAGCTTCCAATAATGGTCTTCATCGTGGACCTCTTTGGAACAATGTTTGCATGTCATTTTCTCTCCTTCCTTTTTAACAGATGCATTTTTCTTTCCCTTTCCTTTCTCTCCACCCTTAAATGGATTCTTTTTACCCTATTCTGGAACATTTTCCCCTCTTGCCTCAAGGTCAGTGGCTTGCACACAAACCTCATCTAGACTAGTGGGATTGAAAATAAGGATAATATGCCTTAGCTAGCTATGTAAACCCACTATATACTTCAGTAATGTGTCATGTGAATGAAAATCAACACCTAACATAAAAGCTTCTTTTCTAAATTCTTGTGTGTAATCTTGCACACTTTGACCTTTAAGTTGTCTAAAGTTCTTCCAATTCATGATGGATTTTTGCATATACGCTAAAGGGTAAAATTGTCTTTTAATTGCAGCAATGAAATTAGACCAAGAGAGTGAGATCTTACCATGTTTTTTAATCTCATCTTGTGTCTTGGCTTCCCACCATACTAGTGCTTCACCCTCCTGTCTCAAGGAATCTATCCGAATCTTTGTATCATCACCTTGAAGGTTTTGAATTCTGCGATATACCTCCAACTGACAAACCAAATTGTAAATATTCTCTGAATTCACTTCACCATTATACACATGTAGCTCAAATTTAATATCAAGTTTTAAAAGGGTTGTTTAACAATTTCTTTTGAGGTAGGTTGATGAGTATGAGTAAGGGTTGTAGTAGTGGAAGAGGATGAATACGAAGGTGAAGATGGTGGTGAGGATGATGGTGGAGTAGATGGTGGATTATCACCATTTCCATTACCTCCTCCTCCTATAGAACCCTCTCCTCTTGGAGGCCTGGAGCTTTCACTCTGCAACCTTGTGTTCCTCTCTTCATAGAGGACCTTCACTATCTCTGTCATGTCAAAGAAATCCTTTCTAAAAGCCTTCTCATCCTATGACATGTTATCAATTCCTCCTTCATGAGACATGATTACTGAAGCTTCTACTACAATTGGGGGTGAATCTTGTGGTGGATATTGTGGCAAATGTGCCCTCCTTCTCCTTGCTCCAACTAGAGAACCTACACCCACAAGCTTGCCTTCTCCTCTCTTGAGTTTCAAACTTGTATGCATTTAAACACTTGCAAAACAAATTACATTCTCCTTACACAAGTAAACCTAGTGATCTAATACCAAATTGATCTGAATGGGAATATTAGTTTTGTTGTGCTAAGATCCAATTCAAAATTTAATGAAAGTGCTTCAGATGATGAGGTTAATTGCAAGTTTAACATGAGTTCTAATGTCTTTTTATGTGAATTTGATGAGAAAATTAACATTAAAAAAAACATTGAACAACAACATCTAACATACATGAACATCACCATAAACAGTAACAAAATAACACATGATGAAGGAGTCCACCCTGCCTAGGCTACGTCTCCTTGGTCCAACTTTCAATGGCTTGGCCCTCTTCTATTATGCTCAAAAGTGTGATTACATGTGTTTACAATGCTCAAATAGCTCTGAAACATGTTCCATATACTCCAGAATGCCCAAAAATGCCTGTGTGGCCTCTTTCTACCTCGAATTTGGCGAAAAACTGACTTAGTTACGACTTCCCAAATTTTCTGCACTATTTGCTCCACATTTTCCCCAAAATCCGGCATCATCCTACAAATCCGCCTAGAATCTAGCTAACTGAGCACCAAATTTCCCAATGACGTTTACTAACCAGATTTTAAACCATATCAATTATGGTTTAATACAAATTTTTAAAATAAAAATCGTGGGTGATTTGAGGACCACGGACTTCGCGATTTATGATGGACACATGTCATGGTCCGTTGGTGGAGTTATGTTAACGGTTAGGCTAGCAGGCTGTTAACTCTGTGGTTTCCAAACTGGCATCTCATGGTGTTTACATGGCGGGTTGGAGGAATGTTACATTGTCGTTATGGTTAAGGACATGGGGCGCGGGGCTAGCCTCCTGCCCATGGTCCCACATCTGGCGGTGACCAGGGCTAGGGCTAGACCCTGACCCCAACCCCCAATGCACATTTGATATGACATTAAAACTAAATTCAAACCGTTGTATTGTAAGGAACAAGTGCGGGGCGCAATGGTGGAGAATCTCTGCTCGGTACTTGATGGTCGTGGGTTCGACCACCACTCGCTCCATTCAGACTTGAACCAAAATTTTGTGGCCTCCCGTGCTGCCATGTTGTAGCCTCTGGTTGGGCCACGTGGAAGCATGTGGTTGGCCACATACCCAACCAATCATAACACGCCAAATCAAACCAATACCAACGTGCTACTTGGAAAAATATGATTTGGCGAAGAAGACCATTGACCAAGTCAACCTGCATAGTCAACATGCCATATAGGCATGCCCAGTCAGTTGTACGGACTGCGAACTGGGCTGTCCTTCATTTTTTTTTTTTTAAATTTTTTTATTTGACAAAGTGGACAAAACGCGTTTCTGGGAGCATATATTGTCGATTTTCTGCGAAACGAGTTGCGCTAGATTCAGAATGGCGAGATCTACGCATTCGTTCATGTTGCACACCATTCCAACAACTTTTATTTTTGAGCACCTGATCATCTGTCCACTTTTTACAACTAATACACTTGCTCATCATGTGGAATGCATTGTGAGTTGAATATTTAAAATGTCTGTTTTCATTAATTTTGTCGATTGATGAAATGCAAGTCCAATTGTTTACATTGTAGCTGAATAAAGTATGCCCAAGGGAAACCCTCACAAAAGGACTGGGCTAACCATTCGACGGAATGGCCTTTGGTTTTTGCGCCCCCCGGCTGTCGGCGAGGCCCTTTTGACGAGCATAGGTCCCACGGGGTTCCCCCTCCCCAAACCTCCGTCTTCGATAACGGTAAGAAATGATAACCATTTGCGAGGAAACGATAACTGTTCTTCCGCAAATGTCAACACATTGGGAGGAATGATATGGATGACCAACTCGCATGAGTAGTGACCAAACCACTGCCATCGTTGCAGAGACGAGGTGACTGTAGTAACACGAATTCAAAATTTGAACAAAATGTCTGCAGGGGGTGGATGTGGAGTAAATGCCCCTTCCCATCCAACCCTCCTTTACTGTCTAAACCCATTTCAATTTCGGCTGAAATATTCGATAGGGTGAGCTACTTCCTCATTCGAGTCTCCATTCCGTCTAGAACCATTCCCTTCCTCATTCTATTGAGAACCATTCCTCATTTCATTGATATTTGAAACTCCTTTCCTTGAGATCCATTCCTTATTAGCGTGTTTTCCATGTTTTCCATTTGCAACAACAAGGAAGAGGAGGGACGACAGGGGTGCGGGACAGAGGAAATCAAAATCCCTTTCTTTCTGACACAAAGGAAAAGGTACTCCTAAATTCACTGTTAATCCACAAATCTGCTTGTTGCTAATGGAATTACATTGTTTCTGCGACGGTGCCAGAGAGTTTCCGCAATGATGACCAGTGAGTTTCCGCAATGAATCACTGGTCACCATTGTGGAAACTCACTAGTTATCGTTGCAGCAACTCACTCGTTACTGTTGCTGGAACTCGACCATTGGAATGGTAGTTATTCCACTCTTGGTTTTCTTTGTTTACGATTGAATAGTCTCTTTACCGTGTGTCTTTTGAAATCCAATATTAAGCATTTAATCTTATTTTTGTATATGTTCTTTACCCCAAACTTGTAGAGTTAAAAAAAATAAAATGAAAATTTTACATTGCTTGTTTGTTTGAACAAATTCCTCCAGGAAAATTCTAGAAAAAAATTAAATTATTTGATTGTCAAACACATGTAAACCATTGGCATTGACCAAGTCCGCGACCCGTCCTAGATCTTCCATTAAATTTGTGCCCTCAGCCTTGATAACCATTTCCTCTATCTTGATAAGTGTTTGATCCTCCAGGGAGTTGCCGCAAATGTGACAAGCAGTTGCCGCAACAGTGAATTTTCCATCTGCATTTTCTCATTTGGTACCATCTAACAACCACATTTTGTGATGAAACTGGTTTCATAAATAATTTAGAAGATTTATCAGCTTCAAGTCCCTAAGGCACTGATCCCTTGGTGCATAATGTGTATGATGCTGCCCTCCATCTGCACCCTTGGTTTTATTGCTATTACATGACTCAAACGACCGGTGTCCTCCTTTGATGTGCCTTGAAAAGGGTGGGGATTTTTTTAATTTTGTTTTAGTATTTTTAATTTTATTTATTTATTTTATGTTTATTAAAGAAAAATGGTTTTTTTTTTGGGTCAATAATGAATATTGTTAATTATAGTGGATTATGTTTAAAAAATAATAATTATTAATAATAATGGTAAATTTATTTTTGAAAGAATGATTATTAATAGTGGCAATATTTAATTTCATTATATAAATTTTGATTTCTATTGATATTAAGTGTAAGATCATATATGCAAGATATTTTTATATTGATATTAAGTGTAAGATCATATATGAAAAACATTTTATATCAAATGTTTTTAAATATATTAATTTATATTTTAAATTATTTAATATTTCATTTTATTGGTTACTTATTATTTAATTAATTTTCAATATAATTAATTAAATGTTATTATTTTAAAAATAGTAAAAATAATTATAGAAAAAAGATATTTTTTATATTCTAATAAATTCACTGTGATAAATTAATATGCATTATATTTTTCAAAAAATTCACTAAATAAAATTATGATAATTTGGATTTTTTTTTTTATTTACTTTTGAAACGCAAAAATATGGCTTTAAAGGAATCCAAATAATTTCCTTACCCTTTTTTAAGTATAATTTATCACTATCATGCTTTTTTTTTATTGATTTAAAAAAAAAAAATTGTCAAAACATCAGAGTATGTTAAATCCAATTTTTCTTATTTATTGTCTATTTTTTTATTACTTTTATAAACAAAAATATTGTCAAATCATTGATTTATATAAAATCAAATTCTCTCTCTCTCTCTCTCTCTCTTTATATATATATATATATATATATATATATAACTAAATTGTCATGATCATGGCATCATGTTTTTAATTGATTTTATAAAATATTATTATAAAATCACTAAATTGTGAACTCATTAGATTTTCTTCCTCATCACCATCAACCTATACTCAAACCCTCCTAGGTCTTCCCATACTTTAAACTTTAATATCATAATTTATAATTTTTACAAAAAAATATTTTAAAATCACCAAATTATCAAATCATTAGGTTTTCTTTCTCATCACCATTGACGAATGATCGAACCCACCTAGGCCTTCCCATTCCTACCTTCAATATTGCGATGTATGGTATATGTTTTCCACTTAAAAATGATCTCTCTCCTTATCATATTGATCACTATTAAGCTTCCAAACATTCCCTCTTGTTGGTGTTTTCTTCGTGGATAAATGGACATGAGAATGTATGGATTGGTGGTAGAAGTAGTCCTGTTCAAGTCTCCTATGGTTTTGAAAATTTTTAGTCAATCTCTCATTAATAAGTTGAACCATCTACATAGGGTCCTTCCTTTCCATACAACTGCCAGTCATATATGATTATGTAATACTGGCATATCAAAGTTGAAATGTTCCATTATTAGTTGAAATGTGTGAAAGCCTTTAGTCCACTTGAAGCTAATAAGCTAAGCGAAATAAGCTCAATATAAAACTATAGAAAATATGTTCTCTATGAAAAATAAGGAAACTTTGATAAGAACTAAGAGCCCAATAAGACAACTAAAACTCAGCTCACTAACACCAAACTAACTAAGAAACTAACAACACTAAAAATGCTAATGGTGAAATGCTACCCAGTTCATCGCTATCGCTCATGGCTAAATGAAATGAATGGTACAATACACTGTTACTATAGAGACATTAATAGGGTGAACCATATACATGTATTCCATACATGATCTCAATCTCATCTATTTTATAAATGGTAAGGCAAGTCAATACTTCTAAGTACCTTGTAAAGGAATCCATAGAAAACCTTGTGAAAAGCATTAGCTATATCAATTTTAATAACTATTTCCAACTCTTATTAGTTATACTTGAGTGGAGTAAAAACATATTATCAAATATTGTTACTTATGAACAAAAACCCCTTTGATATTTTGAAATAAAATTAGAGAATCTAAGTTTGTTATGTAAGTATGAAGGGAAGAAAATAAACAATTTCATGATTGAAATTATGTTGATGAAAACATTATTGTTGTGTCATTTTTTGATATATTTAAGCCATTCTTATCCAATCTCCATTATATCCAATGAATTGAGCTTCAATTTCATGCACATCATTAACAATTCTGTTCGATTTTGCCGACCAATATAAATTCAATGTCAGATTTATTATGTCTTTCAGAACATATAAATTCAAAACAATGATAATCTTCAGATTTATGTTAGCTATAAAATTAAATATAAATACAAATTTTCTATATGTTAATATATCATGTTTTTCATGAAATCTGTTATTTTTCTTAAATTTATTATATCAAACCTTATCATATTACTGGTAAGAAATAAAATTCAGTAAAAATAAAAAATAATCATCAAAAATAAATTTTAATAACACATTAAAATAATAAACCTTATTTAAACAAAGAAAAAACAATTTTCATATCCAAATATCAAACTAAACTCTCTTGTGAAACAAATTCAATAAAAACATAGTTCATAACTTTACTTTTGACAAGGTCTTAGAGGTTAAATGAGTGTTTTGATATTTATGAAAAATTATTAGTCATTTCACTTTTATTAAACATTAAGTAAGTAAACTCTCTTGTGAAACAAATCCATTGAAAACATCATTCATAACTTTATTTTTGACCAGGCCTTTTAGACTAAAATGATTATTGTTAGCTTGTCAACTCATTGTTCTATTTTTTCATACTTTCTAAATATACTCACTGTTCTAAATATATAGGCTGTGTCTGTTTCTAAATATTAGTTTATCTTGTTTGTCCTATTATCCTATTGGAGGAAACTCACTGTTACAATGGCGGAAAATCATTGTTACAGTGGCGGCAATTCACTATTACAGCGGCGACAACTCACTGTTACTGCCACTGTAACAGTGAGTTTCCACTACTGCAACAGTCAGTTGCCACTATTGCAACAATGAGTTGTCGCAACTTTGTTTTAACAAACAATATTTCATTAAATTGTTTTTTTTTTCATTTAATTATTTTCCTATTTTGAAAATGGTTCAGAAAGGGATATTGATCATCCAAACCCAGAGTATGCATGGACTAGGTTTGTGCTTCATAATGAAGCACTAAGCCAAGTATACTAAATTAATAGAGAAATTATTAGCATAAGCACAAAAATGAAGCATATTATCATGCGTTGGTTGATTGGCTCATAACAACACGAAATTATGGTGCAAGTGAAATTGTCACTTACATAAATTATGAATTTATCACAAATCAAATTATTGGTATTTTCCAGGTTCAAAGACAAAACTTGAAACCCCTTTACCAACAAGAAAAAACCATTGCTTCACAGTTTCAAAGTTTTAACACAATTTACAGATCATAAGTCCAAAGGGTTGCTGATGATATAATCATCGAAGCAACATCTAATGGACATGGATGTGTAAGATATGTGGAGCCAACATGTGCTCCACCAATTATCATTGATAAGCATCGATATACGTGGCCTGTTAATGAATGGATTTCTCTTGTCATTGGTATTGGGGTTATTATGGTGGGAGTCCTATTATGGTGTTCCTATTTCTTGATATAAATTGGAGCAACATTATGTCCATCATTTTTGATGTATTTATATGAGCTATGTTTTTTATAGATGGGCTCACTATATTTTTTGGTGTTTTTTTTTTTTTTTAAATTTTTATATCTCAACACAACATGTATGTAAAAAAAAATATTTTTCAGTAATACTATTAATGGAATTACATTGATATTACAATTCACTTGTATAATTTTGATTACAGTTTAGTTATGTCATTTTCATTACAGTTCAATTTTGTCTATCTGCTTTGCCTGGTAATAAAGTATAATTTTATGTGATTAATAACTACATTATCTAACAAAAAAAACTAAAAAAGCAAATCTATAAGTGATGAACATAACCTCTAACATTAGCTCTATTGTTGTTAACTTTTACTCTAATTATTTCTAGGAAAAGCGATGGTTCTAATTCGAATATATATAAAACATAATTACTTATCCTGAGATGTTTGAGTTAAATAATACATTCCATCCATGCATATAGAAATGAAACATAAATCAATAAATCATATATCTATATACAGTGATGTATACATGCATTTTAATATCTTTTAATACTTATCAAATGAAATCAAACTTTAACATGATTAAAAATAATTACAAACTGGATTGGGATCTTTAATGTAGAGATTAAATCACTATTTCCTTTTACAAATGTTATTTTATCAATTAATATCACTTTAACATAACCCACAAATGAACAACAAAATACATATTTTTATTAGCAAATAGAGGACTCCAAAAGATGTTACAAAATGAGACCTTAGAATGCCTTCAATACGTCTTCACAATTCTTCCATTGCGACATTGTCCCTTCAGTGAAAAATTATGTGAGATACCCTTGGTTACAAGCCAACCAATATGGCTTATAAATCAATCATTATTTTCCATTTATACATGGTTAAATGCAAAAAGAAATTGTGACATCTTGCATTTTTTAAATCCATAGATCCAACCTCATTTAAGGGGAAGAATTGTATAAATATCAATTGTTGTGAATTTCTCCATTATCAACATCTACAACAACAAGGGCAGGTGATTTGAACTGAAGCACGTTTTGACATACATGACAAAAACAACAACTAAGCCTACAAACACTGAAAAATAATATGAAAAACCTGCAAATCAATGAAGTTCACTTGAGAATCATGAAAAATTATAATATGCATTGAAGGATAACTAATAAACTGTAACCAATACTTTTTAAGGCAAGTAATTTAAGGAGTCAGTGTAATGGTGGATGGGCCCACAAAGTTGAACATAATAAACCTTTCAATTATTATGCTGGAAAATCAGGGCCATCCCATGGCAACTCGCCCTCCCATTCCAATGTTCACCATTGCGACAACTCCTCACTGGGTACAAGGGGAATATATGACTGCGTACAACGGTAATAGAAATCTCCCCTGCCACGACAACAACGAGCTGTCGGTGTCAAATGGGAGGCAGCCATTGCGGAAACACCTAACTGCATATTGGCACTAACATAGATGACGAGTCGTGATATTAATGCACTCATTATCCCAACTCTTCCATGCGCCTTTGTCTCACATTCGAAATGTTGAAAAGAACAAACACAACCATAGTCACTCTGAACTATAACTAAAGATGGGAGGCCCAAGAGTACACATAGAATGCGCGGAATAATTTCTAGACGCATTTCCACGCATTAAACCAAATTTTGAACAGGCCGGATGGATAAAGTATATTCGCAGGTTTCAAGGGTATGACGATGGCATGGCCTTATAATTTTCGATGCATTACATGGAGGGTAGGTCAAAGGTAGCATGGAAAATGGTGCATGCAATAAAAGAAGCGATTGGGGAAGTGACATGGTTACCCCAGATGAGATAAAATTGGTTTGCGCCCCGAAAACCCCAACCTGATGTTTTGCGACAATTCCTTGAGGCAGGTGAACAACTTCTCAGGAGAGGCACAAGATTTGACAAGAAGTTGTTACTAGAACCCTGGAAGGATGCTACATTCCTTGTCCAGATATTTTTCACGTGCAAATGAAGGTATGCTGTTATTTATTACAAGCACCTCTACTTGTTAGACCAATTGGGTATTGGTAGGTTGGTTAACATGCCTTTATTTCTTGCAAAAATCTTAGACCAAATGGATCGAGGTGTGCAAAAATCAAAGCGGTCGCTCAAAATCCTATCCCACTATTTCCTCGTTAAAATTTTGGTGTTTGTTGCGCTGCAAAAGGAAGGGAGAAATATTCATGAACACCCCCTCTAAAAAATTATCATATCAACAATAAACATCCCCCTTCAACCAGAGATTCAGATTGACACACTAGCTCACCGTTGCTGACACACTGGCTCACCATTGCTGACACACTGGCTCACCATTGCTAACACACTGGCTCACTTGTGAGGAAACTCATAGAAAATAAATGAATTATCTTTGATGTTGTAATATATATTTTTATCCAATAATATATCACCAGTACCATTGACCAGTTAAAAAAAAACCGGTAAAATTAAGTTTTACATGTTAAGTTACAATTTCGTTGCATTTCCTCTACAATTTTTTTTACATTTCCATTGTTTTTATTCGAATTTATATATCAGATTCATGTTTAAACACCAATATATGAAATCATAATGCAAGTATGAAAAACCACTTGAAAGCTATCTTCCATGAATTATAAAATAGTCAATGTATTGAAAGACTGAGTGTAAATGCATGGATTTATTTACTCACCTTAAATGACAATTCCAACAAATTTTATAAATCACCAAACATATCCTGACCACTGATCAAACACACATGGAAATACTCAAAGAAAAAATAATACATCAAATACATCTAATACACTAATACATATTAAAATCAAATTGAAAACAAAATCATGCACAAGAAACCTAGAGAAGCATTCATTGTTGGAGAGAGGGTGACCTCGCTTGTTTAGATGTTCAAAATCAAATGGTTCATCTTCATCTGCTAGGATATTCAAGTCAATTTCCAATCTTGAATTTTGTTTGCTTCTTTTTCTTCTCTTTTTTGGGCTTAGGAAAGTCTTCTTCCTCTTAAATATGGCTCAGAAGCACCCAACCCACACGTGAACTCATAATCCATAATATGAATATTGTTGGCGTCATCCAACAATTTTTTAAACAAAGCAACCAACTGTTCAATATTGGTCAAAGTAGTAGGAGAAACTTTTCGAACCATGTCTATGCAGCCAAATAACTCCTCCTTGGCTATCTCAATTCCTTCAACATTTACATCAACATTGTGACTATCCATGGCAGATGTGTTTGCATTTTCACCAAGATCCGATATTACCTCTATATTTATCTCATGAGGGTCATTATATGAATCAGTTATGATTTGATGATTTTGTAATTGGTTTGAATCCATTGAAAGGGAACACAACCAACCCACCTTTATGGCATGCTTGCATATGTTTCCATGAATATACCATGGGAAATCACAATTATGAAATTTGTGCAATGACAAGTGACAATATATTGCTTATTAAGTTTAGATTGACTCTTCACCCAAAAATTATGATACATTTTCTCATGAGGGTTGCAATCACTATCTGGAATTATTTTTGCTTTTTCTATTGATGATTCCAACTGTTTCTCTTTCTTGTAATTATTCAAAAATCCTTCCTTTTTTAGAATTTCCTTAAACCGATAAAAGGGTTCAACATTTGTTAGAAGAACATATATCAACCAATCCATCCTACGAGAACATTTATTGCTACTATCAGATAGAAAGTTTTTCTTTAAGTAACAGTGACATGAATCCACAATATTGTTTGTCTCCTGATTTGCATGGGGAAAATCCTGACAACCTTTGACCCACATCCCTAATTGCATAAAAGTTGAGTTAATGAAGATATTTCATCCACATGAAACCAAAAAGAGAAATGTAAGATAGAGTTTGTCAACTTACAAATATTTTCACCAACAACCCAATTCTTGTGGAAATAGTCTAGGAACTTCTCCTCATTAGAAAATTTGTTGAAGAAACCATTAATTGCATTTCTCACTTAAACACTGGAAAAATAATTCATAATTAAACCCAAATCACTAAATATTTCTTTTGCTATTTCTGGACTACTGGCCACTCGATTCACATTTTTTATCCATGCTCGATGTACTGCCAAACACACAAGATAACATTGCACCAGATCAAATTCTCAGGAGATGTGTGAGGGAAGAGGAGGTATTTTAAATCCTCTCAGCATGTCATGATGACCACTGTGGGGATCCTTTTTCTACTAAGAGGAAAACCTTGAAATACTTGCAAGTTGGCTACTATTGGCCTACTCTCCACCAAGATGCCAGGAGATACACCAGTAGATGTGATCAATGTCAGAGGATGGGGAGACCTACACCAAGGGATGAAATTCCTTTACAACCTCATGTGGCCCTCGAGCCATATGAAAAATGGGTCATGGACTTCATTGGACCCATTATTCACCATCTGGGCAGAAGAGATACATCATAGTTTGCACTGATTACTTGAATAAGTGAGCTGAAACAAGGGTTGTAAAGGAAACAACAGAAGAAAAAGTGGCGGAATTTTTGAGAGAAAATGTGTTCTACAAGTTTTGATATCCCAGGGAGGTAGTCACCGATAAAGGAGCTCAATTCACATATTATCTCATTCAGAACCTCATGAGGCAACACGAAATCAAGCACAAGCCTTCTACCGCCTACCATCCTCAAGAAAATGGGCAAGTGGAAGTGACAAATAGATCCTTAGAGAAAATCCTTACCAAATTTGTGAGCAATAGCATAAAATATTGGGCAGGCAGATTGGTGGAGGCCACTTGGGCTTACAACACTACTTGGAAGAAAACTTTAGGGTTTACTCCATATGATCTAGTTTATGGGCATAAGGCTTTGCTTTCCATTGAATTTGAGTATAACTCCATTAAAATGGAAAATCAGTTGGATTTTGACATCATAAAGGAAAAACAAGAAATACTCCTTCAACTGAATGGTTTGGATGAGTTTTCGATGTAGGCCCTCCTTCATACAGAATTAACTACAAACGAAATTTTGGCATGACAAGCACATCCAAGAGAAGACATTTCAGGAAGGGGACTAGGATTGCTCTATGAATCCAGATTCAAGGACTTCAAGGGAAATTTAATGACCAGATTGTTGGGATCCTATAAAGTAGAGAAAATCCATGATAATGGGGCTGCTCAAATTAGAACCATAGATGAGGAGGGGATCCCTCTTCTTGTCAATAATTACATGATAAAAATGTACAAAATGCCCCTGTCAAAGGTAGAATTCTTCAACAAAATCAATAGATAGGTGAATGTAGTTGGAAGCCCCAAAGCTTCCATTCCCTCACCTTGCTAGAAAAAAGAGAAAAAAGAAATAAAGAGGCCTGGGTGAAAACCTTTCTGAGGCAACCAAGGGAAACTCCAGGGTTGAAAACCTGCATGAGGCAATCTTGGAGGAAGAGAAAAAACAAAAAGGAAAGAAGAAAAAACAGAGAAATAAAATATCCTTGGGTGAAAACCTCATGGAGGCACCCAAGGCATGCTTGTAGGGTGAAAACCTCTGCTGAGGCAACCCATCTGCCCTATATAAAAAAACAAAAGATCAAAAGAATAAAATGGCACCAAGGCACTAACCTGTTTCTGTTTTACAGGTTGTTGAACATAGATAATATGGAAAAAGTGGAGAAATATTCTTCCATATATATCTCTCTCCTATACCTACTCACTCCACATCCAACCCCAACACTCATTCCTCCATCAATTTCTACCACCAGGTGAGCAAAAATTTCAATTTTTCTCCTATCTCCGTAGTGCTACAAGAAATCCTGTAATGCTACAGGAAGGATACCTGAGGCTAGATGTGCTCACCCAAAGCTCTTTGACCCTATAAAATGCATAAAAAAATGTTTTCCCACCTATGCCTACCATCCCTAACCATCATTCCATCCCATGCATGAAAAATCCATTACCTAACCCTTTATTTTTCCATTGTGAATCAACTTGTTTTAACACCCACACAAGGCCTGTTCTCTTATGTTTTTCCTAAACCACACCACTACATTAACACCCTAATACCACCTCCATCATCTCCACATCATTTATCTCTTCCTCATGTCATTTTGAGCTCCAAATCTGTAACGAAGGGATTGTTACGAGAAGATGATCACTTCCTGTAGCACACTTGTGCATGCACCAGAACCTGTCGACCACCATCTACCACATCAAGAGAAATGGAAGTATGTTGAAGATGAGTTGAGTTCCTCCATGAGATGAGGAAACTTATGTTGAACTTGGTCCCTGGTGAACCACTTGCCTTGGTGTAGGAGTTGGCCAACTTTGACAACCAAATATAGTTGGATCTTCTGTCGGCGAGTGTTCTTGATTTGCATGTCCATGATACAGTCTGTGGTGGCCTGTTCCATGCAGTCTGGGTTTAACTCTTTTGGTTTGAGTTCTTCTGCAATGTCAGAGGTGTCCAATAGAGGTGGGAAGTAGGGACGAAGGCAGTCTACATTGACTACTGGGTGCAGACCAAGGAATGGTGGAATACTGAGCTCGAAGGCATTGTTCCCTACAACCTTGGTGATGGTGTACGACCCATATCGGAGCGGGTGAATCTTACGGTGGGGTCCAGTGAGGCGCTCCTTCTGCAAATGTAGCCACACTTTTTTTCCCACTTGGAAGTTGTGTGGCACCCGATGTTGATCATGTCGTTTCTTGTACTTAGCATTGGCTCTATCCAATATGTCATGAACCTGTTGGTGGATGTGCTGAATGCGCTCGATGAAGTTGTTTGCTTTGTCAGCTTCAAACTGGACATGAGCCAAATCGGCCTGAGAGGCTGCAAATGGCATGGCTATGTCAATGGGACATAGTGGCTGGAATCCCAAGCCCACCTGAAAGGGGCTGTGGCCGGTTGAGCTGTGGAGAGCCCAGTTATAATTGTGTTGTACATAGGGAAGGCTCTCATCCCATGTGCGTGGATGATTTGAATTGTACATGCATATAATGTGTACAATCATCCTGTTGATGACCTCTGTCTGGCCATCAGTTTGGAGATGGAAAGCTGTGGACTTGGTGAGCTTGGTGTCCAACATTGACCAGAGGCTGGACCAAAACGTGCTAAGGAACCTGCTATAACGATCTGATGTGATATACTGTGGGATCCCAAAGTGCACCCACACTCGTTCAAAGAAGAGTTTAGCAGTGGCTTCTGCTGTGATATTCTTCTTGCAGGTTGCTATAATGGCCATCTTTGAGAATTTATCGACGACCATGAAAACACAGTAATTTCCATGCTCAGTAGAAGGAAGGGCTGACATGTAATCCATGGAGATGGATTCCCAAGGTCGACTAGAGGTAGGTAGCAGAGTGTAGAGCCCTTGCTTCTTGATGGTCGATTTGGAAATGGCTCAAGCAGTGCAGGATCTGTTAGGTCCCTATATTACTAGTATAGTCCCTTATTGTTGTTAGTGTAAACCCCTTATTGTTATTATTGTACCCCTGTAACCCCCATATTGTTATTATTGTGCCCTTAAATTATTATTGTTAGGTCGGCTAGGATTACATTTTGGCCCCACTAGGATTACATTATGGCCCCATGGACTCCTATATATAGAAAGGAGGTTTTGTAATTTGTATCATCCAAGAATTGTTCATTAATTTAATGTATTTGAGGTTTCCCCCTCGAAGTGGCTTATTTCTAAGGCATTAATATCTCTTTTCTTCTATTTTGGAGCTGGTTACACAACATTTGGTATTAGAGCTTTGGATTCTAGGGTTTCGCTGCTCCAAACAGGTCGTCGTGGAATTTTCGCTATAAATTTTTTTCTACGAAGCTTCAGAAGCTGAAATTTTTAGGGTGCGAAGCCGAAATCCTGAGGAACATTTTCAAAAAATTTCAGATCTTTTTACGCAAAATTTTCAGAGATATGATCTGTGGAAGTTAGGTCTTTTTTCAGGCTCCTTAATTTAATCTAAACAGGTCATCGTGGAATTTGCGCTATAACGTTTTTTATACGAAGGTTCAGAATCTAAAAGTTTTAGGGAACAAAGCTGAAATCCTGAGGAAACTCGTCAAAAAATTTCAGAGCTTGGTTCGAAATATTTTCGGAGATATGATCTGTGGAAGGTAGTGCTTTTTCAGGCTCCTGAATTTCATCTCAAAGAGGTGATCGTGGAAAAATCTTCATAACTCTCTCTCTGAGCATCGGATTGGAGTGCCATAAAAATTGGTCGCAAGTACACAGACTTTAGTTTCTTTTCTATCAATTTCAGAGCCAAAAGACTAAACAGTGACACGTGGAAAGTCATACAAGTTCGCTCTACTAAACCAGTCCATAATTAGGTCATTGTGGGAGATTGGACATAACTTTGCCTTGGAGAATCCAAATCAAGTCAGACCTGTGGCATTTTAAATATAATTCAGAAGGCTACCTCAGTGCCCAATTTCAGATATTGAAGAGCCCCAATCAGAAAGATAATCCAATTTCAATATCAAGCTCCTCAAAAGCAAGAAAAAGGTGGGTATTTTTTATTTTATTTTTTTTAATTTTTAATTTTTTAATTTTTTTAATTTTTTAATTTTAATTAATTTTTTTTTAATTTATTTATTTTATTTTATTTTATTTATTTATTTTTTATTTTTTTTATTTTTTCCGAATTGCATAAGTCTTGTTTGAAGAATCAATTTGAATTGATTACAAGGGCATATTGTAGAATAGATATCAGTATTGGGTTCTAAAAAATGCCCCATACAAATAATTCAACACCCATTAAGCCTTCATAAGGCTCTGCTATGACTCATGAAGATGAGGAATTGCAACATGATGTATCAAAATTACAAGAGCAAGTGCACCAAATTTCGCTCTCGCAAAGAGCAGCAAAAAAAGAAATGGAAGTTTTGAAGAAAGGCATGGAAGTGAAGATGGATGGTTTGAAGAATAATATGGATGGTTTGAAGAAAGACATGGAATCTAAGATAGATGGCATGGAAGCTGACATGGAATCTAAGATGGATGACATGGAAGCTAAAATGGAAAATATGAAGAATGATCTAAAAGAAAACATGGAAGGTTTGACAAAGTTGATACAAGAAATGTTTCCTAATGGTGAAAATATAGTAGAGGAAACTCATGATGAGAAAAAAATAAATGTTAATCGTGATTTCATAAACTCTAATGTTGGCAGGAAGAACCACCATATTCCAAAAATGGATATGAGGAAGTTTGATGGAAAGGATTCTGTAACATGGATACTACAGATGGAGCAATATTTTGATCTCCATAACATGAAAAACACAAAAAAGGTACGCATTGCAACTTTACATTTAGAACAAAATACATTTGTATGGTATCGATGGCTTTGCTCTCGTAAAAAAGTTGTCACTTGGTCAATTTTTACGGAGAAATAAAATAGCACATTATGAGGATACAAAGAGCAACACCTTCTTTAGCCAATTGATAAATCTCAAACAAAAGGGCTTAGTGGGGGAGCACATTGAGGACTTCCAAAAATTGAATATAAGGGTAACTGATATTACAGAGGAACATAGGATTGATCTCTTCATAGGTACTTTAAAGGATAACATCCAACATAAAGTTCGCGTTTTGGAACCTGATTAATTAGAGAAGGCATTCAGGTTGGCAACAAAATTTGAATTTAAAATTATGGTGACAAGGAAGCCTACCACTCACTTCTATAAAGAGGGAAGTGTTGCTACTCCTAGATTTCAACAACCTACAAGGTTGACACCACAACAATTGGAAGAAAAAAGAGAAAAGGGCTTTGATAGAGTTTTGATAGCAAATACACTAAAGGTCATAAGTGTGGTGAGAAGAAATTATTTTACATAGATTTTGAAGAGGAAGAAGAAAATAAACAAGAAGAGGATATGCACTTGGAACCAACCCTAGAAGAGGAAGAAATGAGTCTGACCATATCGTGTAATGCATTGGTAGGAATTACCACTCTTAAAACTCTCAAGATAAAAGGACATATCAAGAAGAAAAAGGTAATAGTGTTGATTGATTCAGGTAGTACCCATAATTTTATTCATTGTAAGATATCCAAGGAATTGAATTGTTTCCTATACCCAGCACAAGAATGTCAAGTGATGGTTGCAAATGGAGGAACTATAAATTTCTCTGGAAAATGTCGTAATATAAAGCAAACCATCGGGGAATATATATTGAATAGTCCAATGATTTCCATTCCTATGGGAGGTGTTGATGTTGTACTAGGAGTACAATGGTTACAATCTTTGGGGACGGTAGCTTTTAATTTTCAAGAAATTTTCTTGAATTTTTTTTTTAGAAGGAAAGGAAGTCGAATTACGGGGTATTGCAGGAAAGCCAGGAAAGATAATAAGCTCTAATGTCATGACAAAGCTTCTAAATAAAGAACAAAATATATATTGAATAGTCCAATGATTTCCATCCCAATGGGAGGTGCTGATGTTGTACTAGGAGTACAATGGTTACAATCTTTAGGGATGGTAGCTTTTAATTTTCAAGAACTTTTCTTGAAATTTTTTTCAGAAGGAAAGGAAGTCGAATTACGGGGTATTGCGGGGAAGCCAGGAAGGATAATAAGCTCTAATGTCATGACAAAGCTTCTAAAGAAAGAACAGTGAGGCGTAATTGCACAATTATGCTCACTAGAAGTTCCAACATCAAAATCATCTATTTCTGCAGATCTCCAACAAGTCTTGGATAATCATTCCAAGGTATTTGAAACTCCCAAAGGACTCCCACCTATTCGTGATCATGATCATGCTATTCATTTGATTCCAGGAAGTGTTCCTCCAAACATGAGGCCTTATAGATATCCTTACTTCCAAAAGAGCGAAATTGAACGTATGATTGCAGAAATGTTAGAGGCGGGTATAATTCAACCTAGTCAAAGTTCTTTCTCTGCTCCTGTAGTATTGGTACACAAGAAGGATGGATCATGGCGCATGTGTCCGGATTATAGGGAGCTCAATAAGCTCACCATTAAAGATAAATTTCCCATTCTGTGATTGATGAATTATTGGATGAATTACATGGAGCAATTTATTTTACCAAGTTGGATCTTCGTTCAGGATATCATCAAATTAGAATGAAGACTGAAGATATTCCAAAAACAGCATTTCGAACTCATGAGGGTCATGATGAATTTTTGGTCATGCCTTTTGGCCTTACCAATGCACCTTCTACATTTCAAGGGTTGATGAATTCCATTTTCAAACCCTTCCTTAGAAAATTTGTGCTAGTATTTTTTGATGATATACTAATCTATAGCAGGTCTTGGAAGGATCATGTTGAACATGTTGACAGGGTGCTCAAACTATTGCGGGAGAAACAATTATATGCAAAAACATCCAAATGTTTCTTTGGAGTACAAGAGGTGGAATATCTGGGTCATATTATATCTCACGAGGGTGTTAAAGTAGACCCTAACAAAATTAAAGCCATTAAGGAATGGAAAGTCCCCACGACCATAAAGCAGTTGCGATGATTTCTCGGGTTAACAGGGTATTATCGCAAGTTTGTTAAGAATTATGGGAGAATAGTAGCACCTCTAACAACATTATTGAAGAAAGATGCATTTTCATGGACTCCTGAAGCAACTAAGGCCTTTGAACATCTTAAAGAGGCAATGTGCCTAGCACCGGTCTTAGCTACGCCAAACTTCAAAAAAACATGTATTGTGGAATATGATGCCTCAGGAAATGGAATTGGTGTGGTTTTAATGCAGGAAGGAAGACCCATTGCTTTTGAAAGTCATCCAATCAAAGGAAAGTATTTGCATAAACCTATTTATGAGAAGGAAATGTTAGCAATACTGCATGCACTAAAGAAATGGCGAACTTACCTAATGGGAAGGCACTTCAAGGTAAAAACTGATCATGATAGTCTTAAATTTTTTTTGGAACAAAGACTATCTTCAGAAGAGTAGCAAAAATGGGTCACAAAGATGTTGGTTTATGGCTTTGAAATAATCTACAAAAAGGGAAGCTTAATGTTGTTGCAGATGCACTCTCAAGAAAGAATGAAGAGGTGGAAACATTGCTTTGTGCCATTTCTATTATCCAACCAGATTGGATAATCAAAGCAAGAGATGAATGGAAGAAGGACAAATAAGTATGGACACTCATTCAAAAGTTGCAGCAAGATCCTAGTACATCTGATACATTTAGTTGGAAAAATGATTCTTTATGGTACAAAGATCGGTTATATCTTTGTAAGAATTCCCAACTAAAACAAAAGATTCTTTTGGAATTGCACACTTCTCCTTTAGGAGGGCACTCAGGATTTTTAAAAACTTACCACGGGGTGAAGAAAGATTTTTTTTCGGATGGCCTTAAATATGATATTCAAAAGTTTGTGGCGGAATGTTTGGTTTTCCAGTAGAATAAAGTTGAGACAATTAAGACCCTGGGACTTATACAACCTTTATCCATTCCAAGTCAACGTTGGGAGGAGATTTCAATGGATTTTATCACAGGTTTACCTAAGTCCGAAGGAAAGAGTGTCATCATGGTGGTAGTTGATAGACTTACCAAGTATGCACACTTTTGTGCATTATCTCATCCATTTAAAGCAAGTAAAGTTGCTACTACATTTATGGACACAATTCAAAAGCTACATGGAAACCCAAGGGTTATTGTGAGCGACATAGATCCCATTTTTACTGGAAATTTTTGGACGGAGTTATTTTCTTGTTTGGGTACTCAATTAGCTCATAGCTCATCTTATCATCCTCAATCTGATGGTCAAACTGAGATAGTAAATAAATGTTTGGAAGGATATCTTCGGTGTTTTGTATTTGATAAACAAACACAATGGGTCAAGTGGTTACCTCTTGCTGAATGGTGGTATAACACTTCCTTCCATACTGCAGCAAAAATGACCCCATTTATGGCACTTTAAGGATATCATCCACCATCCATCACATCATCTTTAAGGGAAAATTCGAAGGTTCAAGCAGTGGAAGATCACATCGAGCATCAGCAAGAAGTTCTCCAACTCTTAAAGGATAACCTGAATTTGGCACAAAATCGAATGAAACAACAGGCAGATCAACATCGCGGCGAGAGAAGTTTTGATGTAGGAGATTGGGTATTTTTACGGCTACAACCATATAAACAAATGTCCCTCAAGCAAGCTAAGAAGGATAATAAATTATCACCAAAGTACTATGGTCCTTACAAGGTGTTGCAAAAGATTGGTACTATGGCATACAAATTGGAGCTTCCTGCTTCTTCGCGAGTGCATCCGGTTTTCCATGTTTCATGCTTAAAGAAGGTTATAGGTGAAAATATTCCAGTTCAAACAATATTGCCAGAACTTGATGAGGAAGGAAAAATCATATTGGAACCTGAAGCGGTCACGGAAACAAGAACTCGACAACTACGGAATCGATCAATTTCAGAGTATCTCATCAAGTGGAAGAACCTACCCACTGAAGATTCTACATGGGAGGATGAGAATTTTATACAGAAGCACCCAGAGCTACTCAAGTGTTGAGGACAACACTTTTTTGAAGGAGAGGGGCATGTTAGGTCCCTATATTACTAGTATAGTCCCTTATTGTTGTTAGTGTAAACCCCTTATTGTTATTATTGTACCCCTGTAACCCCCATACTGTTATTATTGTGCCCTTAAATTATTATTGTTAGGTTGGCTATTATTACATTGTGGCCCCACTAGGATTACATTATGGCCCCATGGACTCCTATATATAGAAATGAGGTCTTGTAATTTGTATCATCCAAGAATTGTTCATTAATGTAATGTATTGGAGGTTGCCCCCTCGAAGTGGCTTATTTCTAAGGCATTGATATCTCTTTTATTCTATTTTTGGAGCTGGTTACACAAAAGGATTTGATGTAATTCCCAACATCCTGTCGAAGGTTTAGCCAATAGAAATACTTCTGCAGTACTGCCACTGTCTTCTTGACCCGAAAATGCCCAGCGAATTGACTGTAGTGTGCTTCCCATATCATCTTGGCACGCTCGCTTGAAGGAACACAAAGGTGTCCCAGTTGACATAATAGTGCATCTTAGAGGTGAAAATTTGGAACTTGCATACCCCCCAAGAGTGTTTTGTATGTGTAGTTGAATTCTGGATCACTCTTGTAGAGAAGTGACCAATCATAAGTCTCATGCCCACAAGAGTTGAGAACGGTGGTTATGGCCATGATCGGTGGTCGGCTGAGGCAATATGCAACATTATTGGTGCTACCCTTCTTGTACTTGATGTTCAAATTAAATTGTTGCAGATATGTGGACCACTTCTGATGGCGATCGTTCTGAAACTTCCCTTGTGTCTGTATGAACTGCAAGGGTCGGTGGTCTGTGTGGATGATTGTCTCCTTCCCCAAAATGTAATGCTTCCATTGTCGACAAGCTTGCACAATGGAATACATTTCTTTTTCATAAGTGGGATACTTGCGAACTATGTCGGACAATGTCTCACCGTGATATGCCATTGGATGCCCCTGTTGCGTAAGAACTGCCCCAATAGCATAGTCAAAGGCATCTATCTTGATCTCAAATGGTTGTTGCAAGTCTGGTAATGTGAGCACTGGGGCAGAACAGAGGCGATGTTTCAATTCTACAAACGCCTTTTGTTGATATTCTAACCAAAATAATTTTTCTTTCGCTCCTCCCTTGGTGACTTGACTCAAGGGCCAAGTGATATGAGAGAATCCCAACACGAACCTGCTGTAGAAATTAAATTCCGTAAAGCCTAAAAGCTCTCTGTTAGGTGGTTGGGGCTGGCCAATCCCGAATGAATTGGATCTTGGCTAGATCCACATGCACCCCCCTTTCATCAATAATGTATCCTAGATATTGAACCTGGGTCATGCCAAAAGTGCACTTCTCCAAATTGGCACACAACTTGTGTTGCCGCAATGTTTGGAGGACTTCTCAGATGTGGTGGAGGTGCTCTTCCCAAGTCTGGCTGAAGATAAGAATGTCATCCAAGTATACCACTACAAATGAGTTGGTGAATGGACGCAAGATGTCGCCCATCAACCTCATTAAGGTTGCAGGAGCATTTGTCAATCCGAAAGGCATGACGAGCCATTCGAAAAGGCCCTCCTTGGCTTTGAAGGCAGTATTCCACACATTAGAGGGTTCGATTGGTACCTGGTGATACCCAGACTTCAAGTCAATCTTGCTGAAATATTTTTCCCCTTTGAGTTGGTCCAGAAGGTCATCAATCCGTGGGATCGGGTACCTATTCCGAACGGTGATCTTGTTCAGTGCCCGATAATCAATACGAAGTCTCCAAGTCCCATCCTTCTTCTGTACCAACACGATCGAGCTCCCACAGGGTGATGAAATTGGCCGGATGTGATATTTCTGCAGCATCTCCTGAATCTGCCTCTTGATTTCATCATTCTTCAGAATAGAGCGCCTATAGATCGGTCCATTGGGTAGTGGCGCACCTGGGGTCAGGTCAATGGGGTGCTTGACCTGACAGTGTAGAGGCACCCCTATGGGTGAGGTGAATATATCCCCATACTCCTCCACAACCTTGTCCATTTGTTGTTGTCATGCAAAGGAGCCATGTCTGGAGGTCGTGGCCACAGTCTTCTTCTTGCCCTGGGGGTGGATCATCAGGAAATTTTTTTTCCTGGTTTTGGAAATGAGCTTACTGTATTATTTTGCTGTAACCAAAGAGATAGTGGGAGGCGGTGGTACCTCTGGTATCCTGTACAATTTATTTCCCAAAGTAACAATAACAGCGCGAGGTCGAGACTCATACACTGCATGTCGCTTCCACAAGTATGGTTGGCCTAATAATACATCAGAAACATCAATAGGAGAAATTTCACATAATACCTCATCCGTGAAGGGCTTGAGGTTATAGGGAAGGCGACACTACTGGCTGACGCGGAGATCCCGTCCTTGGTGAAGCCACCCGATGGTGTATGGTTGTGGGTGCGCTGTGGTCGGAAAGCCCAACCACTTCACAACATCTGCTGAAATGAGGTTCTTTTGGCTCCCATTGTCAACAATGAACCGTAGCGAGGAACCCTTTACCCACATTTGGGAGTGGAAGAGACGCTCTGCCTCCTTTGGATCTTCTGGTTCCTCCTTCTGGATCTTTGTAGTGGAAACAATGGCGTTTGGCTCCGCATCAATAATCTGCTTCCTTTTGTCATTCACCTTGTCAGGTTCTGATTCAGAGTCAGAGCATGCATCTGATTCAGAATCCCTCATCTCGGCCACCAACGACTGCTTGGCCCGACACTCACTTGTGTTGTGAGTGGAGCTCTTATGAAACTCACACCACTTTCCCGTGTCCTTCTTTGGCTTCACAATGTTGTTCTTTGCTTGTGTCTTTGGCAGGTTGTCTTGGGCAGCCATGCCTTGGCTTTGTCCTTTGTTCTGCGATTTGGGGGCACCTTTCCCTTGCTTTTGATTCACAGATCCAAAGTCTTGCTTCTTCTGTTTGAATTTCTGCTCAATCTTGGCAACATACCGGTATGCCGTACCAAGCGAGGAGATGTCGAGGAACTCCATTTCCTCTTGAGTGTATCTGTGAAAACAACCGTGATACTTTAGCACCAAATGTTTCTCTGAATCTTTGATACCCAACTTTGTGTGCAGGGTATGGAACAAATTCGTTAGCTCATGCACATCTTGATCCCTTATATTTCTTGTGGCGTGGGCCATTTTATTTTCTTACTTGTCCTCGCAGAAGCTCCCACACGGAATCGTATTGTTTCATGATGGCATCTCGGAAAAGATCGGAAAAGTAAAGTGTTAGAGAATAGAGGATTAAATATATAAGTAGTTTCTCTTGATGAGTTCTGATCCCATGAAGCATGGGGGGTAGCTTTTGAGAGTGCAAATAATCTTCCTTTCACTAACAAATTGGGAAAATCATAGGCGAGAAATATCCTTCTAATAGATTCAACCATCTATCTACGACATCTGCATCTATTTGACCCTCAAATATGGGAATGTCAAAGTTTACTTGTACCTTAAAGGGAGTTGCGCTTCCAGAGTGGCTGCTGGATGCAGATGTGCCGCCGGTGGGCAGTCGTTGAAGGATCTAAAAAAATTTATCCATCATCACGTTCCTTTGTTTTTCGAGGGCCTCCTAGAGAAATATTTTGATAGGATCTCCTGCTCCCTCATCTTTCTTTTCTTCCCCCATGGGCGTCCGTCGGGGTTTGCGAGGCTGATCTTGCAAAGGTTCCACCAGATCGAGCCCTAAATCCTTATACCCTGACCTCGTTGGGGACATGCAAAGAAGGATCGAGAAAAATTAGACCGCTCTGATACCATTGATCCATATTTATGCAGGAACGCAATAGAATACATAAATAACCATAAACGTACAACAAAAATAAGGCTTCATTTCATTAATATCAAATCACAAAAGTATGCTTACAAACATGATGGAAATAAAATAGCTAGGGCGTTGGTAGCGAATCTATGAGAAGAGATGTGGCGACTACAAACCTTTGAACTGTATTACAATGAGGCTTGAGGGCCTATTTATTATGGAGAAACAATGGAGAATTCTAAACGTCCAAAAACATAACCCTATGATATGAAGCTTCAAAACTATGGGCCCCGTTTGGGTAAATTGGTGTTTCAACTTCCCAGGGATGTAACTTCGGTATACTATATCCGTTTGGGGCTTCAAAACGGCTCCGGAAGTTCAGGACCCAAAAATCTGCTAAAAATAGTAAGTTGTGAAAAAAAATGAAAGAGACAATGGTGGGGCCCCAAGTGGAATAGGCGGGTGGCCACCAATATCCACCTGGATCAGAAGATATGATACTAAATATCACCAGGGGACTCCAAAGAGGAAGCTACATCAGCGACAAAAACTTGAGGTCTCCATGAGGTTCCTACAGAAGACACAACAAATAAAAAAAAAATAAGCACCTCACTCGAAAAATAAAAAAACATTGCAAATAAAAGGCAGCCTTTGTGACCATTCCAATGTAACCAGGTAAGGCTTAGGCATGACTTTCTCACCCTCTCGCAATGCATGAATTGACTAAAAGGAATATTGTCGAGAAGAGAGGGTTTAATAGGAAAAAAAGGTGGCCAGTTAACTTGGCCACCCTCGACAGGGGAAATAGAAAAAAATGGTGGAGTTGCATGCCATGTAGGGTAGTCATATCAATCAAGACGAGATAACAACAAGTGGGAGCTGATTACGAGGTAGGAGAAAATGATAGGCTCGAGTGGGACCAATGGTCCAAATATGGAAACCTCATGCGAAGTACACATCACCACTACGATTTAAGCCCGCTAAAATTAGCATAAAGAGTAATTTGGATCATTCCCCCTCACACTTATTCTCATTTCGAGATCAGTTAGAAAAAGGAAAAAGTCAAGAGACCACCAAGGAGTTTCGAGCACTAGTCAATTTTTGCATGCAAGCAGTGCTATAGGAAACCCTGCAACTACTAGAGGAAGTTTCTAGGGAGGCCAAAAAGTGCTGAGGAGTGACATGCAAGCCACCAGCAGAGTATATTAGCACCACAACACCACACTTCAAATCATAAAATTCATAATTACAGAGGTAAGTGGCCATCACCCCCATAAAATTCACAAGAATTTTCATGGTAGTTTGCATACAGTAGAGCCATAATTAAGAAAATTAAAGAGTTGTATAAGGAGGTAGGGGATAAGAAAACAAACATCTTTTGAAATTAAAGATTCTTAAGGTCCCTTATCACTAGTGATATTTGAAAACAAGCCACATAAGAACACCTATCAAACACAGTTAAAATATGGGGGGAGGTTTCAATAAGAGAGAACCCAGAGACACAAAGAAAATTAGGTTACATCCTCCTATTGTTGACATCTTTAGAAATCATCAGTGGTTGAGGTTCTTCAATATCCTCAAAGGATATGATGATGAAGTGGCTCAAGAGTTTGTAATGGCCTTGCACTCTCAAGTAGATGATAGTGCCACCAGAGTGATAAGAGGGCTAGAAATAACTATCACCCTTGAGTTGAACAACAGAGTTACCACCTTACCCCTATGGATCAAATGGAATAAAGAGGACATGGTCTCTAGTGCTACTTCTGAGAATATTTTATTTCTACCCAACGAGGAACACATTGAAGACAAGAATGGGGTAAGAAGGGAGAGTTTTACTTACCCATGGGATGAGGTGGCTTACCGCATCATGAAGTATATCTCTTATGAGGGAAGACTAAGTGTAATTTATGGATATCATTTTAGACTGCTGCATGAGTTGAGATTCAAAGAGTATCTACCCTTGGATCAGAGATTTAACATGCCATATTTCCTTCTTTACTCCATTAGAGATATAAGCCACAGGGTTAGGGAAGGAAAACATCAACACCAGGCCCATCATGGTATAATTAAAATCATAGTAGAAGACGCCTTAAACAAGCTCAAAATTCATGTGCTATGGTCCAATTTCATTGACATGGACATGGAAACTCTAATAGGGACAAATTACATCACCCCTGGAGATACCCCTGCCTCTATCCTTGGAGATAGGGACACCAAAGTGGGGGAGGAAGAGACTGAGAGGACATAATAAGAGGAGGAAATGGAAATAGAGGAAGGGAACATAGAATATGTAGAGACAGAGAGAAAAAATGAAGAGAAAGAGGAAGAGAAGGAGGAAGAGAATGGAGAAGAGAAGGAAGAAGAAAAGGAAGAAGAAAAAGTAGAATAGGAGGAGGTTTTAAGGCCCAAGAACCACTAATATCTCCCCTTAGCAAACCAACCTTTCACCAGGGAACATTGAGAAATAAGTGTCTACCACTTTAGCCACTTTAAGCACCCTTGTGAAAACCAAAAGAAAGAGGTAGACTCCCATGTATTTCAATACTAGGAAAAGCATAATGGTTCCAATAAGGAGGCCTCAAACGCCAACAAAGAGCCCCATCACCATTGAAGTGTCACCTAGAAAGAGGGAAGAAATAGGGCTAGAAGAAGGAAATATTCAAGAAGTCACTTCCCCCAAGAAAACATCCAAGACACCCAGGAAATATGCAAGAAGGCATTCCTCTAGATTAGCATCTCTGAAGTAATCAGAATCGCCCACAAACCTCCATGGAGGATACAAAAATACGTGACAAGAAAAAAAACGTGTGCTATAGGAAAGTCATAACTTGCTACAGGAAAGTCAGAAATTGCTACAGGAAGACAAGAATGTCCAAGGGGAGGAACAAAAGGTAGGAATGGAAAGCCAGGGTGCCCAAGTTGAGGAACAAAAGGCAAAATTGGAAGGGCAGGATACCCAAGTTGAAGAATAAAAGGATAAAATAGAAGGGCAGAGTGCCCAAATTGAAGAAAAAAGGCTCAATTAGAAGGGAAGATTGCCCAAATTGAAGGACAAAAGGAATAAATAGAAGGGCAAAGTGCCCAGGTTGAAAAGTAAGAAATGAAGGGAGAGGCACAAATTATAGGACAACCTCCACAAGTAGAGGCAACCTCTCCACAAACTGTCAATAAATATATCATATAATTTCAACATCCTACCCAAAAACCTAGTTTAAGCTCTTATTATAAATTCATTGAAGGAGGGAGGTTGATCCGTGACAATTTATCCATTCCCCTCTTCTATGAGCTAGAAAGAGAAATGGGGTGCACCCACAAATTGATGAAAATTAAAAAAAATAGAAATGTTGAATATGTGGGAATAACGGAAGAAACATCTAGTGAGATGGGGAGGGACCTAGCTGATGTTAGGCTCAGAGAGGTAGTATTGAAAGAGAAGTTGCAGGTGGCACAAGAATAGAACATGAGACCGATGGAACAATTGCAACAAAAGACCAAAAAAATTTCCACTATGGAAGATCTTTGTGTGGAGGCAATACAATACATACACCCCTCAAATTCTTATGCCATCTATTTGAAAGAGAAATGGTTATAGTTTTAGATCAAAACCTTAGCACAACATAGTTCATTTCCCTTTCAAGAGAATTTTGTGCGCAGATTGGTAGAGGGAAACAAATATGAATAGTATTGCAATGGTTTCAAGCTTAGAATAAGCATGAAAGAGAAGTGTGTCTTTTATGTTGAAACAATTATAGTTTGTAAGAGATCTATTGGAAAAAATTTCTATCAATAAAATTCTCAAACAAGCAAAGGGTTTTCCTAGTTGTATTCCCTAGACAATTTTGTGTGTTTTGAGCTTTTATTTTTGTTCCTATTCTACTGCATATAGTAAAGAATTTTTGTGTTTATGTGAGAAGAAATTTTATTTCAGATTGCTCATGTTAGCAAATCAAAATTTCATGGATTTTCTACATGGTATCATAGCTATAGAACATAATAAATACCAACACATCCAAGGAGAAAAAAGATAAAAAGAAGATACCTCTTAGGCAGTCGTAGATCAAGATTTCTAGCAAATGAGATATATTAGACTGTTCTAGGTCCAATAATCTTGTGACAACATGCCAATTTTGTGGAGACCTTACAAGTAGCATAGAGGAGACATCTTCTGAGGAAGTTTTGTACCAAATTAGAGGGACAAATACTTAAGAACAAGTCTGTATCTTTTTGTATCTTTGGGATGATATTTTAACTTTTGTAGATGTCATTTTGGGAGGCCAAAAGGCTAGGACAATGGGCATATCTAAAATCCCTAAGAAGAGTGACAAGATCAGTTGATATGTCATAGAGATAATGCAGATTTGGAAGGCTGAGCAATGTTCACAAACGTATTTGTTAACAATGACTTTTAAATATGTATTATGAAATAACTTGAAGACCTCAAGTACAATAAGCATGAAGGAGCCATGTAATGTTATGAGGTAGATTGATGGAGCCCTAATTCAGGGCAGATCCAAAAGACCCTATGTGAAAACTTCTTAATGGATTTAGAAGGCTGTTAATGGGCAGGTCAGTGAGCCAAAGTTTAGTGACACAAAAGGATTTTGATAATTGATAATGGCAAATTATGGAGTTGGAGATGCACACATTCAGAGGAAGAAACCTTGAGAAGTAAGGCGGGGATTTCTTAGAGTAGAGAAGTGGTGGTTGAGCAAGAGCAAGATAGAGCTCTCAAGATGGACCCTCAACCAATATCTCAATTTGAGTCTAAGGTAGTTGGTAGTTGGGCTGACCAGCATGATGATGAGGACCATATCCCAGGGAGATTGGAAGTAGCCACTTAGTTAAAGACTTACAATATAGGGAGAGTTCGATCCAAGTGGGTAGAAGATTTGGTTAAGGGATATTAGAAGAGAGTTGAGTCTCCAAACATCAAGAAGAAGAAAAACATGTAAAAAATGTACATGGAACTTATGACTAAAGTGGTGGACTCACAGAGCATGGTTGGTGTTGTATCTTAAGAGACAATCCCTCGGTTGTGAAAGGAATCAATGCTTAAGAAAATTTTAAAAGTGTGTCACAGGAATTATTTTATCACGAGGTCTTTGTTCTATTCCTCTGGGAACTAGTTTTCTAAAACCCTTAATAATTTGGAATAATAAAATATTTCACAATGCCATTCACTGCTGATATCTGAATGGAAAGAAGAACTGTAGGGGAAACTCAAAATGATATGCTGAGGAGAAGAATCTACCACTTTAAATTTTCAGAGTAAATTCATGGAGAGAGAGGAAACTTCGAAATAATATGCTGTAAACACAAAATCTATTACTTTAAAGTTTCATCAGGAGTATGAGAAGAGAGGGGAAACTCAAAAAGATATGTTGAGGAGCATACTCTACCACTTTAAAGTTTAAGAGGAAATTCGTGAAGAGAGAAAAGTTGGAGTGAAGGAGCCCAAATTAAGGTTATTTAACTCTTACACATAGACGTAATTAAGAGACCAGCTTCTACATTACTTCACTTCATTCAAAGAAGAAGGGACACAAAATGGCACAAGAAATATGAATCACCATCAACAGTTGTAGGAAAATTTCTACTACTTTCATTTACCAGTCAGAAAAATAAGTACAAAATGTAACCCCCAAGAGGTCCAGAAATCAGAACCCTCTTTCTGTCTTTCTCTCTTACTTAAATACAAACAAAAGCAGTTTGTAACTGCTCGAGATTCTTGGAACTCATAAACTACCTAAACTGTTAAAATAATTATTACATTGCAATAAAGGACACCATTGTAGCTTCGATCTTAACAAATAAAACATAATACACTTGGAATAATCCTTTTGTTGAGTCTGATTTGTTGCTAATGTGTCCCTCCGAAGTGCTGAAGTGTCCTTTCTCGTTATGATGCGATAGCTACATAGTTCTGCAACAACACCCATGTGTTTGACTTTCCCCAGCTATCGTGCTTCCAACAATGCCACTATATGCTCTTCTGCCTGACTCTGTCTATGCCTCTGTGCGTTTCGACTATGATGTCCCAATAGTATGTATAAACACATCTCCACCTGGATTTCCCCATGCTTTTGCGTTTTGAATGCTATCATCATGTCACCTGCTACTCGGCTCTGCCTCTTCTGCTCGTGCCTACTGTGTTATGTATTTTCTTCTCCTTTGCCTTGTGTCGTACCACATACCCGAGTCTCTCTACCCGTGTTCAGACTTTCTTTCATTACCAAGGCATTTCACCGACTTTACGTTATAATCCTATTTTCTCCCTCTGATGCGATTTACCACAAGAATTACCTTACCTCCAGATTTGAAAACCTTTGGCGTTCACCTTTGAAACCACATCGCATCCAAATATTGGAGTTTTATTAAACATACATACAAAATAAATCAACAACGGTCGCTTTAAAACAGATCACACATAAACTCAAACCACTTACATACACGTAGAACTGTGGTTGTAGGGTCCCACAACATGGTGACCAATAGGAAGCAATCACACTTCGCAACTTATTTGATATCGCATGTCAACAATTACAACAAATATATTAAATGGTAAATAATGAAATCGTCGACGCGAAGTTGCGATGGTGATGTCACATCGCAACATCGCAACTTTTACAACTAATCACAAATCGCCGCCCGCAAGTTTAAGGCTATACCGATAAGAGTTAAACCATAGTTTATGAGATGTGCGATATGCGCTGGTGCACTATGCCGACACGTGGCCCTTATCCTCATCCCATCGCAATCCAAATAACATACTTTGTGATTCCTTAGTGCTAAACACTAAAATATGCGATTTTCGAAATCTCTCTAATTGTGATTTAATCTCCATCATTGATCTATTCCCAGATCCAACGGTCCTCGCCATATCTTTACTCCGGTTTTCTGACTTTTCTTCTTTGCTTGTGCCCATTTGTTTCTTCCTTATTGTTCATAGAACACTTGACTCGTTCATGAATTTTCCCATGTTCATGACTTGACCCACTTACCATTCACGACTCTGTCCAGCACGTTCATGACTCTGCCTTTGCTGATTGGTTTCCTTTGCTCCTTTTCTGCCTTAACTTTCTTTGCTTCCTTTGTTTCTTTTCTTCCTTTGCTGCCTTTTCCTTTTCTTCTAAAGTTGCTCCTTTTTTCTCCTTTGCCTCTGTTGATGGTCCAATGCTGCTGCTACTTCCCTGAATTTGGTTCCAGTGCACATGTGATAATGAATCCTCGTTGCGCTTGTGGTTATCCTTTTGAGAATATTGCGGGTATTCTTGACATTCTAAAACCTGGAATTGCTCAGGACCTCCCTTGATTTTTAGCTGATTCAAATTAGGCTACAAAATTTGGCTCCAATTGGGGACAACACTTTGGTAACAAAGTGCTGATAACTTGTAGATCAGTAGCCTTTATTAGGCATGGAGTCAAATTGCACTTATAGATCAGTATCCTTTATTGGGCATGGAGTCAAAGAACACTTGTAGATCAGTAGCCTTTATTGGGCATGGAGTCAAGGAGCACTTGTAGATCAATAGCATTTATTGGGCATGAAGTCAATCTCGAATGGGAGTTGATCCAGTATGAAATCTCCCCAAAACCCACTACACTTTGGACTTATTCCCTTATTCTTAAACTGAAAATATTGAACTAGAAATACTACAACTAAAAATGCTCAACTTCTGAGCTTATCTATTCACAACTCCCACGTGTGCATTTATACCTGAACTTAATCAGGTGAAGTTAGCCTTCCAATGACACCAACCCAACATCTACATGTTAGACCTAATGCCTTCATACTGTTGAAATTTGAAGATCACAATAGGGAGGTACCATGAAAGTTTTCCAAATACAAATATTTGCACATACCTTTGTATAAATGCTTGTTACTTACAAAAGAAAGTTGTCATATGGTCAGCCACAGGATCATAGAACTAATGAGACAAATTTTCGACTGCCTCCTTGTCTTGAACATCTTGTTGATGTATACTTCTTTGAATAGGGCAGCTTCCTTCATTGTTTGACTCCTCAATTTGAGGTTGTATGTGAGAAGTTTGATTGTTGTTTTCTGAAAAAAACCATTTAGGTCGGGAAGAGAAATCTAAGGTATGTTCCTCATAATGCTGATGTTCTTCATATAATGCCAACTCTTGACAAAAATATTTAGGATATGCAATGAAACATTCATCTATCCTCTCATATAAGGTTGCATCAAGATCAATAATACAATCGAAGGAAAAATCTTCTTTCTCCAATAAAGAATGTACATTTTGGGCCTTATAATATTCTAAGGATATAAAGAAGGAAAAAATCTTCTTGATACGTAAGGGAAAATAGACCATCAAATTGATAGTGAAAAATAAAACTTCCTCTAAAAGATTCAAACTATGATACCTGTATTTTCCACGATGCTTTCTCATTTCCTTGCCCACATAATTCCTCATCTAATGAAACCTTCATCAGCGGAGTCTCCAGGTGAATAATACACAACCAAATTTGTATCTAAATCTTGTTCACCATCAAGAAATAGATTTCAATAACTAGGGAAAAATAACTTTATGCCTTCGTCCCCAGAAGCGGCGCCAAAAAATATTATATCTTAAGAGACAATCCCTCGGTTGTGAAAGGAATCAGTGCTTAAGAACATTTTAAAAGTGTGTCACAGGAATGATTTCATCATGAGGTATTTGTTCTATCCCTTTGGGAAATAGTTTTATAAAACCCTTAATGATCTGGAATAATAAAATATTTCACAGTGCCATTCACTGCTGATATTTGAATGGAAAGAAGAACTACAGGGGACACTCAAAATGATATGCTGTGGAGCATAGTCTACCACTTTAAAGTTTCATAGGAAATTCATGGAGAGAGAGGAAACTTCGAAATAGTATGCTATAAACACAAAATCTATTACTTTAAAGTTTCATCAAGAGTTTGTGAAGAGAGGGGAAACCCAAAATGATATGCTAAGGAGAAGAATCTACCACTTTAAAGTTTAAGAGGAAATTCGTGAAGAGAGAAAAGTTGGAGTGAAGGAGCACAAAATAAGGCTATTTAACTCTTACATACAGATGTAATTAAGAGATCGACTATTGCATTACTTCACTTCATTCAAAGAAGAAGGGACACAAAATGGCACAAGAAATATGAATCACCATCAATAGTTGCAGGAAACTTGCTTCTACGTTCATTTACTAATAAGAAAAATAAGTACAAAATGTAATCCCTAAGAGGTCCAGAACTTAGAACCCTCTTTCTGTCTTTCTCTCTTGCTTAAATACAAACAAAAGCAGTTTGTAATTGCTCGAGCTTCTTAGAACTCCTAAACTGCCTAAAATTTTAAACTAATTATTATATTGCAATCGAGGACACCATTGTAGCTTCCATCTTAACAAAGAAAATATAATACACTTGGAAGAATTATTTTGCCGAGTCTGATTTGTTGCTGATTGTCCCTCCGAATTTTTAAGGTGTCCTTTCTAATTATGATGCGATAACTGCACAATTATACAACAACGCCCCTGTGCCCGACTTGCCCCAGATGTCGTGCTTCCAACAGTGCCACTATATGCTCTTTTTCCTGACCCTGTCTATGCCTTAGTGCGTTTCTGCTGTGATGTCCCAATTGTCTGTATAAACATATCTCCACCCGACTCTGCCCATGCTTTTACGTTTCGAATGCTATCATCATGTCACCTGCTACCCAGCTCTGCCTCTTCTGCTCGTGCATGCTGCATTATGTATTTTCTTCTCCTTTGCCCTGCGTCAGACCTGTTAGTCTCCTGTATTTCTACTGTATCACCAGCTGACTGTTTATTTCTTACATTCTGCTAAAAATAATATTCCCTGACTATCATTTATTTTCAGAAATCTCACTGCCTTCATTATTTTCCATTTAACCTCTCCATTATC